>JANAVB010030820.1:4419111-4827449 GCA_029216955.1 Iris pallida
TCGATATCGAGTTCTGAACTCACGATAGAAGTTACGTCCATAATTACAGTAATTAATTAATCAAATGGTCTAAATTTGATCCGCAGTTGTCCGAAGTCAAAAGAATATTAGGAAATAAGTTTGGATGGGACATGATATATCAAATTGAAGGTGGACTTATCTACTTCAAAATTCATGCAGGATGTTTCGAAAGATTGGTGCTTCTTTTGCTCCAAAAATCAATGCTACGAAAAATACATCTATAGTTATAATTAATACTAAAATATAATTTAATAAATATAAAATAAAAATAAAAAAATACTTCCAAAAATCAGGGTCCTTACACGCCAGCGCGTTCCTGCGCCCCGTGCGCGTGTCTCGCCTGCCCGTGGACACACTCTCGCCGTCCCGCACGTTCCGCGCGACCTTCCCGCGTACGTGCACATTCCGCGTGTGTTCTGAGTTCGAGGCCACCCCTCGGTACTCTGCTATCAGCCATCCGGTAATCCCTTGTAACCTTTTAGGTTATTTACAGAATGCAAAACCCCTTTTCTGTTGCGACCGAAATTGACAGAATAAAGCTCTGTCAATTCCGGGATAGATAGATAGTTAGTTTCCTATTTTAGATCACGTGTTTGTTAATGGAATTAGTTAGGAAATATTGATTGGATTAATATATATATTTATTATGTTGCATTTAATTTTACGTATATAAATCGTTCTTGGTCTCAAAATGAGTTTTATACTAAGAAATAATATTTTGAAGTTCTACCTATAAATAAAAACCTATTTATTTATCATGGATTAAATAGTAACTTTCGCGTAGTTAAATAATTTCTGATTGATTATTAATATAAAGTAATTTTCGTAATAAATCGTTAAAATCACTTAGTAGCTATTGTCTTATTAAAAATAAAGTTGAAGGCGGTAAATAAATTACTACTCTTATATATTCATAGAATATTTTAGACATTTCTAAATAAATGATTTTTTAATATTATAACTATTAGAATGGTTTATTATTATTTAAAAATATATATTAAAATATTTTGAATAGTTTATGTAAATAAATACTATTTAATTTCAAAGGATTTCTAAGTATTTTATATAAGTAATTCTATTATAATATTACTTATCGTTTATTATCTACTAATAAATTAAGTATAATATTTCTCGCGTTATTTTAAAAAATAATAGTTTTATTAGGAAAATTGTTTTTATCAATTATTATACGTGGTTTTACATATTAAATAATTATAGCTTTATTCTCTAAAAATATTTTTATAACCAAACAATTGCTTATTAAATTATTGGCGTTTAGTTAAACCTTTGGAATGACTTCTATAACCGAGTATCAAATTAATGCAGGTTTCAAGTCTCAGATTTAACCTGAATACTTTCTTGTCATCACCTACAGCACCGAAAACACCAAGACAAGTTCATACTTACCCAAACTTGTATTTTAGTTAATAATTAAATTCATTTCATAGTAGAACTACTGTATCGACACTTGGAGAGCGGGGGAGGACACAGCCAGCTACGTATATAGAAGTGTAATCCACCTCGATATACGGTCACGGCTGTCTAGATGCATAAGGATTTACTAGAAGCCACTAGTCTCTTAGGGTCAAGAACAAGCCTAATGTCTCAATCTCAAGCAAGCAAGTAATGTAACAAGATGGTAGATCATCAGACATACAAAGTAAGGCATCCCAAAAATTACATATTCAGATGATCATGAATCTAGTCATACAAAATACGAAGACTAGCAAGAGTTTAAGTCATACATGATCAACCCTAGGATTTGTCAATCATGTTACTGCCCTTAGGCAGACAAGGAATATAAGTATTCAACACGAGCTAACACTTGCTCGGCGGCTAAACGCCTCATAAGAATAATTTTACAATTAGAGTGGGAGAGCAAAATAAAACTCACTCGTTGCCAGGGTTGCATCTAGTGTTCACCATCTGGCTGGAAGGCTGGAAGATCCTCGGGTGATGCTCCTAAATCTGGTCATACAAAATCAGCTGGGTCAGACCCCAGAAAGAGCAAGTGCCACAAGGGAGGCTTCACTTAAGAACTAAAACCAGCATATTAGCACATAAGGACAGAAATAAAATAACAAAAGATATGAGTTAGAGAAACAGGGTGATAAACGATAAGATAACTAAAGGACTATTCCGGTAACCAAGTTACAACCCGTAAACCAAACAAGGACCGAGATTGTAACCCTTCACCCGAACAGAACTTAGTCTCTAACCAATTATCGATAAATTAAAGCATACACAAGCATGTCCTGAGATAGCCATGTACTGGATCTAGGCAAGACTAGACAAGATTGGAATCCATCCAACATTTACGGCCAAGCAAAGAGTACGGCTTGATACTTTAACTAACTAGGGTTATCACAAGCCTAGTTACTAGCAAGATGCAATGAGATGTTTCAGCAGTCACAAGCCCTGCAGCTATCCAGGTTATCCAGGCGAGATTCATGTAAGAGTTATCAAAAATTATTAGGTGACTTAGAGTGCAACACATGACAGTGTGCATATTACTTATTTTAAGAAGTGCCCCACATGACAGTGGACTAAAAATGTGCCCTACTCGACGGCAGGCTACAAGTCCATTAAAGCGCCCAGATAACGGGATCGCCTGTAACTGGAAACATCTCTCTATATGAGCTACTTTGATCAATCGAGTAATTAACCTAGTCAGATTCAGCATGAATCCTGACCGTGGTAATCAGGGATGCAAGTCCTAGACATGATGTAAGACAAAACTGATAGCTTATACAAGCACATTCAAGAACAATCACCCACGATGTCAAGGCGAGTTATTATTCAGCATGTCAAGATAGTCGTCGCAACAACATTCAAGATTATCATGTCAGGTTACTTATCAAGATTACTTGTTAAGAGTGCGCCACAGCGGGCCACTATCAAGATTACTTATCTTGTCAAGAGTGCGTCACGATGGACCACCATCAAGAATTATCATGTCAAGTTACTTATCAAGAGTGCACCACGACGGATTACTATTTAGGAGTTATCATGTCATGTTACTTGTTAAAGTGTACCACGACGGATCACTATCAAGAATAAGCAGAGAAGAGACGTCTAGCATGAGTGCACCACGATGGAACACTATCTAAGAATAAGCAAATATGGCAATAAGGACCGCATGTAGAAGAATTAGATAAAAGACGTATCATGGCATGTGAGAAGAAGTAAATAAAGTAACTACTTGGCATAAAACAGCAATTTAATCTGTGCTAGAGTTAAGAATATAAGGGGGTACAATTATTCTCTAACTGTACAAAATCATCTAATCATGTTAAGAAATTCGTTTTCGTTTGAGAAACATCAAATACTGCCAAGTACAGAAAATATGCCAAAAAATTAACTATGATTGAAATCATCAGTCGCATATGAACTCTGATTAAAATGAAACAAGAAGATTCTTGAAGCCAAGACAAAGATCTACAACTTTTATGTTTTGAGTTTTTCATGATTTTAGCTATAAAACAACTTAAAGAGGCAAAAAACAGTCATTTGGAGTGATCTGCGCGCAAGTTGCGCGAGTAAAACAGCCCACAGCGCACGTTGCGCGCAAGCACGGCACACGTTGCACGACAAAAAATTACACGGGTGCGCGGCCGCGCAAGTTGTAATATGCGCGAGCAAAAGCGCCAACGGCGCACGTTGCGCGCAAGCACGGAGCGCGGGCACGCGACCGCGCAAGTTGCAATGTACGCGAGCAAAAATGCCCACGGCGCACATTACGCGCAAGCACGACGCACGGGCGCACAGCAGCGAAGACACTGCGCACGGCACTGTTCATCGTCTCGACAGCACCAAAAGGTGTGGGGAATCCATGAACACGAAAATGGCATAACTTCCTCATACGAAATCGAAATCAAGCAGTTCAAAAGCCAAAATTGGGTAGAATTGAATTTTCTACAACATGGAACCATTAGATATCGAAAATAACCAAGTTTCAGAGATCAAAACCAAAAAAACTAAAAAATTACAAACATAGATCTACAAGAATCCATCCATCAAACCCAAAAATGTTAAGTTCTAAAGAGGCTTAGAATCAAGTAAGGAAGCGAATGGAACAATGTAACGCCCCAGAACCAGAATACTAGAGAACGGGAGCGTACATAGCCAGCTACGTATATTGAAGTACAATCCACCTCGCTATACGGTCACGGCTGTCTAGATACATGAGGGTTTAACTACAAGCCAACAGTCTCCTATGGTCATGAACAAGCCTATTGTCTCAATCACAAGCAAGTAAGTAAGTGTTACAAGATGTAAGATCACCAAATATACAATGGTAAGGCGTTCCAAACATTAATTATTCAGCTGATCATGAAGCTAGTCGTTACAAAATGTCAGGATTAGTAAGAGTTTAGTCATAAATTATAAACCCTAGGATCCGTCAATCATGTTACAGCCCGTAGGCAGACAGTAAATAAGGTACAATACGAGCTAACACGTGCTCGCCGGCTAAATGCCTCAAAAGAATTATTTTACAATAAAGTGGGAGGACAAAAAGAAACCCAATCGTTGCCAGGGTTACGCCTGGTGGTCACCATTTGGCTGGAAGACAGGTGGATCCTCTGGTGCTGCTCCGATATTTGGCCACACAAAATCAGCTGGATCAAACCCCAGAAAGAGCAAGTGCCACAAAGGAGGCTTCACTTAGGAACTAAAACCAGCATATCACAATAGAATATTAAAGATAATAAATAAAGAACTGATAATAATAAAGATAACAACAGTAAACTAAGTACGAGGAAACCATTCAAGTAGCCAGGTCACAACCCTTAAACCAAAAAAGGACCAGGGTTGTATCCCTTTACCTGAATAGAAATCTGTCTCAAATACTATTGGTACAGTGAAGACAATAAATGAAGAGAGGACACAGAACTGCTTCGGAAGACAGGTTACAATCCATAAACCAAACAAGGACCGGGGTTGTAACCCTTTGCCTGAACAGAACTGGACCTCTAATCTTTATTGTTAAGGCCAGCATAAATAATCATTGATAAGGTAACAAGACAATAAACGAAAAGAGGACACAGAACTGCTCCGGGGGCCAGGTTATAACCCTTAAACCAAACAAGGACCGAGGTTGTAACCCTTCGTCTGAACAGAACTGGACCTCCGATCTTTATTTTTAAGGCCGGTATAAATAATTAATCATACTTGTTGAAGTAAGATAAAACATGACGAGCATGGCATGTGGTGCAATAAGACAATAAACGAAGAGAGGACACAGAACTGCTCCGGGAGCCAGGTTACAACCCTTAAACCAAACAAGGACCGGGATTGTAACCCTTCGCCTGAACAGAACTGGACCCCCGATCATTATTGTTAAGGCAAGCATCAATAATTATGTCATGTCATAATTGTTTGCAAAAACAAAAGTATAAAACTTTATTGATACAAACTGTAATAAAGATTACAAGAATTCTGGGAAAATTACAACTATAGGAATCCAATCTTGATGACGATTGCTTTATCCCTTAGACGATGTGAACTGTGAAGACGAAGCCTTTGAAGTTGAAAACAACTCTGGAAACTGAAGGCAAAAGCCTCTGAAGTTGAAGACAAAAGTCTCGGAAGAATGCAGCAGCACTTTGGCAAGAACTCCTGAACTCTCTGATTTCTGATCTCTGATCTTGATCCCCTTGAAATGAAGACTTGAAACTCTATTTATAGAGTTCTGAAAATAACTAACTTTCAGTTATTTTGGACTGCGCAAGCTGATTTGCGCAGCAACTGGTTTGCGCAGCACTGGATTGCGCAAGCAGTTATTGGATCGTGGGCCAACTATCTGGGACACATGGCATCATTTGATTGAAATGCGCATGATCGTGCATAAACAGTTGCCACGTAATGAACAATTGATGGCATGAATGCCACGTGTCTTTTATCAGTTATGTTGATGGAGTGCGCAAACTTGATTTGCGCAGACTTGGTTTGCGCTAGCTCAAACTGTGCAGACATGTTTTGCACAGACTTAGATTGCGTCGGATTGGATTGCGCTGCCAGCTGTCCGCTCCCTTGAGCACTGTGCGGCGCAGGAAACGAACAGACTCCTTGTTATTCGTGCTGTCAGTTGTCAGAAAAGATTTGATTTGATTTGGTAATGATGACTTCTGCCACGTCAGTCTGCGCAGTTGGAAGTGTGCGCAAAGCAGTATGCGCAATCGGATTGCTGCGGAATCTGTTGTCTGTGCAATTCATCCAAATGATGGGTTTCTTGATTTTTTGACTTTGTTGATTGATGCAACTTGATTTTTTAGGACCTACAAGACCCCCTTCAAAGTTTTCGAAAGTTGATTTGATTCAAAGTTTCGAAATACTTTGAATTTTTGAATTTTGAATCAAGTTGCGCATGATAATGAGCTGTCTGCGCAAAGTGAAGTGCCCCCAAATTTTAGGTGCAATCCAAGGCAGCCGTTTCGTATTTCAAAGGCTATAAATAGCCGTCCTTTCATTTTCAATTCTTTACTTTACGATCTCGAAAAATCTCCTCTGAGCCCTTACTGTCTTCCAACTCCAACGACTTTGCCATAGCGCCCCGACGATCTAATGCTGCTGCCGCCGTCGCCGCGAAGGGAAAAGCTCCGGCCGAGTCATCTGACAGAGTTGTACGGCGAGCATCTCGACATGAGTCCGCGCACCCCGCTCTGATAGGTAGTTAAACCGATCGAAAACCCCTTTTTAGGGTGTTTCGACTTCCTTCGATCTTCGAAACTCATCTCTTTTTAGAGATGAGTTCAAATTGCGCCACCCTTTTTAGGGTTTTTGGTTGCATAAACAGTCAGTCTTCATTTTTATGAAGGCTGTAATCCTGCGCAATCTATCGAATTGTGCTGACAGAAAGTCAGCGCAATCGATTGATTTGCGCTGGATGTCAGCGCAATCGATTGGTTTGCGCACCCTGATGAGATGTGCAAACTGATATTGCGCAATCTATGTCAGCGCAATCTGAGGATTGTGTACTCTACTGTTTTGTTTGTCTGAAAAATAGAGTCTTTGACTTGTACTGATCTTCATCTGTTTTTGATGCAGTTGAAACCAATGAAGATCCAAACTATGAACATTTTGTGGGAACTTTGTCTGAATCTGAATATAAAGAAGATCTGTCTCATGTTCATTATCCTCAGTACGATCTGCCGGCTTCACGTCAGGCTATACTGATTTCCCAGGATAACGAAACTTTAATGTGTTTAATAAATGGACAGCCACTAGAGTCAGTGGATGCTGTCATCCATAAGAAACCTTTATTCCTGTTTGGTGATGCCTTTGAAAAAGTTTCTCAGCCTAGGCCAAGGATGGAGGAGATGATAGTCCATTGGGAAGATAGATCATTCTTCATTCCCGACATTTCCCGCTGTCTCCCTTTATCACGGTATGCTCATGCGAGCTACCCAAGAAAAATGGAGTGGAACATCACTCTTTTTCAAGATGCCCGTGCAGGGAAGATCTTTGTAAAGAAAGGATCAGACAGGAAAGATATGTTTTATAGCTCTTCTGATAGATACAGCGTCATGCTGAGAGGCCTGAGACCTGGCTGCATCCCGCCAGAGAACTCTTCTATGCTGATGCCCGTCAGAACTCCTATATTCGCAAATAAGTTTGCGAAGGAAGAAGGAAAATACCCTGAACAGGATATCAGAATGACTGGATTAGTGAATCCAGATTACAGGCGATGGAATTGTATTGCAAATTGGATTCTGACAGCCTTCCAAGACAGACTCCAACAGATTAACCTGTATCAAGCAGTGCATGCCACTGTATACGGCTTTGCTCCTAACCCTCATATGTTTTTGGCCTTGGCTGAGCGATACAACTACAGGACAGGAACCTTCATGACCCCGAGTGGAGAGATGGGGTTTGCACTCCACGAGATGAAGTACATCTCATACTTGCCCATGGCGGATGCTCCGTATGAGGAGTTTGTTCCCACAAATGACGAGTTGGAGAAACTCAGAAAAGAAAATGCAGAAATGGTAGCAGTGTTTGAGGAACTGCTATGCCATTACAAGATTTGCTCTTTGTACTATAAGAGTGCTACGGCCAACACTTGCTATTCTTCGAAGTGGCTGCCATACTTGTTTCTCAACCATTTAGAGGAAAAGAAAACTAAGGAGAACGACAAGTGTCATCCTGAGTTCTTTAAACCCTTAAGCAACACAGAAGTCATAAAGCTGATGGAGGAGAGTAAACATTATGACAAGCTGATAAAGGATGATTACCAATGTCCACCTTTAAAGAAAGGGGACAATTTGGAAAGCTATTTGAGAATGGGTTACAGACCCATGTCTAAAGAAGCCCAGTTGGCAGGATTTCTGACATACTGGCTCCGGTGATTTGTAGTCCCGGGATCCAGTGCAGTGGATCGTTTCCATCGTGGTGTACTTTTTGCTGCCGTCAAGCTAGTCTTTGGTTACAAAGTTGACTTGTTATCAACAATGACCTGCAGATTGAATGCGAGTCTTCGTTTGTATGTCGACTTGATGTTGAAGGCAAAGGGAGAGAAAGAATTCCCCCGTCTCGAACTGCCGTACACTTATCTCTTTGGATGGTTACTCCTCCACTATCCAACTTTAATGGACCCTGGTATGGGACCAGTAGATGGCAGCTTCTTGCGCAGATATTCTCAGGGTAAATGGAAGTACACCTCTCTGAGTGAGTGCAGATTTGTTTTAAATTTGAACAGAGGATGGAACTTCAGTTGCGCCCCTCTCCCTGCCGGTCATGACCAGATGCCACCAAACATGGTAGATTCAAAGCTGCGACCCTTAAACCGTGTGGCCTTTGAATGGTTGAAGACAATTCGACCATCTCATTTAGTATACCGCTTTGAAGAAGAATGCTTTTTGGAACCATACCTCCCTAGCCGGTTTGCCCGGCAGTTTGGATATGACCAATTCCATGTAGAGAATGCAATCACCTGCCTTCAGGGCAAGGGTTATCTGATAGACGGGGCCCGAGCTTGGGCTTACTACAATGCCCGTGATACAAAGGCCACCTTCTCGATGCCAACAAAGAGCACTCCCCAAGGGCCTCGGATGCTCTTCACATACTCGGTATTTTATACATCTGCCAATACTTTTGCCGAGAATTTCAATCTTGTAGACAGTTTTGCTTCTGCAACAAGATTAAGAAAAGGGAGAATTGCTTCATCGCTCCCTGCAAATGATGAGGTGCACGAACCAGTGGATGCACCTCTAGAAACTTCGAGGGAAATAATGTTCCCTCAAGAAATAAATGCACCTCTGAGACTTTCTCTGAAAGTGGGAAAATCTCCTGCAAAGAAGAAATTGGTCCTGGATCATTCTTCTGACAAGGTCACTACAAGATCTCAATCTCGGCAGCTAGCCGAGACAAATCAGGAAGCCGCTACTACACCAACTTCTGTGCAGAAACAAACAGAACCGATAAATGTGGAGAGTCCCGACAGACCTCTACACAGAAAGAAGAAGAAGTTGGTCACCAGAAGAAATTTAGAAGCCTCTTCTTCCAAACAACTCCTGACTTCAGTAGATGCTGCAGCAGGATTTATAATGCCATCTCCCACACCTGTTTCTGAATCAGGGAGTAAAACCCTTGAAGAGACTGAACAGAGGGGAGATCTTGACCCCAGAACTGAAGTTGAAACACTCAGAGAAAATATCATTGAGGAGGAGCTAAATATTACACGACCTCTTTCACCTGTCGCGGAGACGACTCAGCTTCCTCCTACTCCTAAGACTCTTCGTGAAGAAGAAGAGCGTGAAATGATCGCAGCTTTAGAAGATTGTTATAGCCTGCAGGAGGATCAAACCGCAACTGACAGTGGGAATGCAGCCCAAGAAGAAGAAGAAGATAAGGATGAAGAAAGCTCTTCGTCTGGAAATGTTGATGAGTATATACAGAATCCTGAAGGGGACAACGAAGAACACATATCTCTTGATACCGTCGATGATGCTTCGGATCCTAAAAAGGATATTAAAGTGGAGGCGTCCGTAGAAAAGGTTGTTAACCCTGATGAAGACGTCGAGATAGAAATATCTCCTGAAGAAACGGCTGGTGAAGATGTTCAGCAAGAGAATCCCGCCACCGAACCCCAAGGTATAAAACGAGATTTAACAATTTTCTTTCTTTAAAATAGATTGATATCTAATATCTTCATTTGTAGTTCTTGCAGATCTTGATACTCTACCAACACCTCCGATGGACCTGGCTATGGTGCCTATTCCGATGGTGGTTGTTAGTAGTAGCCATCACTTATCTTGCGGTTCTGAAGTGGGTAGCAGCTAAGCTGTCGCAATTGAAGCTACTTCCGTTCAACGGGAGTCTATTTCAGCAGGAGATGCAGTTGTTGTTAGATCAAATCAAGGTAAGACTGTTTTTATTTGATCTTTTTGTTTATTGGTAAATTAGTAAAATAATAATTTTACTTTTTGCAGAAGAACAAACAGGAGGAGCAGCTAGCTCCACTCTGGCTCCTTTGTTTAAAGAGCCCATCATTCAGCAGCAAAGGATTGAGCAACCGACTACCCCATCCTCAACAGGGGTAGCTTCGACTCCTGGAACTATAGCCATCAATCAGCAAGTTGTACAATCATTTACCAAATGCTTTTTTGAATCGTTGGGATCTCTTGCTCATAAGATGATAGAGAAGGAAGGAGCTGACTTTATTATGGTTAGGAAGCCAACTTCTTTTTTAATAATAGCCATAAGGGATCAAGGAGATGAGGCTCAAGCCATTCTTCTTGAACATATATTGGATGAGTTGGAAATATCCATAAAGAAATATAAGGAGCTCAAGAAGAAGAATATAGACTCTCTGGTGCAAGCCAAATATGAGCGACTAGCCCAAGAAGCTGATACTGAAAGGATAAACCTTCAGAACCTTTTAGAAGCTCATTCTGCAAAGTCAGCTGAATTCAACTCAAAGATAGAATCAGTTACTTTGGCAGCTGAGAACAAAGGACAGAGGCTTACTGGATTGAAAGCGGAAATTATTCGCCTTCAGAAGGAATTTGAAGAAGAAACTGCCAATCAACGACTTATGATTGAACAACTCAATGCCCTAATTCAGGAGAAAAATGAGTATGAAGAGACTCATAGTGCTGAAATTACCCGCAGGACAATAGATATGCCTGTTTTTGATGAAGAAAAAGGGATGGAAGAAGCAAGAATGAGAATAACAACTAGTCACAAAGAAGAGTTGCAGACCTTGAAGCAACATATCAACAATTTGATTGTTCCTCCCTCTTAATTGAAACTCTTTTGTATCTTTGTATTTGTTGCTGTGGAAGCATTTTTGTACTGTCTTATATTCTGATTAAATAAAAGACATTTTGTTGTGATTCCATTATTTATTGCTTATTTTATTCAGATATAAATAATAGAGATAGAAAATATATTCAGAGGTGCAAGACATGATATATTTCTTGATGATTTTATAGAAAATAATTATATTCATTATATCTACTCAGAGGTAATATGGACGTGGTTGAGTATAATTATTTCGATTTGACAACTTAATCAAAAACGACAAGTTGCTGATGTAAATAATGAACGATGACGAATCGTCAATGTTTGTGAGATGAATGAACGGGAAGACCGTCAAATAATAGATGACAATGAACGGGTGAACAGTCAAGTGGTGATTAATGAATGGATGAACCATTAAATGGAAATGAATGAATAACCCATCAGGTGATGATGAATGAACGGGTGAACCATCGGGTAGTAATGAACGGATGAACCGTCGGATGAATGTGATAAATGAACGGATGAACCGTCGGAAGTTAATGAACGGATGAACCGTCTGATGAATGTAATAAATGAACGGATGAACCGTCGTTTCATTATTTGAGGAACTTCTGTCTATAAATATAGCAGAAATCTGACAGGAATAAACACTTCTGCTCTTCAACATAAAAATGTCGTCCGAAGAAGCATCTAAGAAGGCCGAAATCGCCTCGAAGGTTGAGAAGGGCACTGAAGAACGCCCTGCCGATCCAATCCAGCCGAAGGAGGCAAAAGCGGGCGAAGGTCCGTCTACACCTCAGCCACCACGAGACATTTTGGACTTCCTGCTCGAACCAGGAAAGACTAAAGAAGAAGAAGCCATGAGGATGGCCGCCTGCAAGTTTCTTGTAGGATCTAGCAAGGAGGTTCTCGACTCTTTTGCTGACCGCATTTTTGAGAAGGATGGCAGTGGCCCTCGTCCCAATGTAGAAAAAGATGATAGTGACCTTTAATATGTACTATCATATAATAAAATTTAAATTTTATTCATGAACTTGATTCTGTCTGATAATTTACAAATATTTACATTTATACATAATACTTCTTTAAGAATTTGCCATTGATAGGCATCATAGCAACTCGACCATCAAGTTCTGAAAGTTGATAAGCTCCGTTTGAGAAGACTTTGCTCACTACATAGGGACCTTCCCATTTCGCATCGAATTTTCCTTTGCTCATATGAGTCATAGTCATAGGACGTCTGACCGTTAGAACAAGTTCTCCTTGCTGAAAGGCTCTGACCTTCACTTTACGATTAAATGTCTTTGAGATGCGGGCTTGGTATAACTCAATATGCTGTTGAGCCATTAACCGCTTTTCATCCAATGCTTCCAACTCTTGAAGTCGAAGAAGGTCATTATTTTCTGTGGTAAGCTCATTGGCAATAGCAATCCTTAAAGAAGGAATTTGTAACTCCAAAGGAAGGACAGCTTCACAGCCATACACCAAAGAGAAAGGTGTAAAGCCTGTGGGATTGCGGACTGTAGTTCGATAGGCCCAAAGACATTCGCCAAGTTTCTCGCTCCAATTCCGTTTGTTAGTGGATACAAACTTCTTAAGGAGCTTAATAATGGTTTTGTTAAAGGCTTCAGCTAAACCATTAGCAGCAGGATTGTACGCCGTCGAAGCAACATTGTTAATCCGATGATCATCGCAAAATCTAGTGAACTTCTGACTAATGAATTGAGGTCCATTGTCATGAATGATTCTGCGAGGTACACCGAATCTATAGATGACATGGTGTTTAATGAAATTAATGACACTGCTAGTCTTGACTTCAGCCAGAGGTATAGCTTCGGCCCACTTGGAGAAGTAATCGGTTATCGCCAATATGAACCGATGTCCTCTAGAAGAAGGAGGATTAATAGGCCCTATGATGTCCATACCCCAAGCTTCAAAAGGCCATGAAGCAGCAGTCGGGTGTAAGAATTCCGAGGGTTGATGAATGAAGTCTGCATGGATTTGACAAGCACGATATTTCCTTGCATATTCAATGGCATCTGATACCATAGAGGGCCAATAATAACCCATACGTCTAATGCGATCCTGTAATTTAGGACCAGGTTGATGTGTAGTGGTAGGAGGAGGAACAGCGTTGTAAGCACTACCCCCAGCTCCAGAATGACTAGGCGTAGTTTGTACTTGCACTTGTACAGGAGGTATTTGAGGAGGCACTACCCCCAGCCCAGTATTGGCAGGTATTGAAGACGCTATGATCTCTGGACTAGTAATAGGTGCAGTTGGTGGTGTAACATGCTGTGCTACAATGATGGAATGCATACTAGCAACCATCTCAGCCATAGTTTTTAATTTGTCTTCGAGTGCAGCAATTCGTTGTTCCTGATTTGCGGAGGTTGAAGCATCTGGATCATCGGTGACAACATAAGCCGTCACTTCTCTTGGCACAGTGGAAGATACTGTTTGTTCAGAACTTTCACTGTATGCATCATAATCAGAAAATGAATCATCTCCTGACTGGAAAATAGGGAGATGACTTGAAGGATTTTGAGGAAGATTTCTTTGACCGATTATATCTCGGCTTCGGGAACGGGTATGTTGAAATACTCCTTCAGAAGTTTCTTGAAGTAATTCCAAATACCGTTGGCTTGGCTTACGGAGTCTACCATGCTTAGAGCATCTTTTACCCCCAGTGTCTTGGAAAGTCATGTTAACAGAAGCATACAAAACTTCGTCTTCTTCTGACATAGGTTCAGATTTAGCAAAAGTTAAACGATCGAAGACAGATCGTTTTGTCGTTTGACAACAGCATTGGATGATGACTTTATGATTACAGTGATGATCAGATGGTTGAGATGGAGATATTGAGACATTATCCTGTTTTTGTCTTAGATGTTCTCGAAGATCTACAACAGGACGAGAAAAGTTCCGAGGGATCTGTTCTTTGATAACATTTGGAACATGATTCCGATTCTTCAAATGTTTAGTCCCTCGAGTATACAGGGAAGTACTCACTTCATTGGCATAAGTGTCGGGATTTCTGACTTTGGAGATTTGTTTCTGATGATGTTTAACCTTCGGCATTGGCTGTTTGCGTTTTACCGAAGTGGATCGATTAAGATAAGTTCTGAGGTCAGCAAATTCACCCTCAGGAGTTTCTGTTTGAGACACTAACAGTTTTCCCTACCTGGAACGACAAATTTGGAGAGTCGGGAGGTCCTGGAATTCTGCTATCGGAGTAGGCAGAATACCTCTTTGATTAGTACAAGTACTCTTGTTATAAAGGAAAGAAGAATCCTTGTTTGCCAGAGTTCTTGAATTGATTGGAGCCGAGACACATTGAGATGGATCTTCTTCAGTAAAGACTGAAGAAGACTGAGAAAAGACTAAAGGGCCTTTTCCTTTGTTTTGAGATGAAGGGTTAGCTAAAGAGCGTTTCCCTCTGTTATATTCCAAGTCATGAGACAAGAAATTTTGAGAAAAGACCAATGGACCTTTTCCTTTGCTTTGAAGAGAAGGAGGAATAGTCAAAGGACTACCCTCAATGGATTGCGCAGGGGCAATAGGGTGTTTGGGAAGAGGAGTAGAATCTCTTCTTTTATTGTGAGAAGAAGAAAATTTAGCCAGAAGGCTGTTTTTCTTGGATTGCGCAGACTTGGTTTGCGCATGGGTGGAAGGTGCACTAGTCATTTGTGCATTAGAAGCTTTGGTAGGAAGTGCATCAGGAGTTCTTGTCTTAGAGTGCTTGGGATGCACCTTAGTTACAAGAGTGTTATTTTGTGCAGGAAAAACCACTGCCAATTACGCCAGAGTCATAGGAGTCTTCTGTTTTGACATGACAGCATATGAAGTAGCCTGTGCAACAGTTGCAACAGATTGCGCAGCCTTGACTGCAACAGATTGTGCAGCAGTTGCTGAGACAGACTGTGCAACAGTTGGCACAGCAGTTTGTGCAGCAGTCTGACTAGCAGATTGTGCAGCAATTGGTGCAGCATCCTTGGTGGCAAAACTGCCAGATTGTGCAGACTTGGAGACCCAAACTGAGCGCACTTTGCTCTTAGCAGAAGTGGCTACAGTACGGGGAGTGGTCTTGGAGTTGAGCATCTTTTCGTAGGCTGTCTGGTTGACCTTAACAACCAGCATTTTCTGCGTCTTCCCGATAGACGCTACGTCACATTGAGTTGCTACTTCCTCGTCGGAGGAGAAAGTTGTCCCCAGCAGAGTCGCCATTTTGTTTGCAAAAACAAAAGTATAAAACTATATTGATACAAACTGTAATAAAGATTACAAGAATTCTGGGAAAATTACAACTATAGGAATCCAATCTTGATGACGATTGCTTTATCCCTTAGACGATGTGAACTGTGAAGATGAAGCCTTTGAAGTTGAAAACAACTCTGGAAACTGAAGGCAAAAGCCTCTGAAGTTGAAGACAAAAGTCTCGGAAGAATGCAGCAGCACTTTGGCAAGAACTCCTGAACTCTCTGATTTCTGATCTCTGATCTTGATACCCTTGAAATGAAGACTTGAAACTCTATTTATAGAGTTCTGAAAATAACTAACTTTCAGTTATTTTGGACTGCGCAAGCTGATTTGTGCAGCAACTGGTTTGCGCAGCACTGGATTGCGCAAGCAGTTATTGGATCGTGGGCCAACTATCTGGGACACATGGCATCATTTGATTAAAATGCGCATGATCGTGCATAAACAGTTGCCACGTAATGAACAATTGATGGCATGAATGCCACGTGTCTTTTATCAGTTATGTTGATGGAGTACGCAAACTTGATTTGCGCAGACTTGGTTTGCGCTAGCTCAAACTGCGCAGACATGTTTTGCGCAGACTTAGATTGCGCCGGATTGGATTGCGCTGCCAGCTGTCCGCTCCTTCGAGCACTGTGCGGCGCAGAAAACGAACAGACTCCTTGTTATTCGTGCTGTCAGTTGTCAGAAAAGATTTGATTTGATTTGGTAATGATGATTTCTGCCACGTCAGTCTGCGCAGTTGGAAGTGTGCGCAAAGCAGTATGCGCAATCTGTTGTCTGCACAATTCATCTAAATGATGGGTTTTTTTGATTTCTTGACTTTGTTGATTGATGCAACTTGATTTTTTAGGACCTACAATAATCTTGCACAGGATCAGGATAAGACTAATCTGGAATTAACTCCATCCAATCAATCACGGCCAATCAAGAGTACGGCTTGATACTTTTAACTAACTAGGATTATCACAGCCTAGTTACTAGCAAGATGCAATGAGATTATCCTAACAACCACAAGCCCTGCAGACCATCCGGTTATCCGGGTCGAATGTCCGTTTATGAAGGGTGCACCACATGACTGTGTGCTAGAAATGAGCCGTATTTGTTGGTAGGCTACAAGTCCACTGAATGCGCCCAGATAACGGGATTGCCTATAGCTGGGAAATTCTTCATGACTACTGAATCATTCTAGTTAATTAGCCTTAGTCAATTTGAGTAGGTATCCCTGACTGTGGTACTCAGGGATCCCCATCCTAGACATGATGCAAGATAGTACCAGTTTATTTGTACAAATACAATCGCCCACGGTGTCCAGGTCTTTCATACTTGTCATGCCGTGCTAGCTGTCGCAACAACATATCGAGGTGTATCATGTCAGGGTTACTTATCAAGAGTGCGCCATGACGGGCCACTATCGTGTTCTATCCTTACATCATTATAAATGAGAAAAGTTGCATAAATAGTTAATAACATATTCTGGAAGCCAAGAAAAAGATACAACTTTTATGTTGGGAGTTGGAAGAAATTCTGGCCATAAATCAGCCAAATAGGACAAGAAAAACAACCCAATTAGACACTATACGGCCATGGGTTAATTGGGGGCTCATGCGACAGTAGATGGGTACTCATCTATGTGGCTGAGTAGATGAGTACTTATCTATGCAGCTGAGTAAGTGGGTACCCATTTATGCGGCTGAGTAAGTGGGTACCCATCTATGCGACTGAGTGAATGAATCTCATACGGCTGGGTAAGTGGGGACCCATCTATACGGCTGAGTAAGTGGGTACCCATCTATGCGGCTGAGTGAATGAATCTCATGCGGCTGGGTAAATGAATCTCATGCGGCTGAGTGAATGAATCTCATGCGACTGGGTAAGTGGGTACTCATCTATGCGGCTGAGGTGGGTACCCATCTATGCGGCTGAGTGAATGAATCTCAAGCGGCTGGGTGAATGAATCTCATGCGACTGAGTAAGTGGGTATCCATCTATGCGGCTGAGTGAATGAATCTCATACGGCTGGGTAAATGGGGACCCATCTTCTCAGAAAACCTGAGAAGGATGGCCATGGAACCCTTAGCTTCCAAGCTCAATAAAACCTTCACCGTAAGTCCAAATTTGGACTTCCATAGGTCAAAATAGGGTAGAACGAAATTCTCTACAACATGGAACCATCAAAACTTGGAAATAAAAATGTTAAGTAGATCAAAACCCAAGAAAGCTAAAAATACTATAAACTTAGATCTACACAAATTGAGCCATAGAAATTAAAAATTCTAAGTACTAAAGTGTTTTAGAATGCCGTGAAGAAGAGAATGGAACAATAAAATTTGTATTCCTCCATGAAGCAAGATGCACTTGCCTAAGCTCTCTCTCTCTCTCACTTCCTGGTGGTTGAAGAAGTAATGGTGGAGAAGAAGAAGTAAATGAAGAGAGAGAATGAGGGGAAATGATTAAATAAGAAGGGTGGTAGTAGGTAGGAGGGTTCACCTTGGCTCATGATGAACCAAAGTAAACCAAGCCAGCCGAACCAACCCAAGAATAAACCAGCTAATGAAATGCTAGAATAAATTAAGCAGGAAGACATGCAATACTAGTCAAATTACGTATGCGTATACCAAGATACGCAATACGAACCACATGCATTACAACTCTACCCACCTTAAAAGAATTCTGTCCTCGAAATTTAATTAAGAGGGTAGAGGGACAAGAACAAGCTATACTATTACATGCAAGCTATACTAGGCAATCAATCAATCAACCAATCAATCATGCAAGCAAGGAATCGAAGACATGAGGCATAAGAAAGACATTATACCTCACGAGTCAAACAGGTCGGGATATCACGATCGGATATCATCCTCACGCTCCCACATTGACTCATCCAAAGAGTGATGACCCCAAGCAACTCGGACTAACTTGATAGTCTTGTTCTTGAGTGGCTTCTCTCTTCGGTCTAATATAGACACGGGCCTCTCCTCATACGAAAGGTTGGTACCAACAACCAATTCCGAATGATCCAGGATGTGGCTCGGGTCTGGGATATACCGTCGCAATTGGGATATATGGAATATGTCATGCACCTCACGTAGCGATGGTAGAAGAGCAAGGCGATAGGATACATCTCCTACTCGCTCCAGAATATCGAACGGTCCTATATACCTAGGACTAAGCTTTTCCCGCACGCCGAAACGAATGACGTCACGGGTAGGCAAGATCCTAAGGAATACATGGTCGTCGACAGAAAATTCAAGGGGTCGCCGATGAGAATCGGCCCAATGACGCTGGCGATCTTGTGCAACTCGAAGATGATCTCGGACTCTTCTGACCACCTCAACTGTCTGAGCAATTATTTTTGGAATGAGCATCTGTCTCTCTCCGACATCGTCCCATGCTAGCGAGAATCGGCACTTCCTACCATACAGTGCCTCGAACGGTGCCATCTGGATACTAGCTTGAAAACTGTTGTTGTACGAGAACTCTACCAGGTGCAGGTGATCTTCCCATGAACCACCGAAGTCGAGTGTACATGACCGCAACATATCTTCAAGAGTTTGGATCGTGCGTTCTGACTGGCCATCTGTCTGTTGGTGATACGCTGTGCTGAACTGGAGACGAGTCCCCAAACTCTCTTGCAAGCTGCGCCAAAAGTGCGACGTAAATTTGGAATCTCTGTCCGAGGTGATACTGACTGGTACACCGTGCAATCTGACAATCTGTCGGAGATACATCTCCGCTAGCTGAGCCGTCGACTGACCGACTCTGAACGGAAGAAAGTGAGCCACCTTCGTGAGCCTGTCTATGACAACCCAAATAGCGTCTCTGCCAGCCGGGGATCTAGGCAATCCAGTCACAAAATTTATGGTTATATGCTTCCATTTCCACTCTGGAATTGGCAATGGTCGAAGTAGTCCAGCTGGTCTCTGATGTTCAGCCTTAACTTGTTGGCAGACTAAACAACGAGGGACAAACCGGACTATCTCCCTCTTCATGCCATTCCACCAAAAGTGTAGGCGAATATCACGGTACATCTTAGTACCGCCGGGATGAATGGAATACTGTGAACTGTGGGCCTTTGCCATAATCTTCTGTCTGATATCTCCACTGGGTACACAAAGACGCTTCCCATGTCGAAGGATACCGTCTTCATGGATACATAACTCTGGTCTTCGTCCTGTCTCACACTCTGCTCTGAGTCGCTGAAGCTTGGAATCTGCTGACTGCGCCATCCGGATCCTCTTGACGATAGTGGACTGAACTTGCATGCTAGCCATCAATGCCACACTGGTAGGAAGGACAACTTCTATACCCATCTTCTGAAGATCGGCTAACAGCTCTGGTTGTGCTGTTAGAAAATAAACTCCGGCTCTCCTGCTCAATGCATCTGCAATAACGTTGGCCTTCCCAGGATGATACTGCAGGTTGACACCATAATCCATAAGTAGCTCTAGCCGCCTTCTCTGACGCATATTAAGGTCCTTCTGGGTGAAAACATACTTCAGGCTCTTGTGATCGGTGAAAATCTTCACCCTATCTCCATACAAGTAGTGTCTCCAAAGCTTTAGCGCAAATACCATGGCTGCCTGCTCCAAGTCGTGGGTTGGTAATTCCTCTCATGATCACGAAGTTGTCATGACGCATAAGCTATTACCTTCCCATGTTGCATCAAAACGTATCCTAAACCTCGGCCTGAAGTATCACAATACACTGAGAATCCTCCGGTCCCATCTGGAAGTGTGAGAATGGGTGTCGTCATCAAGCCTCGCTTCAACTTCTCAAAAGAATCCTGATATTCTGTTGTCCAAGCAAACTGTACATCCTTGCGAGTCAACTGGGTCAATGGCGCTAAAATTCGAGCAAAGTCCGAAACAAATCGCCGGTAGTAGACGGCCAATCCAAAAAAACTGCGAACTTCTGCGACTGCACTGGGCACTGGCCATGACTCAATAGCCACGATCTTCTGGGGATCTACCTCCACTCCTCCTCGGGTGATGATATGACCCAAGTACGAAATGTGATCGAGCCAGAACTCGTATTTACTAAACTTGGCATACAACTTGTGCTCTCTGAGAATCTGGAGGACAACTCGAAGATGCTGCTCATACTCCGCTTCACTCTTGCTGTAGACCAGGATGTCGTCTAGGAACACAATCATGAACTGATCCAAATGAGGCATGAAGATGCGATTCATGAGGTCCATGAATACAGCCGGCACATTGGTTGCTCCAAATGGCATCACAAGGAACTCCCAATATCCATACCTAGATCTGAAAGCTGTTTTTGGGATGTCCTGCTCTCTGACTCTGATCTGATGGTATCCTGATCGCAAGTCGATCTTCGAAAATACTGCTGCCCCTTGGAGTTGATCAAACAAGTCATCTATCCTCGGGAGAGGATATCTGTTCTTGATTGTTACAGAGTTCAAGGTACAATAATCTACACATAATCTGGATGTACCATCCTTCTTTTTCACAAGAAGCATCGGGGCTCCCCAAGGCGATCCACTTGCACGAATGAATCCCTTGGTTCAAAGTTCTTCAATCATCTTGTACAATATCTCTAGCTCTGACGGCGCCATCCTGTAGACTCTCTCTGACACTGGGGCTGATCCGGGAATCAAGTCGATAGTGAACTCGATCTCCCACTCTGGAGGCATCCCTGGAAGCTCTTCTGGGAAAACATCTGGAAACTCTTCAACTATTCGGGGTAACTGTATTGCTGCTACTGCCATCCGTAACACTGGAGGAGAAGGTTCAACTTCGCCTCGGGAGAAGGAAAACTCCGGCTCGCCTGGAATGCTAAAAATAACCCTGCCAATGTGGAAGTCTATCCTAGCATACTGGTCCCTCAACCAATCCATCCCTAGGACCACATCATAATCGGCCTTTGGGAACTCTATCAATCTAGCGAAAAATTCTCTACCGCTAACTACGATCCGACACAAGGAAAATACCCTATCTACTCCCACAAGTCCGTTACCAGTAAGTATATTGAGCCTTACTGATAATAACTCGGGCTCCAGTCCTACCCGTGTCGCGAATCGTCCAGACATAAATGAATGCGAGGCACCAGAATCAAATAATACTGAAACTGGAAAGGTGTTGACGAGAATAGTACCTGCCAGTACCTCACATGGTGCTATTCCTTCTTCTCCTATAGTCAAGGCCAGCACTTGACCATGTGTCACGACCCGCACCCTAGAGAGGGGCACGAGCACGTGGTTACGTCCAGCCTACGCTGCAGAATCGGCGGTAGAACGCTGTATATAGGGTCTGTAAATACTACGACTAAAACAGATAAATGTACCTATACAGTATATACACTCCGAATGGAGATGACATAGCAATACAGTCTCAATCACATATATCAAAAACTAAGGTAGATAGCATGGAACAGAGATACGATAGATAAAACAGAAAATGAGTCCAAAATCCACAAGTCATAGCTAATACAACATCCAGAGTCTCAGAAAAATATAAGTATAAAGATACTACAACAGAAATGTACTAGCTGGCTCGCAGGCCAGACAAACCTAACTAAACTAGGCTACTCGGGGTGAGCGAAGTCTAGTGGCTCTACCACTAAGCCACTGTCTAAGTCAAGTCCGTCAGACTCTATTCCGTAGTAAGTCGGACAATCAGCCTCTAAATCATCTGTAAAATTTGTCAACGGTATCCTGTCAGAAAAATGAGCAAGTACAAACACCAACAGCAGTTCCATATGAATTAACAAAAGCTATAAGAGACAGTATAATGAAATACAAGACAAAGATATGTAAAGTACAGGGTAAAACCAGCAGAAAATGTATAATAGGTGTGAGTACTGAATAGAACAACAATATGTATGTAGGATTGCTTAGGAACTATCGGGAAGCCGAGTTACAACCCTTAAACCAAACAAGGACTGGGGTTGTAACTCTTCTCCCGAACAGAACTTAGCCTCCTAGGATAAATAAATATGAAAAAGGTGCCTTGAATTATTAGTGCGTCATGTGATCGGTTTGGAAAACATGTTCAAGCTTTCCATCTGACCGGCTACGAACAAATAACAAGTGTGAAACAACAAGTGTGAAGATAAGGCCGGTCACCATGGAAAGTTCAAGTAGCTATAAACAAGTGTCGAGTACAAGTGTGAAACAACAAGTGGGTATTTTGATCACACAACCACTAATAACTCTCCATCCCCGAATAGTATAAAAGATCCGGTCATAACACGTCATGACACGAGGTTTAAGAGCAGGTGATCAGTCCACTCCCAAGTCCATGTCTATACAAGTACAAGTAACAAATCGAGTCATGTACATATATACCAAGTAATCCGGGAACAACATATCATGACAGGATCCGACATATACTAGTCCGTAAAATATCGTGTCTGAGAATCAAGTAAGACACTACAACTGAATCGGATATAGCAGATATCAAGACAATAAAAACTATCAGTAAATGTACTCGCCTGTGGTCCTGAGCTGATCGGATGAACAGACGCTCAGAGTGATCACAGACCTAAAATAAGATACTATGAGTCAAACAGGGCTAAATACTGAAAAAGGAAGCTAATACAAGCCATGAATGCAAGTCTAAGTCAAAACTAGGTTAATCTAGGTCAAACTGAGTCACACTAGGTTATACTGGCTCATACTGGGTCATACCAGGTCACTGGGAGTCAATCCAAGTCAAACTAGGTCGAACGGAGTCAAAGGTTGACTTACAGTTGACTTTTGGTCAAAAAGTCAACTCTGGTCAACTCTGGTCAACACTGAGTCAACCCTGGGCAACTCTAGGTCAAACTAGTATAATGTTGACCAACTATTGACTTTCAGTCAACTGGTCAACTCTGGGTTGGTTTCGGTCAAATCGGGTCGCTTAAAGGCTAAGTTTGACTCTCGGTTGACTTTTGTTGACTTTTGGTCAAAAAGGTCAACCGACGTCAAAACTAGTCTTAGAGTACCATATTTGATCATTACCAACCACGAGAATCAAGTTCTAACACCATCTTAGGCTTCTAAAACAAACATCCTATTTCTAGACAAAACTAGCATTTACCCTTCCAAGGTAAATCTCGATACCTTGCCCAAACCCAAGGAAACCTTGCAAATACCAATGATACTAGCCTAGGCTCCTTAGGGTAGCTAGATATCAACCTATCTAAGGTTTACCTACCAAGAAATTTGGGTATCCTAAGTATCTAGGCCATGTTAGGATACGGGGTATAAATTTACCCTATTACCTTATTCTATATCATGAATTTTACCATTTTCTCTACCACACTCTTCTACACCACTCACTCTCACATGATACACTCCTATATCTCACTCCCATAGGCTCTCCTATAGGTTTCCTATTAATTTAGATGTAGGCTATACTATAGGATACTAGACTACACTCAAAATACCTCACAAAACACACACACACATCTCACAATACACACACACACATTGGAAATTTGTGGACAGATTTGAGGGACAAGTGGGGGCTGATTTTTGTGGACAATAGGACTGATTTTTAGGTGGTTGTGGACTGATTTGAATGGTTGTCAAGGGGCTAAATGGGACAACAAATGTGGTGATATGAAGGGCTATTTGGTGGCCAAAATATGGACTACTATGTGGGAAAACTAGTGGACAGATTTTGGGTGATATAGGACAGCCATGTAGGCTTTGTTAGGACTGTTTTGTGAGGGAAAAGTGGTTTAAAGGGAAGCCATTAGTGTGGTTTTGATGGGGTAAAAGTGGGGGCTGATTTTTGAGTATTGGTGGGATGTTTTGTGGCAAGTGTGGACAGCCAAAGGGTGGGGAAAATCTGGACTGGGCATGCTGAAAAAGGACAGCCAATACTTGGTTTTCCCCTCCCTAACACTCCACACAACTCCCATCTATCTCACCCACAAACTCACACACAATTACACACTCAAACACAAACACCTATCCCTCATTCCCCTCTATCAACACAACACACATACACACACATCCATGGCACTTGGCCGAACCTACTGCTCTCCTCCAAGCCCAACAACACCACACAAATAACACATAATACACCAATATATATATATGCCATATATATATACATACATCTATATATAGAAATATATAGATATAACCACATATATAAATTCAAATGGAAAAAAATGAATATAATACATTAAGATACTTGGAGAAACTCATTCTAAAACATGTCAAAATCTGGAATAATAGTAAGAACAACACAAAAATCAATATACATTAATATCCATGAGTCCAAATGAGGGTTTTTCCTATTGGGATACAATCCTACATGTTGGACACCTCTAATAATATCCAAAGGACACAAAAATAGTCTCTAATGGAGACACAACCATGGAAAACGTTCCTATTGGGTTCCTTACCAATCTACATGAGAAGAGAAACAAAGTTGGAGAAGGGACCTAGATTGGAGAAGAAATCAATGGTGGAGCTTCTCAAATCAATTTGGGGAAGAACAAGAGAGAGAATGAGAGGGTGGATAATGATGAAAAGAATGGGAATCCTATCCTCAAGTGGCCGGCCACTATGGTCCCATTTGTCCTATTTGGTATTTACAAGTTTCTCTCCAATGGTTTAATTAGTTAAAAAAATTGGAAAGGGTTAAGTCGGGGGTAGTTTAGTCAAACCGAAACCACTAATCTCTAACTAATACTAACTAAAATAATTAGTCTAGTCACTAACCAAAATATCTAACATGTGGGCCATGGCTAACTAGTGTGTGGGCCCGCTAAGGTCAAAACTACCCCGGGTCCCCGAAACAAGTCAAAACAAGTCGGAATGAGTTGAAATTCGAACCCGATTCAAATATCCCCAAAATAATGCAATAAATAAATAAATAATTCCAAAATAATTTTTAAAGTAGAAAATAATCAAAATTCCCCTGTTTCTGGAAACTGGGGGTGACAAATCTATCCACCTTAAAAAAATTTGTCCTCGAAATTAAAACCAAACAATAGTAAAATTTTAAATTCACAAGCCATGGCTAAAAATTTAAAATGATTAAAATCTCAAAAATCGAAGCAGAAATTAAATGACTAAGTTTATAAAATTTAAAATTACTCTCAAATATAAGTCTATCCACCTTAAAAGAATCATCCAAAAACTTAAAACGAAGCAAACACACAAAACAAAAAATCATGCAATTTGATAATCGTATGCGTCTGTCCAA
This sequence comes from Iris pallida, assembly GCA_029216955.1. Classification (NCBI taxonomy): domain Eukaryota; kingdom Viridiplantae; phylum Streptophyta; class Magnoliopsida; order Asparagales; family Iridaceae; genus Iris; species Iris pallida. The sequence goes on from JANAVB010030820.1 coordinate 4,444,809, forward strand.
TAATCATGATACTTAGAATCTCCACTATGCCAGTGAGCAAGGCTACGATAATCACATAGTCCTCAACTATGGTACATACCTCTAGAATTATGGTATTTAAAATTTTTGTATTGCCGCTAGCTTGGCAGTAAAAACCTTAAATTCCCACACCCTAGGAATACGTCCATAGTCCGACTATATATCCTCACTCTGCCTGCTAGCATGACCCTAGAGGATTCTAAAATCTCATAATCGAGGCGACCTAGCCCATACGACTTATCTCAGAAAATGTCACATCACAAGAACAAAATTTCCAACGAGCAAAGAACAGATAGAATCGAAGTTCAAGACAGTTTATGAGGAAGCAATACAAAAATGAGATCGAAAGATTGGAACCTGCTATCTGCTCTGCTGCTGCCTGAGTGGGCTCAACTGTCATGGCGAAAGCTCGTCCCTGCTGGCCTCCTCTAGCCTGCCGTACTCTATCCTGGCCTGCCTGTCTGGCTGCACGGGCAGCACAGTCCCTCATCTGGTGATCTGGAGCTCCACAGAACAGACAAACTCCCAGCCTCATCCTACAAACCTCCCGGTTGTGCCCCATCTTCTTGCAGAAGGCACACTGGATGGCCTGCCTCTGGCCCTGACCCGGATGCTGCTGGGCACGCGCCGGTGCCTGTTGAAACTGCAACTGAGGCTGCTGCTGCTGAAACTGCCTCTGCTGGAAATGTGGGTGCTTCGCTGGCCCTACACTCGAACTAGCTCCAAGGGTGTCACTGCTCCTCTTCGACTTGAGGCCGAAGTCCTCCTCTGCAATCTGAGCCTCCACAAGGATCTGCTCGAAGGTCGCGTCTCGTCGCCCAGATGTGCGAGAACGCACTGCATGAATGAGACCCCTCCTGAACTTCCGGGCCTTGCACCCCTCATCCTGAACCAAACTGGGTGCAAACCTGCTCAAACGGAAGAACTCTGCTGCGTACTCGTCTGCCGACGAGTTTCCCTGCACCAAACGGGCAAACTGCCCCTCCAAAGCTGACACGGCTACGTCCGGGTAGAACTTCTCCTTAAAGAGTTTCCTGAAGTCCTTCCAAGATAAACCTCTTACTGACGCACGCGGATCCGTGCGGTACCAAGTCAGCGCTATATCGAAGAACTGGCTCGCTGCAGACGTCACCCACAGACCTCTCAGGACCTCTACCAACTCCAGACTCTGCTGGACATCCTCTAGCCAGTCGTCCGCGTATAGGATACTCTCGGTACCCCTGAACTCCCGCGGGTTCATCTTCTTGAAGTGGAGGTGTGTACCGGGCCTCCCCTGACCCTGCTACTGATCTGGTGCTCCTGAACTGTAGCCTGTGCACCTCTCTCCACTGCTGCCATAGCTAGCTGATGCGAGTTCTCCATGGTCTGTCGTAGCACCTCTGTCTAACGGTGCTATGCCTCTACCTGTGCTCTCTGTGTCTGCAACATCAGCTGCAGAAGGGCCATCATCCCCTGAGTGTCTGCCGGCAGCTGAGGCGACGGTAGAAGAATGTCTGGGATGACCATGGACGGTCTCGCTGCCGGAGGTGGAAGACCTCCTGAAACTGTCGCTGCCGCTGCCGCCTGAAGGGCAGGGACTGTTATGGCAGCTCCCTGAACTGCAGCTCCCCCAGCTGGAGGTGGAAGACCTCCGGGAACTGCCGCTGCTACTCCTGCCTGAAGGGCAGGGACTGGGGCTACTGTACTCTCGACTACTACTCCCGTAGCCGGAGGTGGAAGACCTCCCGGATCTGACCTCTCTGGAACTGTACTAGGCCCTGCAGCCTGAGAACGAGTCACCGTCATCCTGAAGATGAATTGAACCCAAGAGATCAATATGGCACAAGATAAGATATTATCAAAGGAGGACAATTGAATTCAAATGCAAGTAGGGTTGTCATGGTAATCAAAAGATCAGAATTTTCCTAAAATGTGATTGAGTAAGTCCTACCATACCCTAGATCCTACGGCCTAGTCGCAGGCTCGTAATTAGCACTCTAAGTCGAGCACCATTACGAGATCGCACTAATTACGACACTGACCTGCATGGGCCACCACAAAAATGTGTCACGACCCGCACCCTAGAGAGGGGCACGAGCACGTGGTTACGTCCAGCCTACGCCGCAGAATCGACGGTAGAACGCTGTATATAGGGTCTGTAAATACTACGACTAAAACAGATAAATGTACATTTACAGTATATAAACTCCGAATGGAGGTGACATAGCAATACAGTCTCAATCACATATATCAAAAACTAAGGTAGATAGCATGGAACAAAGATACGATAGATAAAATAGGAAACGAGTCCAAAATCCATAAGTCAGAGCTAACACAACATCCAGAGTCTCAGAAAAATATAAGTATAAAGATACTACAACAGAAATGTACTAGCTGGCTCGCAGGCCAGACAAACCTAACTAAAATAGGATACTCGGGGTGAGCGAAGTCTAGTGGCTCTACTACTAAGCCACTGTCTAAGTCAAGTCCGTCAGACTCTATCCCGTAGTAAGTCGGACAATCAGCCTCTAAATCATCTGTAAAATTTGTCAACGGTATCCTGTCAGGAAAATGAGCAAGTACAAACACCAACAGCAGTTCCATATGAATTGACAAAAGCTATAAGAGACAGTATAATGAAATACAAGACAAAGATATGTAAAGTACAGGGTAAAACCAGCAGGAAATGTATAATAGGTGTGAGTACTGAATAGAACAACAATATGTATGTAGGATTGCTTAGGAACTATCGGAAAGTTGAGTTACAACCCTTAAACCAAACAAGGACCGGGGTTGTAACTCTTCTCCCGAACAGAACTTAGCCTCCTAGGATAAATAAATATGAAAAAGGTGCCTTGAATTATTAGTGCGTCATGTGATCGGTTTGGGAAACATGTTCAAGCTTTCCATCTGACCGGCTACGAACAAATAACAAGTGTGAAACAACAAGTATGAAGATAAGGCCAGTCACCATAGAAAGTTCAAGTAGCTATAAACAAGTGTCGAGTACAAGTGTGAAACAACAAATGGGTATTTTGATCATACAACCACTAATAACTCTCCATCCCCGAATAGTATAAAAGATCCGATCATAACACGTCATGACACGAGCTTTAAGAGCAGGTGATCAGCCCACTCCCAAGTCCATGTCTATACAAGTACTAGTAACAAATCGAGTCATGTACATATATACCAAGTAATCCGGGAACAACATCTCATGACAGGATCCGACATATACTAGTCCGTGAAATATCGTGTCTGAGAATCAAGTAAGACACTACAACTGAATCGGATATAGCAGATATCAAGACAATAAAAACTATCAGTGAATGTACTCGCCTGTGGTCCTGAGCTGATAGGGTGAACAGACGCTCAGAGTGATCACAGACCTAAAATAAGATACTATGAGTCAAACATGGCTAAATACTGAAAAAGAAAGCTAATACAAGCCATGAATGCAAGTCTAAGTCAAAACTAGGTCAATCTAGGTCAAACTGAGTCATACTAGGTTATACTGGCTCATACTGGGTCATACCAGGTCACTGGGAGTCAATCCAAGTCAAACTAGGTCGAACGGGGTCAAAGGTTGACTTACAGTTGACTTTTGGTCAAAAAGTCAACTCTGGTCAACTCTGGTCAACACTGAGTCAACCCTGGGCAACTCTAGGTTAAACTAGTATAATGTTGACCAACTATTGACTTTCAGTCAACTGGTCAACTCTGGGTTGGTTTCGGTCAAATCGGGTCGCTTAAAGGCTAAGTTTGACTCTCGGTTGACTTTTGTTGACTTTTGGTCAAAAAGGTCAACCGACGTCAAAACTAGTCTTAGAGTACCATATTTGATCATTACCAACCACGGGAATCAAGTTCTAACACCATCTTAGGCTTCTAACACAAACATCCTATTTCTAGGCAAAACTAGCATTTATCCCTTCCAAGGTAAATCTCGATACCTTGCCCAAACCAAAGGAAACCTTGCAAATACCCATGATACTAGCTTAGGCTCCTTAGGGTAGCTAGATATCAACCTATCTAAGGTTTACCTACCAAGAAATTTGGGTATCCTAAGTATCTAGGCCATGTTAGGATACGGGATATAGATTTACCCTATTACCTTATTCTATATCATGAATTTTACCCTTTTCTCTAACACACTCTTCTACACCACTCACTCTCACATGATACACTCCTATATCTCACTCCCATAGGCTCTCCTGTAGGTTTCCTATTAATTTAGATGTAGGCTATACTATAGGATACTAGACTACACTCAAAATACCTCACAAAACACACACACACACACACACATCTCACAATACACACACACACACATTGGAAATTTGTGGACAAATTTGAGGGGCAAGTGGGGGCTGATTTTTTATGGACAATAGGACTGATTTTTAGGTGGTTGTGGACTGATTTGAATGTTTGTTAAGGGGCTAAATGGGACAACAAATGTGGTGATATGAAGGGCTATTTGGTGGCCAAAATGTGGACTACTATGTGGAAAAACAAGTGGACATATTTGGGGTGATATAGGACAGCCATGTAGGCTTTGTTAGGACTGTTTTGTGAGGGAAAAGTGGTTTAAAGGGCAACCATTAGTGTGGTTTTGATGGGGTAAAAGTGGGGGCTGATTTTGGAGTATTGGTGGGATGTTTTGTGGCAAGTGTGGACAACCAAAGGGTGGGGAAAATCTGGACTGTGGGCATGCTGAAAAAGGACAGCCAACACTTGGTTTTCCCCTCCCTAACACTCCACAAAACTCCCCTCTATCTCACCCACAAACTCACACACAATTACACACTCAAGCACACTCAAACACAAACACCTATCCCTCATTCCCCTCTATCAACACAACACACATACACACACATCCATGGCACTTGGCCGAACCTACTGCTCTCCTCCAAGCCCAACAACCCACACAAACAACACAACACAAACAACACATAATACACCAATATATATATATATATGCTATATATATACATACATCTATATATAGAAATATATAGATATAACCACATATATATATATATATTCAAATGGAAAAAAATGAATATAATACATTAAGATACTTGGAGAAACTTATTCTAAAACATGTCAAAATCTGGAATAATAGTAAGAACAACACAAAAATCAATATACATTAATATCCATGAGTCCAAATGAGGGTTTTTCCTATTGGGATACAATCCTACATGTTGGACACCTCTAATAATATCCAAAGGACACAAAAATGGTCTCTAATGGAGACACAACCATGGGAAACGTTCCTATTGGGTTCCTTACCAATCTACATGAGAAGAGAAACAAATTTGGAGAAGGGATTACCTAGATTGGAGAAGAAATCAATGGTGGAGCTTCTCAAATCATTTTGGGGAAGAACAAGAGAGAGAATGAGAGGGTGGATAATGATGAAAAGAATGGGAATCCTATCCTCAAGTGGCCGGCCACTATGGTCCCATTTGTCCTATTTGGTATTTACAAGTTTGCCCTCCAATGGTTTAATTAGTTAAAAAAATTGGAAAGGGTTAAGTCGGGGGTAGTTTAGTCAAACCGAAACCACTAATCTCTAACTAATACTAACTAAAATAATTAGTCTAGTCACTAACCAAAATATCAAACATGTGGGCTATGGATAACTAGTGTGTGGGTCCGCTAAGGTCAAAACTATCCCGGGTCCCCGAAACAAGTCAAAACAAGTCGGAATGAGTTGAAATTCGAACCCGATTCAAATATCTACAAAATAATGCAATAAATAAATAAATAATTCCAAAATAATTTTTAAAGTGGAAAATTACTAAAATATCCATGTTTCTGGAAACTGGGGGTGACACCATGTCCTCTAGGTGCGGGTCCCCTCTGCTGAAAATTTCTCTGCCTGTTCTAGATCAGGGCTTGGGCTTGGGCATGCTGTTGCGGTCTCTGCTGCTGGAATGCCTGGACCTGCGTCGGCAATGGCCTCGAAAACGGGTACTGCAGCTGCTGCTGCTGCTGGACTGGTGCTGGTCCTCTAACTGAAGGACCAGAGAAGGCCGATGAACTTCCTCTGTTCGGGCAGTTTCCAACCCTGTGGTCCGAGGTACCACAAACCAAGCACAAACCCTGTGCTCGGCGATACTCTGACACCACATGTCCTGGCTTCCCGCAGTGTGAACATTTTACTGTGGAAGACTGCTTCTGCTTCTGCTACTGAGGGTGCGTCGGGGTGGAATGCTGAACCGACGTCACTGAGGCCGCCCGTCTCGGAGTTCCAATGGTCAAAGCCCTGGCTGCCGGGGCTGGTGCTGATGACTGATTCATTTGGCTATGGGATCGCTTCCGACCTCCGGTGTCACGACCCGCACCCACCGTGAGGGTACGAGTACGTAACAACACCCAGCCTACGCCGCAGTGTCGGCGGTAGAACGCTGTTCTAGGTCATGAACTATAACTAGCATAATATGAATACTCTCCATAAGGAGGCCAACACAGAGGTACAACTCAATCACAATCTAAGATAGAATGATAAAGATAGATAAACATGAAATCCAAAAGAGATACAGGAGATAGAAGTCTAAGTGTCTAAGATACATAATCCTAGAAATACATCTCAAAACTCAAATACAGTAATCCACAAGTAAATACAACTAAAGACAACTAAAATAACTATCTATACAATCTCTACTGTGTCTCCTCTAGGCTAGCAGGCAACCTCCAAGCTATCTGTAAAATTTATCAACAGGTCCAGTCAGGACAGGAACGAGCACATCTCATCTAGAAAACCCAAGTAAATGACAGAGAACTATAAAGCAGTTATAGACAGTTGTATTGATAAATATGGCAGTTTATATTCAGGTGATGGTATGGAGAGACAGATAAAGTACAAAGAAAGTAAGTAACTAAACAAGAGAAGAAATCATAGCAATAAAGACTGTAAAATAAAATCTTGCTGAACTAGAGTAACATAATGAGTTCAGATGGTACAATATAAGTCGAGTGTAATCCCAATGTGAGTCTAATATAAGATGAGTCGGATGTAATTCTAATCATTATTCTAATAAGGTGAATCGAATAAGGTGATACGAATAAGGTGATACGAATAGTGATTCACATGATGTTCTAATAATGATTCGAATAAATTCTCCAAGTGTGTTTTAAAATACTTAGTTAGACATGTAAACGGCTATGGGTAAATCCAGTACGTCACACACCTGGCCGGGTGTGGAATGGCTATCGTTCGAATATATTCACAGGGGTGGTTCGAATAGTAGAAATGTTCACATGTCTAATCAAGTATTTCCCCGCCCATCTAATACAAATGAATCTAAAATCCGACACACCAATCGAATAAAAGTCCAACCAACATATGAAGATACGAATAGGGTGATTCGAATAGTGATTCGTATGGTGATTCGTATGGTGATTCGAATAATAGAGGTAAGACAAGTAAGTATGTGTGTCGTATACATGGATTCAGAAATAAAAATACGTGTTTGTAACAGAGAATCATATACAGCTAACTAGAACTGAAGTACAGTAATTGACAAATAAATGAGAGAACTATCAGAGAATGTACTCGCCTGATACTCTGAAAAGAGTAGTGTAATGTCAGATGTTTGCACCAGAGTCACAATGTCCTAAATAGAACAGTACAGGTTATAATATGCTTAAAATAAGACAAATGTAGTCTATGATGCAATCTACATAATTCTAAGTCAATTCTAGGTCAAAGTCAACTCTAAGTCAAACTTGGTCAACTGTCTAGGTCAAACTAGGTCTAAGTCAAACTTGGTCAACTATGGGTCAAACCAAGTCAATACTCTAGTCAGCTAGGTCAATCAGTCCATATTGGTCATATCTAGGTTTTAGGGCACTACCTTGGTGTACCAAGGTATACAAACCTCATCTATACCAATATCTTAGATATTCACCTACCAAGCCTACCAATAGGCTCAAAAGTCAAATCCTATACAATATCTAATACTCAAGCCTTAGACACTATCTAAAATATACACATACTCAACTATATACAACCACCCTTACACAATGTAAATCCTAACTCTAAACTTAACACCAACTCACCAACTATATATACCACCATATAATATATATACATACATAGCTAAGTTAACTATATTCATAAATACTTATTTAAGAGGCTATGTGTGTGTATGTGAACATGGCAAAGGGGCAAGTGAGGGTTAAATGGGCATACATAGTGTATACATATCAAAGAGTGTCAAAGTGTAAGTGAACAATGTGTCAAGTGTGATAGTGTCAACATAGTGTGGGGTACATGAGGTAATATAGGATTTGTGTTAACATAGAACATTACATCTCATTAACTTGTATATTGCATACATTACATTACATTCATGATTGCATTCATTCATCATTCATTTATTCTCTTGCACTACTATATGCACCATATATTACATACTATAGAACCTACATATTCATTACAAGCCATACTTATACATGCTTACATTAGATAGGATACTTACACCTCATACATCATTTATTTAAACATTTACTCATGCTTGCATTTTCTATTTAGCTACATAATGTATATACATTAACATGGGTTAAAATCAAATAGAACATTATATTACACACAAGGGTGCACAAAATGCATATGCCGAATAGTAACTCCTACTAATAATGAATACTGTACCATCTCAGCATGAATTAAACTCTATGATTAAAGTATGTTATAGATCTATGTGTTAGCTTTCCGAAACTTTAAACGGATCGCGTTTTCGTTTCCGGAAACTCCCGGAATCGCGAAAACACCGAGAACGCGTTTGTTTTTCGTACAGCTGACACTCAAATAATTCTCCAGAAAGTTACAGAAAGAATTAGGCCTATTAATACATGTTTTTGGAAAGCTAACTTCAATACGCTTCTTTTAAAAAAACGGGAGATTAAACCAAGCTTTGAGCTAGAAGTTATGATATTTCGAAGTTAGGGCTGAAATTAAAAACGTGGATAAAAATTATGACGGATTTAGATAGTTTGAGCCAAAAGAATACACAATATATATCCTAATTATCCACAACAATAATAGCAATAATAATATGAGGAACCACACTCACAAACTTGATTATATAATCATCATGAACCATTTATTACATATATAAATATAGATACACTCTCATTACAATATATATATATAAATCTATATATGTAACATGAACACATCCACAACACAAAGGACACTCATATGACCTCCAAATGGACACAAAATAGACACAAATGGAGATACAACCATGGGGGTCATTCCTATGGGTTCAAAATAGACCTATATGCATGAGAAAATGAAAAGGAGAAGGGATTTATACCTCCCGGTAGATCGAATCGAAGAAAAACCTTCCCGGAGCGACACCGACACGTAGAGATTCCAAAAGGACACGAACGAGCTCCGAATCCTCCCAAACTTGGGTAGCTTCCTCCTTGACTAGAATGAAGAAGGAAAGAAGAAGATTTGGTGGTGAAATGGAAGGATTTGGTGGAGAAATTGCTAGGGGATTGCTCTCTAGGAATTTGGGGAAGAACAAGAGAGAGAAAAATAGATGGATAATGACAAATGGGAGGCTCAACCCTATCCTTATTGTGGCTGGCCATAAAGGTGGTTTTGTCCTATTAGAAAAAGTCCAAAAGCCCCTACTAACCTATTCTATGAGTATTAGGAAAGGGCTAATTGGTTGGGGCTAAATTAGTCATTCTAAAGTCTCTAATCACACTAACCTTATCCATAATAATTAGTCTAACCTCTAACTAAAATATTTCTATCATGTGGACTAAAATTAATATCATGTGGGCCATGCCTAACTAGTGTATGGGTCCCACTAGAGTCAAACTACCCCCGGGTCCCCGTTTCAAGTCGGATTGAGTTGAAATTCGAACCCGACTCAAATAACCCCAAAACAATATCATAAATAATAAAATAATATCAAAATAATTCAAAGAGGTCAAATGCAAAAATATCCTTAGGCCAAAAATGACATTAAAATATCATAATTACATGGTTAGGCTCTAGGTCAAACAATCTCTAGGATTTCACTAGCAAAACGTCAAAACCAAAAGTCATTGATTTAAATAATTTTAAAATGATTTAAAATCACCTAAAATTATATCATGAATTAAATATCATTATTAAAATAATTATAAACACAAAACTTTAAAATTATCCTCAATCAGAAAATTAAAATAAAATGAAAAAAATTAACCCAAAATTTAGGGTGCTCACATCCTACCCACCTTATAAAAATTTTGTCCTCGAAATTAAAATGTTCGTAATCCTTCTAGGTCAAACCCCCACAACCAAATCCCAGAACTTAAATAAATCATACCATCAAAAGGACGACATACAGGGCCATGGCATACGGTGGTAGTGAAAGTCTCATCTAGGTATTCTAGTCATGCTAAACCAAAACAGTCATAGGGTATCAAAACACACATGCAATCTAGGGTGCTAAACAAAAGTTACAAAAACAACAAACCATCAAAACTGTAAGGCAGTCTACCATCCTATATGAAAACTGATACTTATCATAAAAATAAAGAAAAGTAACTACCCATTATCTTTAAAGGGTTCAAAAAAAAAAGAAAATCAAAATCAAAGTTAAGGAATGAAAGCCAATTCCATGAAAAATTTCCAATCACAATATGTATTAAGAATATTTAGTCTTGATACGATCTAAGTTGATCAAATTGGGGGAAATCAAGATTTAGGCAATATGGAGGACAGGTTCAACAAAGTCTGAGATCGAGCATACAAGGATAGAGATTCAGGTCATAATCAAATTTAATTCAATTAAGTACAACCCAAGATATAAATATGATAAGAAAAGATAATCGAAGTCGATTTGGTCGGATTAAGGAAAGTAGGATTCAATGATATTGAAAAATCCCTTTTAGAGAAAACAGGAAAAGATTTCATACGAAGTCAGCAAATCATCCCTCTCTAATACTATCAGTTTATCATTTGCTAAACCATATTCTTTTTTTTTCTCACAAGTCCCAATATGAAAATCAACCTCTATATAACTATCATCGAAATTTTATAACCTTCAGTCATCTAAACTTTTACCACAATCACCATAGACAAAATCTTTAAGTTCCAAACATTTTTCACGAAACATACCCCTCTTTTTAGGAGTCAACACTTATTCATTTAATCAAAATTTCAAATTCCTTTACCTCGTTTTAAATTAGATCCGAAACCTCTAAATCCAGTTTATGGAATCCTTGGACTTGTTTAAATCGAGTCTCGTATTCACTAAACTCCAATACCACTATGTCACACAAAATTTATTCTTTTTTTTATAAATCAACCTTCATATTTTCTTCAACGTTCACCTTCAAATATTTTTTTTTGAATTCTACAATTTTCTTCCAATCATCTAAAATAATTTTTATAACGTAAAATCCTTGTGTTCTCTCTGTCTCTAGTCATCATCTTACAATATCTAGTTCAATTTCGCATAATCATTTTATTCGATTAAATTCTCCTTTCCATCTCTAAATTTCTACATAGCCTTGTAATAGTTCCCAAGAATCAATAACAAAGATTTTTAAGTTCTCAAAACTAGGTTGACCTTAAACATCCTCATTAGTTTTGAAATACATCCATGAATTATTCATAACCCACTTTCTGTGATTGTTTCTAAATTGATGACATTTATCCCTCGATTTCATTTTAAACCTTTACCACATCTCCATTTCAAAATTTTCATATTTGACATCCAACACTCTGATTCCTACAAAATCATCATATGATAACCAATTACATCATTTCCGAACTAGATGATTTATATTACTTCCTCAACATTTCTCAGATAAAAAATGATATAAAGATTCAAGAGTTTTCAAGGTATAGCTGACAGAATTATATATGAGACAGGGAATTGATATAATCAGGACATGTATATAAGACAAGGAATGATGGTAGTAAAAATATTGGCAGGAAAAGAATGATAATAGAATCTGTTTTGCTTATCTATTTAAAAGATGGACCCATTTTTTTTTTGAAACAAGAATTATAATACCAAATCCAAAATAAGGCCTAGCAAAATCATTGGTTTATTGTATTAAGAAGAAATAAATTTTTGTAAGAAGTTACACAAGGTTTATAAAAATAGCTAAAGCTACATCCTAAGTAAACAATGAGAAACAAAACAAACAAAACAACAATAATTCCTTCTCTTTTTTTTTGAATGACTGAAACAAAAGTAGCAAAAACATGTTCGAAAATATTTAAGGTACAATCTGATAATCATATGCGTCTACCCAAAATCATGGTACTCTAAATCCTCGTCATACTAGTGAGCAAGGCTACGATAATCACAGAGTCCTTGACTTATGCACATACCTCTAGAATCATGGTATTTAATATTTTCGTGATGCCGCTAGCTTGGCTGCGAAAACCTTAAATTTCCACACCCGAGAAATATATCCAAAATCAGACTATATGTCCTCACCATGCTGGCTAATGTGACTATATAAGACAAGATTTCCATAACTTAGATGACCTAGCCCATATAATTTCATCTTGCCAAAAATTAAATTAAATCAACAATGAATACAAAAAAAAATTAAATTTATCAAGGAACATCAAAATTCAGAAATGAACAAAATTCTTCCAATCATATAACTACAAACTCGGATGCTACAGCTAACATCAAGATTCAAAATTTCACAACCTTCATCAAATTCAATAAATACAAACTCAAATTCAATAATAATACATCAAAATCAAATTCAACAACATAAAGTAAAGATAAATAAATCAAGGAAAAAAGAGTTTTCAAATCGGAGTTAAACAAGATTCTCAAGGGTCGTCCCAGGAATCTCTCAAGGGATCCTAATTGTGATTGAGTATCTTCAAGATATATCCTATTCCAACTGCAGGCTGTAGTGGTACTCAAGTTCGAATACCACTACATAAACTCGACCTGCATGGGCCACCACTAAAAACGTGTCACGACCCGCACCCACCGTGAGGGTACGAGTATGTAACAACGCCCAGCCTACGTCGCAGTGTCGGCGGTAGAACGCTGTTCTAGGTCATGAACTACAACTAGCATAATATGAATACTCTCCATAAGGAGGCCAACACAGAGGTACAACTCAATCACAATCTAAGATAGAATGATAAAGATAGATAAACATGAAATCCAAAAGAGATACAGGAGATAGAAGTCTAAGTGTCTAAGATACATAATCCTAGAAATACATCTCAAAACTCAAATACAGTAATTCACAAGTAAATACAACTCAAGACAACTAAAATAACTATCTATACAATCTCTACTGTGTCTCCTCTAGGCTAGCAGGCAACCTCCAAGCTATCTGTAAAATTTATCAACAGGTCCAGTCAGGACAGGAACGAGCACATCTTATCTAGAAAATCCAAGTAAATGACAGAGAACTATAAAGCAGTTATAGACAGTTGTATTGCTGAATATGGCAGTTTATATTCAGGTGATGGTATGGGAAGACAGATAAAGTACAAAGAAAGTAAGTAACTAAACAAGAGAAGAAATCATAACAATAAAGACTGTAAAATAAAATCTAGCTGAACTAGAGTAACATAATGAGTTCAGATGGTACAATATAAGTCGAGTGTAATCCCAATGTGAGTCTAATATAAGATGAGTCGAATGTAATTCTAATCATTATTCTAATAAGGTGAATCGAATAAGGTGATACGAATAAGGTGATACGAATAGTGATTCACATGATGTTCTAATAATGATTCGAATAAATTCTCCAAGTGTGTTTTAAAATACTTAGTTAGACATGTAAACGGCTATGGGTAAATCCGGCACATCACACACCTGGCCGGGTGTGGAATGGCTATCGTTCGAATATATTCACAGGGAGTGGTTCGAATAGTGGGAATGTTCACATGTCTAATCAAGTATTTCCCCGCTCATCTAATACAAATGAATCCAAAATCCGACACACCAATCGAATAAAAGTCCAACCAACATATGAAGATACGAATAGGGTGATTCGAATAGTGATTCGTATGGTGATTCGTATGGTGATTCGAATAATAGAGGTAAGACAAGTAAGTATGTGTGTCGTATATATGGATTCAGAAATAAAAATACGTGTTTGTAACAGAGAATCACATACAGCTAACTAGAACTGAAGTACAGTAATTGACAAATAAATGAGAGAACTATCAGAGAATGTACTCGCCTGATACTCTGAAAAGAGTAGTGTAATGTCAGATGTTTGCACCAGAGTCACAATGTCCTAAATAGAGCAGTACAGGTTATAATATGCTTAAAATAAGACAAATGTAGTCTATGATGCAATCTACATGATTCTAAGTCAATTTTAGGTCAAAGTCAACTCTAAGTTAAACTTGGTCAACTGTCTAGGTCAAACTAGGTCTAAGTCAAACTTGGTCAACTATGGGTCAAACCAAGTCAATACTCTAGTCAGCTAGGTCAATCAGTCCATATTGGTCATATCTAGGTTTTAGGGCACTACCTTGGTGTACCAAGGTATACAAACCTCATCTATACCAATATCTTAGATATTCACCTACCAAGCCTACCAATAGGCTCAAAAGTCAAATCCTATACAATATCTAATACTCAAGCCTTAGACACTATCTAAAATATACACATACTCAACTATATACAACCACCCTTACACAATGTAAATCCTAACTCTAAACTTAACACCAACTCACCAACTATATATACCACCATATAATATATATACATACATAGCTAAGTTAACTATATTCATAAATACTTATTTAAGAGGCTATGTGTGTGTATATGAACATGGCAAAGGGGCAAGTGAGGGTTAAATGGGCATACATAGTGTATACATATCAAAGAGTGTCAAAGTGTAAGTGAACAATGTGTCAAGTGTGATAGTGTCAACATAGTGTAAGGGGGTACATGAGGTAATATAGGATTTGTGTTAACATAGAACATTACATCTCATTAACTTGTATATTGCATATATTACATCTATTATTACATTACATTGATGCTTGCATTCATTCATCATTCATTTATTCTCTTGCACTACTATATGCACCATACATTACATACTATGGAACCTACATATTCATTACAAGCCATACTTATACATGCTTATATTAGATAGGATACTTACACCTCATACATCATTTATTTAAATATTTACTCATGCTTGCATTCTCTATTTAGTTACATAATGTATATACATTAACATGGGTTAAAATCAAATAGAACATTATATTACATACAAGGGTGCACAAAATGCATATGCCGAATAGTAACTCCTACTAATAATGAATACTGTACCATCTCAGCATGAATTAAACTCTATGATTAAAGTATGTTATAGATCTATGTGTTAGCTTTTCGAAACTTTAAACGGATCGCGTTTTCGTTTTCGGAAACTCCCGAAATCGCGAAAACACCGAGAACGCGTTGTTTTTCGTACAGCTGACACTCAAATAATTCTCCAGAAAGTTACAGAAAGAATTAGGCCTATTAATACATGTTTTTGGAAAGCTAACTTCAATACACTTCTTTTAGAAAAAACGAGAGATTAAACCGAGCTTTGAGCTAGAAGTTATGACATTTCGAAGTTAGGGCTGAAATTAAAAACGTGGATAAAAATCATGACGGATTTAGATAGTTTGAGCCAAAAGAATACACAATATATATCCTAATTATCCACAACAATAATAGCAATAATAATATGAGGAACCACACTCACAAACTTGATTATATAATCATTATGAACCATTTATTACATATATAAATATAGATACACTCTCATTACAATATATATATATATATATATATATATATATATATATATATATATATATATATATATATATATATATATATATATATATAGGGAGCGGATCGGGAGCCCCGCTCGCGGAGCCCCGCCGAAGCCCCGCCCTCCCTTAGCCGTTGGATCGCGCGGGCGGGGGCGGGCCCCACGCGGGCCCCGCGCGATCCGATGGTGCAGGGGGTGTGGGGCTTCGACGGGGCTCCGCGGGCGGGGCCTTTGATCCGCTTCCATATATATATATATATATATATATATATATATATATATATATATATATATATATATATATATATATATATATATATATGTAACATGAACACATCCACAACACAAAGGACACTCATATGACCTCCAAATAGACACAAAATAGACACAAATGGAGATACAACCATGGGGGTCATTCCTATGGGTTCAAAATAGACCTATATGCATGAGGAAATGAAAAGGAGAAGGGATTTATACCTCCCGGTAGATCGAATCGAAGAAAAACCTTCCCGGAGCGACACCGACACGTAGAGATTCCAAAAGGACACGAACGAGCTCCGAATCCTCCCAAACTTGGGTAGCTTCCTCCTTGACTAGAATGGAGAAGGAAAGAAGAAGATTTGGTGGTGAAATGGAAGGATTTGGTGGAGAAATTGCTAGGGGATTGCTCTCTAGGAATTTGGGGAAGAACAAGAGAGAGAAAAATAGATGGATAATGACAAATGGGAGGCTCAACCCTATCCTTATTGTGGCTGGCCATAAAGGTGGTTTTGTCCTATTAGGAAAAGTCCAAAAGCCCCTACTAACCTATTCTATGAGTATTAGGAAAGGGCTAATTGGTTGGGGCTAAATTAGTCATTCTAAAGTCTCTAATCACACTAACCTTATCCATAATAATTAGTCTAACCTCTAACTAAAATATTTCTATCATGTGGACTAAAATTAATATCATGTGGGCCAGGCCTAACTAGTGTGTGGGTCCCACTAGAGTCAAACTACCCCCGGGTCCCCGTTTCAAGTCGGATTGAGTTGAAATTCGAACCCGACTCAAATAACCCCAAAACAATATCATAAATAATAAAATAATATCAAAATAATTCAAAGAGGTCAAATGCAAAAATATCCTTAGGCCAAAAATGACATTAAAATATCATAATCACATGGTTAGGCTCTAGGTCAAACAATCTCTAGGATTTCACTAGCAAAACGTCAAAATCACAAGTCATTGATTTAAATAATTTTAAAATAATTTAAAATCACCTAAAATTATATCATGAATTAAATATCATTATTAAAATAATTATAAACACGAAATTTCAAAATTACTCTCAATCAGAAAATTAAAATAAAATAAAAAAAAATTAACCCAAAATTTAGGGTGCTCACATCCGGCCCTATCCACGATTTTCTGGAAGGTATATTCATGCCTCCTAGCTGCTCTCAATACTGCATCAAAAGTCTGATGCTCAAACTGCTCTACTGCCAATAAAATCTCTAGGTGGAGCCCCTGCTGGAACCGTTGGGCTCTATCGAACTCGGTCGCCACCAAGGTGGGAGCAAACCGACTAAGCCTCGAGAACTCGGCCGCATATCCATCGACCGTTCTGCCCATCTGCTTCAGATTGGTGAACCTCGTCTGTAGGTCCTACCGAGCTACAGCATCAAAATACTTGGTCTGGAATCTCTTCCTGAATACTGCCCATGAAATAGGGGCTACTAATCCATCGGCCTGCGCTGCCCACCAGCTGCGGGCAAGATCTAGTAACTGCAGGCGCACCACGACTACCTTCTTGTTTTCTGGAGTCCTGGCTGCTTCTAGAATCACCTCTGTGTCCTGAAGCCAAGCATCTGCGGCGATCGCATCTTCACTGCCGTCGAAGAAGGGAGGGTTCAAGCGCTTGAAGCTGTTGGCCGCGCTATTACCCTGATGTCCTCCTCTGGTCAAAGCATCTGCCACCGCCTAGTGCAAGGCATCTCCGCGACGATCCTGGAAAGCTAATAGGGACCTGATGAGACCTACCAAAGTGCCATCATCTGGCTCTGCAGGCTGGATGGGCTGAATTGGTGGCTCTTCTCCGGTAGGCATGACTCTGGAGGCTACTCCTGAATGTTGGGCTTGATCTTTGGGTTGCTGCTGGTCCGTAGGAGGTGCTCCGCCTTGCTGATCGGCAGGTCCAGGAACAATGTCGCTGAAGAATACGACATAGAAAACAGTAAGGAAGGACCAGGACAGATCAACGATACAAGCATGTGATCAAGTCAAGATTATAGGGATCCAGAAGATACGAGCAGAGATCAAGGGCGAGTACTGATTGAGACATCTATTCGGTAAACCCTCACATATCTTGATTTACAGGACCTGTATGGGCCATCACTTAAACCATGTAACGCCCCAGAACCAGAATACTGGAGAACGGGGACGTACATGCTAGCTACGTATATTGAAGTGCAACCCACCTCGCTATACGGTCACGGCTGTCTAGATATATGAGGGTTTAACTACAAGCCAACAGTCTCCTATGGTCATGAACAAGCCTATTGTCTCAATCACAAGCAAGTAAGTAAGTGTTACAAGATGTAAGATCACCAAATATACAATGGTAAGGCGTCCCAAACATTACATATTCAGCTGATCATGAAGCTAGTCGTTACAAAATGTCAGAACTAGCAAGAGTTTAGTCATACATGATCAACCCTATGATCCGTCAATCATGTTACAGCCCGTAGACAGACAGTAAATAAGGTACAATACGAGCTAACACGTGCTCGCCGGCTAAATGCCTCAAAAGAATAATTTTAGAGTAAAGTGAGAGAACAAAAAAAAAGCCACTCGTTCCCCGGGTTACGCCTGGTGGTCACCATCTGGCTGGAAGACAGGTGGATCCTCTGGTGCTGCTTTGATATCTGGCCACACAAAACTAGCTGGATCAAACCCCAGAAAGAGCAAGTGCCATAAAGGAGGCTTCACTTAGGAACTAAAACCAGCATATCACAATAGAATATTAAAGATAATAAATAAATAACTGATAATAATAGAGATAACAACAGTAAATTGAGTACGAGGAAACCATTCAAGTAGCCAGGTCACAACCGTTAAACCAAACAAGGACCGGAGTTGTAACCCTTCACCTGAATAGAAACCCGTCTCAAATACTATTGGTACAGTGAAGACAATAAACGAAGAGAGGACACAGAACAGCTCGGGGAGCCAGGTTACAACCCTTAAACCAAACAAGGACCGGGATTGTAACCCTTCGCATGAACAGAACTGGACCCCTGATCTTTATTGCTAAGGTCAGCATAAATAATCATTGATAAGGTAACAAGACAATAAATAAAAAGAGGACACAGAACTGCTCCGGGAGCCAGGTTACAACCCTTAAACCAAATAAGGACCGAGGTTGTAACCCTTCGCCTGAACAGAACTGGACCTCCGATCTTTATGTTAAGGCTGATGTAAATAATTAATCATGCTTGTTGAAGTAAGGTAAAACATGACGAGCATGGCATGGGGTGCAATAAGACAATAAACGAAGAAAGGACACAGAACTGCTCCGGGAGCTAGGTTACAACCCTTAAACCAAATAAGGGCCGAGGTTGTAACCCTTCGCCTGAACAGAACTGGCCCCCTGATCGTTATTTTTAAGGCAAGCATGAATAATCATGTCATGTCACAATCTTGCATAGGATCAGGATAAGACTAAGCTGGAATTAACTCCATCCAATCAATCACGGCCAATCAAGAGTACGGCTTGATACTTTTAACTAACTAGGGTTATCACAGCCTAGTTACTAGCAAGATGCAATGAGATTATCCCAACAGCCACAAGCCCTGCAGACCATCCGGTTATCCGGATCGAATGTCCGTTTATGAAGGGTGCACCACATGACTGTGTGCTTGAAATGTGCCCTTCTCGTCGGTAGGCTACAAGTCCACTGAATGCGCCCAGATAACGGGATTGCCTGTAGCTGGGAATCTCTTCATGACTACTGAATCATTCTAGTTAATTAGTCTTAGCCAATTTTAGTAGGTACCCCTGACCGTGGTACTCAGGGATCCCCATCCTAGACATGATGCAAGACAGTACCAATTTATTTGTACAAACACAATCGCCCACGGTATCCAGGTCTTTCATACTTGTCATGCCGTGCTAGCTGTCGCAACAGCATATCGAGGTGTATCATGTCAGGGTTACTTATCAAGAGTACGCCATGACGGGCCACTATCGTGTTCTATCCTTACATCATTATAAATAAGAAAATTTGCATAAATAGTTAATAACATATTCTTGAAGCCAAGGAAAAGATCTACAACTTTTATGTTGGGAGTTGAAAGAAATTTTGGCCATAAATCAGCCAAATAGGACAAGAAAAATAACCCAATTAGACACTATACGGCCATGGGTGAATTGGGGGCTCATACGGCAGTAGATGGGTACTCATCTATGCGGCTGAGTAGATGGGTACTCATCTATGCGGCTGAGTAAGTGGGTACCCTTCTATGCGGCTGAGTAAGTGGGTACCCTTCTATGCGGCTGAGTAAGTGGGTACCCATCTATGCGGCTGAGTGAATGAATCTCATGCGGCTGGATAAGTGGGGACCCATCTATGCGGCTGAGTAAGTGGGTACCCATCTATGCGGCTGAGTGATTGAATCTCATGCAGCTGGGTGAATGAATCTCATGCGGCTGAGTGAATGAATCTCATGTGGCTGGGTAAGTGGGTACCCATCTATGCGGCTGAGTAAGTGGGTACCCATCTATGCGGCTGAGTAAGTGGGTACCCATCTATGCGGCTGAGTGAATGAATCTCATACGGCTGGGTGAATGAATCTCATGCGGCTGAGTAAGTGGGTACCCATCTATGCGGCTGAGTGAATGAATCTCATGCGGCTGGATAAATGGGGACCCATCTTCTCAGAAAACCTGAGAAGGATGGCCATGGAACCCTTAGCTTCCAAGCTCCATAAAACCTTCACCGTAAGTCCAAATTTGGACTTCCATAGGTCAAAATAGGGTAGAAAGAAATTCTCTACAACATGGAACCATCAAAACTTGAAAATAACATTGTTAAGTAGATCAAAACCCAAGAAATCCAAAAATACTATAAACTTAGATCTACACAAATTGAGCCATGAAAATTAAAAATACCAAGTACTAAAGTATTTTAGAATGCTGTGAAGAAGAGAATGGAACAATAAAATTTGTGTTCCTCCATGAAGCAAGATGCTCTTGCCTAAGCTCTCTCGCTTACTCTTCTGGTGGTTGAAGAAGTAATGGTGGAGAAGAAGAAGTAAATGAAGAGAGAGAATGAGGGGAAGGGATTAAATAAGAAGGGTGGTGGTAGGTAGGAGGGTTCACCTTGGCTCATGATGAACCAAAATAAACCAAGCCAGCCGAACCAACCCAAGAATAAACCAGCCAATGAAATGCTAGAATAAATTAAGCAGGAAGATATACAATACGGGTCAAATTACGTATACGTATACCAAGATACGTAATACGAACCACATGCATTACAAACAATAAAACTTAAGATCCATCATGAAGCAAGTTGCACTTGCCTAGGACTTGGTAGGTGGGAGGAGTAAATGAAGAAGATGAAGAAGTGAATGAGGAGAGAGAGAAGGAGTTGACTTTTATAGTAAGCCTCACCATCTCAATCCAAACCAAAATAAACCAAGCAAGCTAAACCAAGTCAAATTGAACCAAACCAAATTAAAATAAACTAAGTCAAGATTAAACCAAGACTAGGCTAAGCAAGACAAGTCTAATTACGGTTCACCTGACAAATGTCAGAAATACGTATACATATACTGAAAATACGTACAACAGAAAATGGGAATGACATATTGGGATCGGGTCATGACATATTTTTAGTGGTGGTGTAATGACCATAGTTTGTATTATGTATTTTAGAATACGTGTACGTATCTGTTTGGGTTAGCTTGGTTGCTTATTGGTTCATCATGAACCAAGAGGAGAACCCTTACCTACCACCACCATCCCCATTTATTAACCCAACACTCTTTCTCTCTCCTCATTCACTCTTCTTCTTCCTCACCATTACTCTCCACCTACACCAAGAGCCCTAGGCAAGTACAACTTGCTTCATGATGGATCTCAAGTTTTATTGTTCCATTCTCTTCTTTACATGATTATAAGCCTCTTTAGAACTTGGAGTTTTTAATTTTTATGGATAGATTCTTCTAGATCTACGTTGTAACTTGGGGTTTCATGAGTTCATAGAGTTTTTCTTGGTCTTGATCTACTAAAACTTGTTATTTTCAAAAACTAATAGTTTCATGAGCAAGAGCACAAAATTTTGTATGAATTTGGTTTTTGATTCACCTCATTTCGAGTTAAAATGAAGTTTTTATGGCCAAAACAAGTTTTATGAATTTTTTAAGTCGGCTGAATAAGATTTTACGCAGGAAACCCTGAAATTGTGTATTTTATGTTGGATAGCATCCAGAATGTAAAATTTTACGCAGAAAACCCTGAAATTGTGTATTTTATGCTGGATAGCATCCAGAATGTAAGATTTTACGCAGAGAACCCTGAATTTGCGTATTTTACGTTGGATGGTAACCAGAATGTAAAATTTTAAGCTGGAACCCTCCCCTTTTGCGTATTTTACGCAGAATTGAATTTTTGGCATAAAAAGTGCACAGAATGACTGTTTTTGCCTAGTTTAGCTATTTTCTAGCCAGAATTTAGAAAAACTTAAAACATGAAAGTTTTAGATCTTCATCTTGCCTTTCCGAATATCTCTGGAGCACCTTATTTTGGGTTCGTATGTGGAAGTTATGCCCCGTCTCCCCTGAGCTGTATGATTTTTCCACAACTCTTGCACCATGTTTATATTTAGTTATTGCATATACGCTTATACCAGGTTAAATGTTAATTTTAAATATGTTCCATGACATAATGGTGACCAGTTGTGGTACACTTTTGACAAATGACATGACATGATAGTGGCCCGTCGTGGCGCACTCTTGACAGTAAATTTGACATGATATATATCTCGAATGCTGTTACGACGGCTAGCATGTCATGACAGAATTGAATGACCTGGACACCGTGGACGATTGCGTTTGTACAAATAAACCAGTACTGTCTTACATCATGTCTAGGATAGGGATCCCTGAGTACCACGGTCAGGGATACCTACAGTAATTGACTAAGTCTAATAAACTAGAATAATTCAGTAGACATGAAGAGATTTCCAGCTACAGGCAATCCCGTTATCTGGGCACATTAAGTGGACTTGTAGCCTACCGACGAGTAGGGCACATTTCTAGTACACAGTCACGTGTTACATTCTTCATAAATAGACATTCGACCTGGATAACCGGATGGTCTGCAGGGGTTGTGGCTGTTGGGATAATCTTATTGCATCTTGCTAATAACTAGGCCTGTGATAACCCTAGTTAGTTAAAAGTATCAAGCCGTACTCTTGATTGGTCGTAATTGATTAGATGGAGTTTATTCCAGCTTAGTCTTATCCTGATCCTGTGCAAGATTGTGACATGAAATGCTTATTGATGCTTGCCTTAACAATAACGATCGGGGGTCCAGTTCTGTTCAGGCGAAGGGTTAAAACCCCGATACTTTTTTGGTTTAAGGGTTGTAACCTGGCTCCCGGAGCAGTTATGTGTCCTCTCTTCGTTTATTATCTTATTGCAACCCCATGCCATGTTCGTCGTGTTTTACCTTACCTTAATACCATGATTATTTATACTGGCCTTAGCGATAAAGATCGGGAGTCCAGTTCTGTTCAGGCGAAGGGTTACAACCACGGTCCTTGTTTGGTTTAAGGGTTATAACCTGGCTCCCAGAGCAGTTATGTGTCCTCTCTTCGTTTATTGTCTTCACTGTACCAATAGTATTTGAGACGGGTTTCTATTCAGGTGAAGGGTTGCAACCCCGGTCCTTGTTTGGTTTAAAGGTTGTGACCTGGCTACTTGAATAGTTTTCTCGTACTCAGTTTACCGTTGTTATCTCTATTATTATTATTTCTTTATTTATTACCTTTAATATTCTATTGTGACATGCTGGTTTTAGTTCCTAAGTGAAGCCTCCATTGTGGCACTTGCTCTTTCTGGGGTCTGACCCAGCTGGTTTTGTGTGGCCAGATATCGGAGCAGCACCAGAGGATCTACCTACCTTCCAGCCAGATGGTGACCACTAGGCGTAACCCTGGCAATGAATAAGTTTCTTTTGTTCTCCCACTTTATTGTAAAATTATTCATTTGAGACGTTTAGCCGGCGAGCACGTGTTAGCTCGTATTGCATCTTTATTTACTGTCTGCCTATGGGCTGTAACATGATTGAAAAATCCTGGGGTTGATCATGTATGACCAGAACTCTTGCTAGTCTTGACATTTTGTACGACTAGCTTCATGATCATCCGAATATGTAATGTATGGGACGCCTTACTATTGTATATTTGGTGCTCTGATATTTTGTAACTGTTATTCCTTGCTTGAGATTGAGATAATAGGCTTGTTTATGACCATAGGAGACTGATGGCTTGTAATTAAACCATCATGTATCTAGACAGCCGTGACCATATAACGAGGTTGGTTGCACTTCAATATACGTAGCTGGCTATATATGCCCCCGTTCTCCAGTATTCTGGTTCTGGGACGTTACATGGTTTAAGTGGTGGCCTATGCAGGTCTTGTAAATCAAGATATGTGAGGGTTTACCGAATAGAAGTCTCAATCAGTACTCGTCCTTGATCTCTGTTTGTATCTTCTGAATCCCTGTAATCTTGACCTGATTACATGCTTGTATCATTGATCTGTCCTAGTCCTTTCTTAGTATTTCCTATGTCGTCTTCTACAGCGACATTGTTCCTGGACCCGCCGATCAACAAGGTGGAGCACCTCCCGTAGACCAGCAGCAACCCGGAGATCAAGCCCAACATTCAGGAGTAGCCTCCAAAGTCATGCCTACTGGAGGAGAGCCACTAGTTCAGCCCGTTCAGCCTGTAGAGCATGATGATGGCACTTTGGTGGGTCTCATCAGGTCACTATTAGCCTTCCAGGATCGTCGAGGAGATGCCTTGCACCAGGCGGTGGCAGATGCTTTGACAGAGGAGGTCATCAGGGTAATAGCGTGGCCAACAGCTTCAAGCTCTTAAACCCTCCCTTCTTCGACGGCAGTAAAGATGCGATCGCTGCAGATGCATGGCTTCAGGACACAGAGGTGATTCTAGAAGCAGCTAGGACTCCAGAGAACGAGAAGGTGGCCGTGGTGTGCCTACAGCTATTGGATCTTGCCCACAGCTGGTGGACGGTGTGGGCCGTTGGATTAGTAGCCCCTATTGCCTGGGCATTATTCAGGAAGAGATTACAGACCAAATATTTTGATGTTGTAGCTCGGTATGATCTACAAACGAGGTTCACCAATCTGAAGCAGATGGACAGAACGGTCGATGGATATGCGGCCGAGTTCTCCAGGCTTAGTCGGTTTGCTCCCAACTTGGTGGCGACCAAGTTCGATAGAGCCCAACGGTTCCAGCAGGGGCTCCGCCTAGAGATTTTATTGGCGGTAGAGCAGTTTGAGCATCAGACCTTTGATGCAGTACTGAGGGCAGCCTGGAGGCATGAATATACCTCCCAGAGGATCGTGGATCGGACCGAAGGTCGGAAGCGATCCCATAGCCAGATGAACCAGTCGTCAGTCCTAGCCCCGGCAGCCAGGGCTTTGACCATTGGAGCTCCGAGGCGGGCGGCCTCAGTGACGTCGGTTCAGCATTTCATCCCGACGTACCCTCAACAGCAGAAGCAGAAGCAGTCTTCCGCAGTGGGATGTTCACACTGTGGGAAGCCAGGGCATGTGGTATCAGAGTGTCGCAGAGCACTGGGTTTGTGCTTGGTTTGTGGTGCCCCGGACCACAGGGTTGGAAACTGCTCGAACATGGAGAGTTCATCGGCCTTCTCTAGTCCTTCAGTTAGAGGACCAGTACCAGTCCAGCAGCAGCAGATGCTGTAGTACCCGTTTCCGAGGCCATTGCCGACGCAGGCCCAGGCATTCCAGTAGCAGAGACCGCAGCAGTAGGCCCAAGTCCAAGCCATGATCCAGAGCAGGCACAGAAATTTTTAGCAGAGGGGACCTGCACCCAGAGGGCATGGTCAAGTACTGGCCTTGACCATGGGAGAGGAAGGAATAGCACCCAGGGAGGTAGTGGCAAGTACTATTCTCATCAACACCTTTCCAACTTCAGTATTATTTGATTCTGGTACCTCGTATTCATTTATGTCTGCACGATTCGCGATACGGATAGGACTGGAGCCTGAGTCATTATCAGTAAGGCTCAATATACTTACTTGTAACGGTCTTATGGGAGTAGATAGAGTATTTTCTTCGTGTCGGATCGTAGTTAGCGGTAGAGAGTTTCCCGCTAGGTTGATAGAATTCCCGATGGCCGATTAAGATGTAGTCTTAGGGATGAATTGGTTGAGGGACTAGTATGCCAGGATAGATTTCCATATTGGCAGGGTTGTTTTTAGCATACCAGGCGAGCCAGAGTTTTCCTTTTCCCGAGGCAAGGTTGAACCTTCTCCTCCCATATTGCGGATGGCAGAAGCAGCAGTGCAGTTACCCCGGATCGTCGAGGAGTTTCTATATATTTTCCCAGAAGAGCTTCCAGGAATGCCGCCAGAGCGAGAGATGGAGTTCACCATAGACTTGATCTCCGGGACCGCACCTGTGTCAGAGAGAGTCTACAGGATGGCGCCGTCAGAATTGGAGATATTGTACAAAATGATTGAAGAACTCAGGACCAAGGGATTCATTCGTACTAGTGGATCGCCTTGGGGAGCCCCGATGCTTCTTGTGAAAAAGAAGGATGGTACATCCAGATTATGTGTTGACTATCGTACCTTGAACTCAGTGACAATCAAGAACAGATATCCTCTTCCAAGGATAGATGACTTGTTTGATTAACTCAGAGGAGCAGAAGTATTCTCGAAGATAGATTTGCGGTCAGGGTACCACCAGATCAGAGTCAGAGAGCAGGACATCCCCAATACGACATTCAGATCTAGATATGGGCTTTGGAAGTTTCTTGTTATGCCATTTGGAGCAACCAATGTGCCGGCTGTATTCATGGACCTCATGAATCGCATCTTCATGCCTTATTTGGATTAGTTCGTGATTGTGTTTATAGACGACATCCTGGTCTATAGCAAGAGTGAAGCAGAGCATGAGCAGCATCTCAAAGCTGTCCTCCAGATTCTCCGAGAGCACCAGTTGTATGCCAAGTTCAGTAAATGTGAGTTCTGGCTTGATCGTATTTCATACTTGGGTCATATCATCACCAGAGGAGGAGTAGAAGTGGATCCCAGAAGATTGTGGCTATTGAGACGTGGCCAGTGCCTAGCACAGTTGTAGAAGCTCGCAGTTTTCTTGGATTGACCGGCCACTATCGGCGATTTATTTCAAACTTTGCCTGGATTTCTACGCCGTTGACACAGTTAACCCGCAAGGATATGCAGTTTGCTTGGACAGCAGAATGTCAGGATTCTTTTGAGAAGTTGAAGCGAGGCTTGATGACGGCACCCATTCTCATACTTTCAGATGGGATCGAAGGATTTTCAGTGTACTGTGATGCTTCAGTCATAGGTTTAGGATGTGTTTTGATGCAGCATGGGAAGGTAATAGCTTATGCGTCATGACAACTTCGTGACCATGAGAGGAATTACCTGACCCATGACTTGGAACTGGCAGCAGTAGTATTTGCACTCAAGCTTTGGAGACACTACTTGTATAGAGATAGGGTGGAGATTTTCACCGACCACAAGAGCCTGAAGTATGTGTTCACTCAGAAGGATCTTAACATGCGTCAGAGAAGATGGCTAGAGCTGCTTGTGGATTATGATGTCAAACTGCAGTATCATCCTGGGAAAGCCAATGTTGTTGCAGATGCATTGAGCAGGAGAGTCGGAGACTATATGTCCTCACCATGCTGGCTAATGTGACTATAGAAGACAATATTTCCATAACTTAGATGACCTAGCCCATATAATTTCATCTTGCCAAAAATTAAATTAAATCAACAATGAATACCAAAAAAAAAATTATCAACGAACATCAAAATTCAAAAATGAACAAAATCCTTCAAATCATATAACTACGAACTCGGATGCTATAGCTAACATCAAGATTCAAAATTTAACAATCTTCCATCAAAATCAATAAATACAAACTCAAATTCAACAATAATCCATCAAGATCAATTTCAACAACAGAAAGTAAAGATAAATCAAATCAAGGAAAAAAAGAGTTTTCAAATCGAAGTTAAAATAAGATTCTCATGGGTCGTCCCAGGAATCTCTCAAGGGATCCTAATTGTGATTGAGTACCTTCAAAAATATATCATATTCCTACTGCAGGCTATAGTGGTACTCTAGTTCGAATACCACTACACAAACTCGACCTGCATCGGCCACCACTAAAAATGTGTCACGACCCGCACCCTAGAGTAAGGGCACGAGAACGTAACAACGCCCAGCCTACGCCGCAGTGTCGGCGGTAGAACGCTGTCCTAGGTCACATCATCTAAAAAAATAATGCTAAGTAGTTTATACTCCCCGAATGGGGGTGACATAGCAGATACAGTCTCAATCACATCTAAGGTAGAGCATGATAAAGATAGATAAAACATAAAATCCAAAAGAGATACAGGGGATAGAAGTCTAAGTGTCTAAGATACATAAACTCAGAAATACATCTCAAAACTCAAATACAGTAATCCACAAAGTAAAATACAACTCCAGAAAAAAATGAAATAACTATCTAACAACCTCTACTGTGTCTCCTCTAGGCTAGCAGGCAATCCCAGGCCATCTGTAAAATTTATCAACAGGTCCAGTCAGGACAGGAGCGAGCACAATACATCTCAACAGTTCATAGCAGGTTAGAAAATATAATCATACAGTAAAGTAAGATACAAGTACTGAAAGAAATGTTGTATGTAAACAGAGAGAGAGCTGTAATAGAAATATCTACTATAATAGAGACTAACAGTGGCTAGTGAGTCAGAATACAATATAGACATGTAAATGGCATAGGAGATTCTGATAAGACACTATGGAAGAGATTCTGATAAGATACTACTTGGGTATTATTCACATGTCTACTTCTACTCCCCCGTACCCCCAATCAGTATACAAGGATCCAAACAGGTTATGTTATGATTCTATGTAACAGCCCCCGAAGGGTGGTAAGCCCCCGAAGGGTGGTACATAGTAGTCCTAAAAATGGAGATTCTAGAAGACTCTGTGATCATAAGAGTATATGTCACAAGTGATCAAAGAACCTGTGAAGCATAGTGATACGTCATGTAAGTGAAACGCACAGAATATGTAGTACCCGATGCTTCCTAAGGATAACATCTCAAGAAGGGATCCGTATAGTACCAATCCGTGTGACCAACGTGACAGTACAAGTAAAGTAATTTAATACAGGAAATAATTTTAAGCAGGATATGAAATGATCAGAGAATGTACTCGCCCGATAACCTGAACAGCAGATAAGTATAGGGGGTCCAACTGAAGCCACAGAGTCCTATTTAAAGCAACACAGGTTACAAGGTGTCTGGCTCCTATTTAGAACAGCACAAGTCACAACAAGTCCAAAATGGTAAAATAAAGCTCTACTATGCATTCTACATGATTCTAGGTCTTTCTAGGTCAAAGTCAACTCTTGGTCAACTCTGGTCAACTGTACTAGTCAAATTAGGTTAACTAGGCAGTACTAGGTCTAAACCTAGACTAACAAGCCTCATTAGGCCTAACCAAGCCTAGACTAATACTCACACAAAATCACAAAGCTACACAAGTTATCAAACACACATTACATATATATTCATATATATTTTTATTACAAGCAAGGTGCATAAAGACAAGGAGTGAGTGATACATGAATGTGGATATGGCAATGTGTACATAGCAGTACAATGTGTTCAAGTGTGAGGGTATTATGTTAGAAAGATAACATTTAGCAAGGGTTCGTTGTGTCACATAGAAGAAATAACATGTAAAGCATATGTTTAGCATATGTGTGTGTGGATGTTAATCATAACAAAAAGGGTTTATTATACATCAAAAGGTTTACTCATAACAGTAAGTAGGTTTTATGTGTATTCATGCTTGGGGTTACAGTCAACATGTAGAAGGGGGTTTTAACATATGAACATGGTGCTAAGTGCTAATATGGCATCATACATTCCTATCATGTTGGCATTCATATATAGCATACATTCATACTTGATTACGTTACTTACTTACATATGGATACTTGCATACATGTTTTAATACCTTGCATTACCCACATGCTTTCATTTCATCCATTCATTCATGCATCGTATTCATTCATTCATTCGTGCACCTATACATACATATTTGAATACATTATATACTTTCATACATTATATCATTTATGTATACTCTATATTATATTATATTCTCTTAACACACACACACACATATATATACACATGCATACATACATATTTGTACATACAAGGATACACAAAATGCATATGTCGTATAGTAATCTTCTACTTAAAATCAATACTGTATAAATTAAGCATTCATTAAATTCTAGGATTAAAGTATGTTATAGATCTTTGTGTTAGCTTTCCAAAACTTTAAACGGATCGCATTTTCGTGTCCGGAAGCTCCCAAAATCGCAAAAACACCGAAACGCGTTCGTCTTTCGTACAGCTGACACTCAAATAATTTTACAGAAAGTTTCAGAATGAATTTGGCTTATTAAAATATATATTTCGAAAGCTAACTTCGATACGGTTCTTTTAAAAAAAACGAGAGATAAATCGGAGTTTTAAGCTAAAAGTTATGATATTTCTAAGTTGCTATTGCTACTAAAAACGTGGATAAATATTATGACGAATTTAGGTAGTTTGAGACAAAAGAAACACAAGTATATAACATAATATATCAAGAACTCACTCTCTACACTAATATATATATATGAGACACTATAGAACACATCACCAATACAAAAATATGAGATTCAACATGTAATAATTCATTCATACATAACAACAACACATAGTGCGTCCAAATTTGGAATTTTCCCACATGGACACAACCACAACACAAAGGACACTCCTATGACCTCCAAATGGACACGAAATGGACACAAATGGAGATACAACTATGGAGGTCATTCCTATGGGTTCAAAATATTTCTATATGCATGTAGGGATGGATTAGAGGAGAGATTATACCTTCCGGAAGAAAGATTCAAAGAAAAATCCTTCCGACACGACACCGACACGTAGAGATTCTAAAAGGATACGAACGAGCTCCGAATCCTCCCAAACTTGGCTAGCACCCTCTAACCATGGAGTAGATGAGAAATAAAGAAGATTTGGTGGAAGAAAGGGTTGATTTGGAGATGAAATCAATGGAGGTTCATCTCTAAATTAATTTGGGAAAGAACAAGAGAGAGAAAGTGGATGGAAACAAATGAATGAAGGAGTGACTCACTCCTTATCCCCCCCATAGGTGGCTGCCCAAAAAGGGTGAGGTGTCCCCTATTTGAATGTCCAAAATGCCCTCCACTAATCTATTTGATTTAAAATAGGAATGGGTTAAAGGTTGAGGTCAGTTTAGTCTAGTTTTAAGTCTCTAATTAAACTAAACCTATCCATAAATAATTAGTCTAACTACTAACTAAAATTAATATCATGTGGACTAAAATTAATATCATGTGGGCCATGCCTAACTAGTATATGGGTCCCACTAGAGTCAAACTACCCCCCGGGTCCCCATTTCAAGTCGGATTGAGTTGAAATTCGAACCCGACACAAATAACCCCAAAACAATATCATAAATAATAAAATAAATTTTAACCCCAAAATAATATCATAAATAATAAAATAAATTTCAAAAATATTTAAAAATATAAAATGACAAAAATATCCCTGTTTCTGAAAACTGGGGGTGACAAATCTATCCACCTTAAAAAATTTCGTCCTCGAAATTAAAACAAAGCAATCACAGGAAACACATGCAGAAATCAATCTCATTCAAATACTTTTCAAAAAAAATCAGCAATAAAAAAAATCTCTTTGAGGCACATCAAACATTTGTAAATAAAAACTGATACGTGTTCGCTACGGACACAAAACCATCACAAAATCACACCTATCAAAGGTCAAAATCAACAATCACCAACGCAAAAAATATCAAAATAATTCAAAGAGGTCAAATGCAAAATATCCTTAGGCCAGAAATGACATTAAAACATCCTAATCACATGGTTAGGCTCTAGGTCAAATAGTCTCTAGGGTTTCACTAGCAAAATATCAAAATCACAAGTCATGATTTTAAATAGTTTTAAAATAATTTAAAAATTGCCAAAAATCATATCATTATTTAAATGTCAAATCAATAAATGATTAAAATTATAAAATTTTAAAATTACTCTCATTTTAGAAAACTGGGTGTTACAAGTCTACTCACCTTAGAAAAATTTCGTCCTCGAAATTAAAATGTTCATACTCCTTCTAGGTCAAACCCCCACAATCAAGTCCCAGAACTTAAACAAATCATACCATCAAAAAAAGAACGGCATATAGGGGCATGGCATACGGTGGTAGTTAAGTCTCATCTAGGTATACTAGTCATGCTAAACCAAAATGGTCATAGGGTATCAACACACACAAGCAATCTAGGGTGCTAAACTGGAAAAGATACATAAATAACAAATCATCAAAACTGTAAGACAGTCTACCATCCTATGTGAAAGCTGGTACTCATTAAAAAAATAAAGAAAGGTAACTACCAATCATCTAAAAGGGTGTCGAAAAATCAAATTCAAAAGTTAAGAATTGAAAGTCACTTGCATTGAAATCCAATCACAATATATATAGAGAGAGAGCGTTAGAGAGGGAAAACTAGCATTATGTAATGTTATGTGGTTTGTGTGTGTATGGGTGTATGTGAACAGGTCCATATGGTTAGATAGTAGGCATGTGTGTAGGTGAAATATGCATGAAATTGTATATGAGGATTTGGGCTTCAAACAATAGCTATCCAGTTACACTACTCATGGCATATGGGTTAACAATCTACAATATACAACCTATTAAATCATAACATGCATGGCTAACCATATATATATATATATATATATATATATATATATATATATATATATATATATATATATATATATATATATAAAGGTAGAGACTTAGTTATGTATCTATATATATTATAACATGTATGCCTAAGCTCTATATATATCTATCTAGATATATAATCATAACATAGAGGGGAATGGTTAGGTTACATGACAGTGTATATCAAGTTAGGATGTGTGTGTGTCCTTGTACAGGGTTATAGCTTTGTATTGAAAGGTTAAACCCAGTTTTAGTTCAGCATTTACATACAAAAACTGAAAATAAGTTAATATTTAAACCAGTGTAATATTAACATAATGCAATTTCAAAATTAGGAGTTTGAAACATCACAACTAATCTCAATGCTCCCAATACATCCTAACATGATGGAGATAAAATCCTAACATACTATCCATACATTTATCTATGCATACAATTCAATATTACATATTAAATCTGAAATCGAACTAAACATGAAAATCAATGTAAAAATGTTAACATGTATTCAGTTTTAGAATTTGGAGAAATTTAACATCAAAACCAACTCAATGTTTATCACAACCTATCATGTAAGAATATGAAACCTAACATTATATCCCTACAACAACAATGTACACAGCTCTAAATATTACATTTAAAACAACAATTTGAACTAACATTTAAAATCCAGTATTAAGGGTTAATATGCACACAGTCTTAGATTTGACAAATTCAAACACAAAACTCAACTAAAATTTTTGAATTGCAACCCTACGTATAATATACATGTGCAGTGATGTAAACATAATTAATAACATAAAATCTATATTTGAATTACAAATTTAAACTGTAAAAGCAGAGAACCATAAATATTGGGATTTTGACAATTTAAACATCAACAACATATTAATATGTATTTAGCTAGGTGGGAAATCAAGTGTAGCATGCATACGTGTCAGACAAGGTGTCCACTATATACATTTATATATATATATTCTCATGTCCCAATATAAAATTTTAATTCTACGTTAAGTCCAACAATTAGATTCCTACCAAGGTTACAAAGCAGGTGATTGACGTAACCAAGACAGTTTTATTATTATCTAATACAAGAATAATAGCAAGAAAGAAATAACGATAAAATCTGTTTTGCTTATCTGTTTAAAGAAGAACCATTTTGAAACCCAGAGCTAATTTATCAATCCAAGATAAAGTCTAGCAAAATTATCGATTCATTGTATTAAGAAGAAACTCATAGCAATAAGTTACACAAAGGTTTATAAAAACAGGCAAACCTACTCCTAAGTTAAATAATGAGAAGCAAAATAAAACAAAATAAATAATAATTCTTTTCTTTTTGAAGGACTGCAACAAAAGTAGAGAAAACATGTTTGAAAATATTTAAGGTATAATTTGATAATCATATGCGTCTATCCAAAATCATGGTACTCTAAATCCTCGTCATACTAGTAAGCAAGGCTACGATAATCACAGAGTCCTTGACTTATGCACATACCTCTAGAATCATGGTATTTAACATTTTTGCGATGCCGCTAGCTTGGCTTCGAAAATCTTAAATTCCCACACCCGAGAAATATATCCAAAGTCAGACTATATGTCCTCACCATGCTGGCTAATGTGACTATAGAAGACAAGATTTCCATAACTTAGATGACCTAGCCCATATAATTTCATCTTGCCAAAAATTAAATTAAATCAACAATGAATACCAAAAAAAAATTTATCAACGAACATCAAAATTCAAAAATGAACAAAATCCTTCAAATCATATAACTATAAACTCGGATGCTATAGCTAACATCAAGATTCAAAATTTAACAATCTTCCATCAAAATCAATAAATACAAACTCAAATTCAACAATAATCCATCAAGATCAATTTCAACAACAGAAAGTAAAGATAAATCAAATCAAGGAAAAAAAGTTTTCAAATCGAAGTTAAAATAAGATTCTCAAGGATCGTCCCAGGAATCTCTCAAGGGATCCTAATTGTGATTGAGTACCTTCAAAAACATATCCTATTCCTACTGCAGGCTGTAGTGGTACTCTAGTTCGAATACCACTACACAAACTCGACCTGCATGGACCACCACTAAAAACGTGTCACGACCCGCACCCTAGAGTAAGGGCACGAGAACGTAACAACGCCCAGCCTACGCCGCAGTATCGGCGGTAGAACGCTGTCCTAGGTTACATCATCTAACAAAATAATATTAAGCAGTTTATACTCTCCGAATGGGGGTGACATAGCAGATACAGTCTCAATCACATCTAAGGTAGAGCATGATAAAGATAGATAAAATATAAAATCCAAAAGAGATACAGGAGATAGAGGTCTAAGTGTCTAAGATACATAAACCCAGAAATACATCTCAAAACTCAAATACAGTAATCCACAAAGTAAAATACAACTCCAAACAAAATGAAATAACTATCTAAACAACCTCTACTGTGTCTCCTCTAGGCTAGCAGGCAATCCTAGGCCATCTGTAAAATTTATTAACAGGTCCAGTCAGGACAGGAGCGAGCACAATACATCTCAACAGTTCATAGCAGGTTAAAAAATATAATCATACAGTAAAGTAAGATACAAGTACTGAAAGAAATATTATATGTAAACAGAGAGAGAGTTGTAATAAAAATATCTACTATAAATAGAGACTAACAGTGGCTAGTGAGCCAGAGTACAATATAGACATGTAAATGGCATAGGAGATTCTGATAAGACACTATGGAAGAGATTCTGATAAGATACTACTTGGATATTATTCACATGTCTACTTCTACTCCCCCTTACCCCCAATCAGTACATAAGGATCCAAACAGGTTATGTTATGATTCTATGTAACAGCCCCCGAAGGGTGGTAAGCCCCCGAAGGGTGGTACATAGTAGTCCCAAAAGTGGGGATTCTAGGAGACTCTGTGATCATAAGAGTATATGTCACAAGTGATCAAAGAACCTATGAAGCATAGTGATACGTCATGTAAGTGAAACGCACAGAACATGTATTACCCGATGCTCCCTAAGGATAACATCTCAAGAAGGGATCCGTATAGTACCAATCCGTGTGACCAACATGACAGTACAAGTAAAGTAATTTAATGCAGGAAATAATTCTAAGCAGGATATAAAATGATCAGAGAATGTACTCGCCTGATAACCTGAACAGCTGATAAGTATAGGGGGTCCAACTGAAGCCATAGAGTCCTATTTAAAGCAACACAGGTTACAAGGTGTCTGGCTCCTATTTAGAACAGCACAAGTCACAACAAGTCCAAAATGGTAAAATAAAGCTCTATTATGCATTCTACATGATTCTAGGTCATTCTAGGTCAAAGTCAACTCTTGGTCAACTCTGGTCAACCGTACTAGTCAAATTAGGTTAACTAGGCAGTACTAGGTCTAAACCTAGACTAACAAGCCTCATTAGGCCTAACCAAGCCTAAACTAACACTCACACAAAATCACAAAGCTACACAAGTTATCAAACACACATTACATATATATTTATATATATTTTTATTACAAGCAAGGTGCATAAAGACAAGGAGTGAGTGATACATGAATGTGGATATGGCAATATGTACATTGCAGTACAATGTGTTCAAGTGTAAGGGTATTATGTTAGAAGGATAACATTTAGCAAGGGTTCATTGTGTCACATAGAAGAAATAACATATAAAGCATATGTTTAGCATATGTGTGTGTGGGTGTTAATCATAACAAAAAGGGTTTATTATACATCAAAGGGTTTACTCATAACAGTAAGTAGGTTTTATGTGTATTCATGCTTGGGGTTACTGTCAACATGTAGAAGGAGGTTTTAACATATGAACATGGTGCTAAGTGCTAATATGGCATCATACATTCCTATCATGTTGGCATTCATATATAGCATACATTCATACTTGATTACGTTACTTACTTACATATGGATACTTGCATACATATTTTAATACCTTACATTACCCACATACTTTCATTTCATCCATTCATTCATGCATCGCATTCATTCATTCATTCATGCACCTATACATACATATTTGAATACATTATATACTTTCATACATTATATCATTTATGCATACTCTATATTATATTATATTCTCTTAACACACACACACACATATATATACACATGTATACATACATATTTGTACATACAAGGATACACAAAATACACATGTCGTATAGTAATCTTCTACTTAAAATCAATACTATACAAATTAAGCATTCATTAAATTATAAGATTAAATTATTTATAGATCTTTGTGTTAGCTTTCCGAAACTTTAAACGGATCGAATTTTCGTGTCCGAAAGCTCCCAGAATCGCAAAAACACCGAAACGCATTCGTCTTTCGTACAGCTGACACTCAAATAATTTTACAGAAAGTTTCAGAACGAATTTGGCTTATTAAAGTATATATTTGGAAAGCTAACTTCGATACGGTTCTTTTAAAAAAATGGGAGATAAATCAGAGTTTTAAGCTAAAAGTTATGACATTTCTAAATTGCTATTGCTACTAAAAACGTGGATAAATATTATGACGAATTTAGGTAGTTTGAGACAAAAGAAACACAAGTATATAACATAATATATCAAGAACTCACTCTCTACACTAATATATATATATGAGACACTATAGAACACATAACCAATACAAAAATATGAGATTAAACATGTAATAATTTATTCATACATAACAACAACACATAGTGTGTCCAAATTTGGGGTTTTCCCACATGGACACAACCACAACACAAAGGACACTTCTATGACCTCCAAATGGACACGAAATGGACACAAATAGAGGTACAACTATGAGAGTCATTTCTATGGGTTTAAAATATTTCTATATGCATGTAGGGATGGATTAGAGGAGAGATTATACCTTCCGGAAGAAAGATTCAAAGGAAAATCCTTCCGACACGACACCGACACGTAGAGATTCTAAAAGGACACGAACGAGCTCCGAATCCTCCCAAACTTGGCTAGCACTCTCTAACCATGGAGTAGAGAAGAAATGAAGAAGATTTGGTGGAAGAAAGGGTTGATTTGGAGATAAAATCAATAGAGGTTCATCTCTAAATTAATTTGGAAAAGAACAAGAGAGAGAAAGTGGATGAAAACAAATGAATGAAGGAGTGACTCACTCCTTATCCCCCCCCCCCATAGGTGGCTGCCCAAAAAGGGTGAGGTGTCCCCTATTTGAATGTCCAAAATGCCCTCCTCTAATCTATTTGATTTAAATTAGGAATGGGTTAAAGGTTGAGGTCAATTTAGTCTAGTTTTAAGTCTCTAATTAAACTAAACCTATCCATAAATAATTAGTCTAACTACTAACTAAAATTAATATCATGTGGACTAAAATTAATATCATGTGGGCCATGCCTAACTAGTGTGTGGATCCCACTAGAGTCAAACTACCCCCGGGTCCCCGTTTCAAGTCGAATTGAGTTGAAATTCGAACCCGACACAAATAACCCCAAAATAATATCATAAATAATAAAATAAATTTCAACCCCAAAATAATATCATAAATAATAAAATAAATTTCAAAAATATAAAATGACAAAAATACTCCTGTTTCTGAAAACTGGGGTGACATAGAGATGCTATTTGGGTTATAGTTGACAGGCTCGCGAAGGTGGCTCACTTTCTTCCATTCAGAGTTGGTCAGTCGATGGCTCAGCTAGCAGAGATGTACCTCAGAAAGATAGTCAGACTTTACGGAGTGCCGGTTAGTATCACCTCGGACAGAGATTCGAGATTCACGTCGCACTTTTGGCGTAGTCTGCAAGAGAGTTTGGAAACTCACCTCCAGTTCAGCTCAGCTTATCACCCGCAGACAGATGGTCAGTCGAAACGTACGATCCAGACTCTTGAGGATATGTTGAGATCTTGTACGCTCGACTTCGGCGGTTCGTGGGAAGATCACCTGCACCTGGTAGAGTTTTCGTACAACAATATTTTCCAAGCTAGCATCCAGATGGCACCGTTCGAGGCACTGTATGGTCGGAAGTGCAGATCCCTACTAGCATGGGATGATGTTAGAGAAAGGCAGATACTTGGTCCCGAGTTGATCACTCAGACAGTCGAGGTGGTCAGGAGAGTTAGAGATCATCTTTGCGTTGCACAAGATCGCCAACGCCATTGGGCCGATTCTCATCGGCGTCCCCTTGAATTTTCTGTCGGCGACCATGTATTCCTTAGGATCTCGCCTAACTGTAGCGTCATTCATTTTTGCGTACAGGTAAAGCTTAGTCCTAGGTATATAGGGTTGTTCGATATCCTGGAGCGAGTAGGAGATGTGTCATATCGTCTCGCTCTTCCGCCGTCTCTGAGTGAGGTGCATGACGTGTTCCATGTATCCCAACTACGATGGTATATCCCAAACCCGAGCCATATCCTGGATCATTCAAAATTGGTTGTTGGTACCAACCTTTCGTATGAGGAAAGGCCCGTGTCCATATTGGACCGGAGAGAGAAGATACTCAAGAACAAGACTATCAAGTTAATCCGAGTTACTTGAGGTCATCACTCTTTGGATGAGTCATCGTGGGAGCGTGAGGATGATATCCGATTGCGATATCCTGACCTGTTTGACTCGTGAGGTATAATATCCTTCTTATGCCTCATGCCTTCGATTCCTTGCTTGCATGAATAATTGTTTGATTGCTAGACTGGTATAGCTTGTCCTTACATCTCTAGCCTCTTGATTAAATTTCGAGGACGAAATTCTTTCGAGGACGGAATTCTTTTAAGGTGGGTAGAGTTGTGATGACCATAGTTCGCATTACGTATTTTGGGAAGCGTGTACGTATCTGACTCGTATTGCATGTCTCCTGGCTTAGTTCGGTTTGTTTGGGTTGGCTTGGTTCGGCTTGGGTTGCTTATTGGTTCATCATGAACCAAGGGGAGAACCCTTACCTACCACCACCATCTCCATTTATTAATCCAACACTCTTTCTCTCTCCTCATTCACTCTTCTTCTTCCTTACCATTACTCTCCACCTACACCCAAGAGCCCTAGGCAAGTGCAACTTGCTTCATGATGGATCTCAAGTTTTATTGTTCCACTCTCTTCTTTACATAATTATAAGCCTCTTTAGAACTTGGAGTTTTTAATTTTTATGGATAGATTCTTCTAGATCTACGTTGTAACTTAGGGTTTCATGAGTTCATGGAGTTTTTCTTGGTTTTGATCTACTAAAACTTGTTATTTTTGAAAACTAATAGTTCCATGAGCAAGAGCACGAAATTTCGTATGAATTTGGTTTTTGATTCACCTCATTTCGAGTTAAAATGAAGTTTTTATGGCCAAAATAAGTTTTCTGAATTTTTCAAGTCGGCTGAGTAAGATTTTACGCAGGGAACCCTGAAATTGCGTATTTTACGCTGGATAGCATCCAAAATGTAAGATTTTACGCAGGGAACCCTGAAATTGCGTATTTTACGCTGGATAGCATCCAGAATGTAAGATTTTACACAGGGAACCCTAAATTTGTGTATTTTACGCTGGATGGTACCCAGAATGTAAAATTTTACGCTGGAACCCTCCCATTTTGGGTATTTTACGCAGAATTGAATTTTTGGCGTAAAAGGTGCACAGAATGACTGTTTTTGCCTAGTTTAGCTATTTTCTAGCCAGAATTTCGAAAAACTTAAAACATGAAAGTTTTAGATCTTTGTCTTGCCTTTCCGAATATCTCTGGAGCACCTCATTTTGGGTTCGTATGTGGAAGTTATGCCCCGTCTCTCCTGAGCCGCATGATTCCTCCATAACTCTTGTACCATGTTTATATTTAGTTATTGCATATACGCTTATACCAGGTTAAATGTTAATTTTAAATATGTTCCATGACATAATGGTGACCAGTTGTGGTGCACTTTTGACAAATGACTTGACATGATAGTGGCCCGTCGTGGCGTACTTTTGACAGTGAATTTGACATGATATATATCTCGAATGCTGTTGCGACGGCTATCATGTCATGACAGAATTGAATGACCTGGACACCGTAGGCGATTGCGTTTGTACGAATAAACCAGTAATGTCTTGCATCATGTCTAGGATAGGGATCCCTGAGTACCACGGTCAGGGATACCTACAGTAATTGACTAAGGCTAATAAACTAGAATAATTCAGTAGACATGAAGAGATTCCCAGCTACAGGCAATTTCGTTATCTGGGCGCATTAAGTGGACTTGTAGCCTACCGACGAGTAGGGCACATTTCCAGCACACAGTCACGTGTTTCATTCTTCATAAACAGACATTCGACCTGGATAACCGGATGGTCTGCATGGATTGTGGCTGTTGGAATAATCTCATTGCATCTTGCTAATAACTAGGCCTGTGATAACCCCATTTAGTTAAAAGTATCAAGCCGTACTCTTGATTGGCCGTGATTGATTGGATGGAGTTTATTCCAGCTTAGTCTTATCCTAATCCTGTGTAAGATTGTGACATGACATGCTTATTGATGCTTTCCTTAACAATAACGATCAGGGGTCCAGTTCTGTTCAGGCGAAGGGTTACAACCCCGGTCCTTGTTTGGTTTAAGGGTTGTAACCTGGCTCCCGGAGCAGTTCTGTGTCCTCTCTTCATTTATTGTCTTATTGCAATCCTATGCCATGTTCGTCATGTTTTACCTTACCTTAATACCATGATTATTTATACTGGCCTTGGCGATAAAGATTGGGGGTCCAGTTCTGTTCAGGCGAAGGGTTACAACTCCAGTCCTTGTTTGGTTTAAGGGTTGTAGCCTGGCTCCCGGAGCAGTTCTGTGTCCTCTTTTCGTTTATTGTCTTCACTGTACCAATAGTATTTGAGACGAGTTTCTATTCAGATGAAGGGCTGCAACTCCGGTCCTTGTTTGGTTTAAGAGTTGTGACCTGGCTACTTGAATAGTTTTCTCGTACTCAGTTTACTATTATTATCTCTATTATTATCATTTTTTTTATTTGTTACCTTTAATATTCTATTGTGACATGTTGGTTTTAGTTCCTAAGCGAAGCCTCCTTTGTGGCACTTGCTCTTTCTAGGGTCTGACCCAGCTGGTTTTGTGTGGCCAGATATCGGAGCAGCACCAGAGGATCTACCTACCTTCCAGCCAGATGGTGACCACCAGGCGTAACCCTGGCAACGAGTGGGTTTCTTTTGTCCTCTCAGTTTATTGTAAAATTATTCTTTTGAGGCGTTTAGCCGGCGAGCACGTGTTAGCTCGTATTACACCTTTATTTACTGTCTGCCTACGTGCTGTAACATGATTGACAAATCCTAGGGTTGATCATGTATGACCAGAACTCTTGCTAGTCTTAACATTTTATACGACTAGCTTCATGATCATCCGAATATGTAATGTATAGGACGCCTTACTATTGTACATTTGGTGCTCTGACATCTTGTAACTGTTATTCATTGCTTGAGATTGAGACAATAGGCTTGTTTATGACCATAGGAGACTGATAGCTTGTAGTTAAACCCTTATGTATCTAGACAGCCGTGACCGTATAGCGAGGTGGGTTGCACTTCAATATACGTAGCTGGCTATGTACGCCCCCGCTCTCCAGTATTCTGGTTCTGGGGCGTTACAGGTGGACCATGCAAGTCCAGTTCTACAAAGTGGTATAGTCAACTTAGTCTAGACCAGCATGCAGTCCTGCAATCTGACTTAGGTCTAAGTATGACTTTAGAAAAACGAACTATAGAAACAATTAAAACACCAAGATTATTTTTACCCTGTCACAACATAGGACCGAATTTATCTTATTTATAAAATATATATTTTTGTTTGCTTATAGTTTCGTAAGTTACCTTGCTTATGTTTGTACCTAAACCTTTCAGATGATGGCGAAAGGGAAGATGACTCGTTCTGGGCCTGCTGTCGAAGATGTTTCATCCTCTGAGAACACCCGAACTCAGGCCCAATCCGACCCCTCTACGTTGCAGCTCATCGATCGCCCTCATGCTGCACGGACTCCCTGTGCTGCTTACACTTTCATAGTGCACGCAGCAACACCATTCCTCCGAGGACCATACCACCACCTACTGATGTGAATCCTTCTACGACCCTACCAGTGCCAATGGACCCCACCGAGCTCATAGGCCTACTACGAGGAGTTCTTGAGGCCCAGAGGGCTCAAGCTGAAACTAATCGTAAGCAGACCGCAATTATGAGAGAGGGCATAGAGAATGCCCATAATATGGCTATGGCAGCACTAGACTCAGCACAGTCAGATCAGAGTCATGCCAAGGTAAGATAAGAATAATTTGTGAGCTTTAAGTTTCATTGGAGAAATGCAAGTCTGACAGGCAGTCTATTATCTAGGAAAAGGTTGGAAACATCGGGAGCTTCAAGAAGCTGGATTTGCGACCTTTCAAAGGAACAGAGGGCCTCATCTATGAAGATGAATGGCTGGACGATATTGAGCGACTTCTCAGCGTAGCTCGACTCCAGTCGATCTTATGGTAGAGGCTGTCGCTCTACAGCTCAGGTATCTGGCCAGTATATGGTATCAAAATGAGCCTAGATTTCAGACCGGAGGAACTTTCTGGCGTTCCTTTAAGAAGCAGTTCAAACGAAAGTTCTTCCCGAAAGCTTCCTTAGAAGCTGTTGTACCAGGAGTGGACTCGCCTATGATGCTATTACAAGTGCAGTCCAGCCTAATCAACAGAGTCAATGAGACTCAGTTCCAGGATGAAATACTGTGCAAGCTGAGAGACCGAGTGTTAGCCGAAACACTTGAGGGTTTCTATATAGCTGGAGATGGAGCTTTGAGGCATGGAACGAGGCTTTACGTGCCAACTGGTGAACTGAGGAACGAGCTGATGAAGGAGGTTGTCACGCCCCAGTACCGAAATACGGAGACGGACTAGGCCAGCTACTCCATATGAGGTACGTAACGTCATACGGCGATCGTAGCTGTCGAGAGACGAGGGGGTACATGCTACAATCAAGTCTCCTATGGTCCCACAGAGTTCTATGTCTCAATCAATCAAGTCAATCAGCAATTAAATGAACATTAAAGATAAAGCAGTAAGGCGTTCCTGACGCTTCATCAAAATGATCACGAGAGACTAGCTTTATAATTTAGCTATCTCAGAGAGTCAGGAGTACAAAATTATACACAGCTGCAGTCTGTTTAATTACAATTATGTACTGACACAAAATATCAAGTAATCCGGCTAACAGGTGCCGGTGGCTAAACGCCGCAAAAGTATAAGCAGGAGTGGTGGAGAAGAAACCCACTCGAGTTCCCGAACCGCCATGCTCCTAGTATGCACCATGGATGTCAGGGAGGAAGATCGTGTCCTCTGGCTCTGCTACGAGATCTGGCCAAACAAAACCAGCGGGGTCAGCCCCGAATAGCAAGTACCGCCAAAGGGGCACAAGAGTTAAGATTAAAAACCCAGCTAATAGAATGACTGATAATAGTAATACTTATGCTACTAATATAGGGTGGCACAACATCTTCGAGCCCATATGGCACCCTTACAACCAAACAAGGACAAAAGGTGCCGCATGGAGTCGTGACGTGTCGTACTCTATAACTTTCACATAAGTTAAAAGGTATAAACAATAAAATCTCATGATCGTGACTTTGGTCGATAGCCTATCGCAGCACAATAACCAACCCAACAATCAAACAAGAACATGGGTTGGATCATGTACCATGATAGACCATGTTTCTCAGTCATTCACAGAAGTAACACTTCACAACCAGAATAAGTCTTCCGTTCATAACTTCGGTCCACAGCCTGCCATAGTACGATAACCAACCCAACAATCAAACAAGAACATGGGTTGGATCACGTAACACAACAGTCCGCTTCCCTCGGTTATTCGCGGAAGGTAATAGGATACAAGCAAGTCATTTTCACGGCCAATCAAGTCTACGAGTTTCTAGTGGGACGAGATTATCCTCGCGTCATGTTATTAGAAAATCCTCAGATCGTATCTTTCCAGCAAGGC
The DNA here is from genome assembly GCA_029216955.1 of Iris pallida. Taxonomy (NCBI): domain Eukaryota; kingdom Viridiplantae; phylum Streptophyta; class Magnoliopsida; order Asparagales; family Iridaceae; genus Iris; species Iris pallida. The sequence continues at coordinate 4,489,755 of JANAVB010030820.1, forward strand.
TAGCCAACCCAGGGGTTCGCGTAGACACGTGTTATTGAGCACAGGTCCCTCGCAAGGCCACCTTGCCAAAACATGTAATATATAGCAAGAATTAATCGGATACAGTCATCCACTCGTTGCGGATGACACAGTATCCGTGGAGACCAGCCGGCGCATCAAGACAATATCTCAAGGCGGCTGGTGTAACACGATCTCGGGATTCTACCCTCCCCATGCATCTAGTATATTTAGTTGCCTAGTTTAACCCTAGGTAAAATCTTGGACTCTTATGCTGTGGCCTGCATGATTATCCCCCTAAAAGGTCGTACTATAGTACGAGTACCCTAAGTGAGGATCCATGTCAATCAGTATGTCAACATGTGCTACCCTCCTTAGTGTAATACATTATTGCAAATATGCCACGTGGAGTTACGAGTCATTTGTCGAGCATGAACAAGAACTGGGACATTCAGGTACATGTATCGGGTAGGAACACTTTGTTCTCCGGGGTCACATTAGTGCTCATATCATGCTCGGGACAAAAGGCGTAAGGATATAAAATGGGCATATAATATCTGATAAAATATCAAATAACGTACGCACAAAGCACGCACGCTCAAGGGGAGCTACGTACGTAAAAAGTCACGCAGGCTCAAGGAGAGAGAGCTGCGTGAAAAGTCACGCAGGCTCAAGGAGAGAGCTGCGTAAAAAGTCACGCAAGCTCAAGGGAGAGAGCAGCGTAAAAAGTCACGCAGGCTCAAGGAGAGAGCTGCGTGAAAAGTTACGCAGGCTCAAGGAGAGAGCTGCGTAAAAAGTCACGCAGGCTCAAGGGAGAGAGCAGCGTAAAAAGTCACGCAAGCTCAAGGAGAGAGCTGCGTGAAAAGTTACGCAGGCTCAAGGAGAGCTGCGTGAAAAGTCACGCAGGCTCAAGGAGAGAGCTGCGTGAAAAGTCACGCAGGCTCAAGGGAGAGAGCTGCATGAAAAGTCACGCAGGCTTAAGGGGAGAGAGCTGCGTGAAAAGTCACGCAGGCTCAAGGGGAGAGAGCTGCGTGAAAAGTCACGCAGGCTCAAGGAGAGAGCTGCGTGAAAAGTCACACAGGCTCAAGGGGAGAGCTGCGTGAAAAGTCACGCAGGCTCAAGGGGAGAGAGCTGCGTGAAAAGTCACGCAGGCTCAAGGAGAGAGCTGCGTGAAAAGTCACGCAGGCTCAAGGGGAGAGAGCTGCGTGAAAAGTCACGCAGGCTCAAGGAGAGAGCTGCGTGAAAAGTCACGCAGGCTCAAGGGGAGACACGCTTCCAACAGGAAGCGTGCTCAAACGGGAGCACACTGCTCACTGCCCTCTCCAAATAGCAAGAACACCATGGTTAATCCCCAAACTTCAAAACATCACAACTTGGCCACCCGAACTCCAAATCCGTATTTCCAAAGTTCCATCTTGGGTGAAATGGAATTCTCTTCCACATAGAAGCATCAAAACCCACAAAACCCCAACGAAAATAGATCAATACCAAGGAAATCCGAAAATGATTAAAACTTAGATCTACAAAAATCAAAACTTCAAAATGGAAATTTTCAAGTTCTAAACTAGTATAGATTGAGGAGAAGAACATATTTTGGCAAATAATTTTGTAAGAAATCATTGACAAAATTATGGATCCATCTCTTGAGCAAGTTGGTACTTGCCTTGGTTGGTGGAGGAAATAAATGAGAGGAAGTAAATAAGAGGAGAGAGAATAAGATGAGTTATATATAGAGATCTTGGACCCATGGGTTCATGATGAACCAAAGGGTTCATGATGAACCATTGGTGAACCAAGAATAGGTTACCCAAATGAGCCAAAACTGTAGGCCCAAATGCAGAAAATAAATTAGAAAATAATATTTTGTCGAATATTTTTGGGAAATGCATGAAGAAATACTGCATAATAAATATCGTATAAATTCAAGGTAAATATAATTTATCGGTTTACGTATTAAAATACGTATTCCAGGATTGGGGAGTGACAGAGGCACATCAGTCGCAATATTCTATTCACCTAGGAGCAAACAAGATGTACAAGGACAAGAGGACACATGTATGGTAGCTTGGAATGAAGAGAGATATGGCAGAATTTGTCTCCAAATACTTAATCTGCCAGCAGGTGAAGGCAGATCGTCAGAGGCCGGCAGGATTACTACAGCCGCTTTCTATTTCGGAGTGGAGATGGGAGCATATCACCATAGATTTTGCAACGGGATTGCCTAGATCCCAAGGAGGAAAGGATGACATCTGGGTAATTGTTGACAGACTGACCAAGTCCGCCCATTTTATTCCTTTCAATATTGGTTTATCTACCAAAAGGTTAGCAGTTCTCTACATGCGGAACATCTACCGGCTTCGTGGAGTTCCAGTCAGTATTGTATCAGACAGGGATACCCAGTTTACTTCATACTACTGTAAGAGCCTGCAGGAAAGCTTGGGTACTCAGCTAAAGTTCAGCACTGCATACCACCCACAGACTGATGGACAGTCTGAAAGGACTATTCAGACGCTTGAGGACAAGCTGATATCGTGTGTCTTATAGTTTGGAGGATCTTGGGGAGATCATTTACACCTGGTTGAGTTTTCTTATAACAATAACTACCAGGCCAGCATCCGTATGACATCGTTTGAGGCATTGTATGGACGTCGTTGTCGCACTCCACTAGCATGGAACGACATAGAAAATTGAGTTATACTGGGACCAAAGATGGTTACAGATGCTGTAGAGAAGATAAAGATGATCAGAGAGACGCTGAAGATTGCACAGGATCGCCAGAAGCATTGGACAGACAGTAAGCGTCGAACTTTGAAGTTTGAGGTAGGAGTTCAGGTCTTTGTCAGGATTTCTCCTAAGGCACTCTCAGATTCGACAGAGATGGAAAGCTCAGTCCTAGGTATATCGGCCCATTTAAAGTATTGAGAATAGTTGGAGAAGTAGCTTACAGAGTGGCTCTTCCATTTAGTCTCGAGGGTGTGCACAACGTCTTCTACGTATCACAGCTGAGGTATTACATATCGGACCCGAGCCATATTGTCGATTATTCAGAGCTGAAAGTCAGACCAAGTCTTACCGTGCTAGAGCATGTAATACCCCACTCCGCGCGAGGCATTTGGTTGGCTTGTTGGATTCGATCAGAATGTTGGACCGTGACTTGGGTTGGAAATAAGGAGAATTGAGATTGATACAGTCTCTCTTAGCTAGCTAAACGGTAGGAATTGGAACGTTGTTCGCTGGTGGAGCTACGCTTAGTAGAAATGTGTGTGATCAGAACAAGAAGACCCTTTATGCAAGTGAGTAGAACTGTCCTTCCTTCCTACTCCTTCATGCCTAATAAAATATTGTATTGAATTACTAGAATGTGTCCCTAATGTCCCATATTTTGAATGCGGAATAATAGAGATGCTTATGTTGCCTAATATCGAGATGCTTAAGATATGAACAATGAACTGCTAAATGAATAACACTTGACCTACTAATGTGAATTGATGCCATGAAATGAATCAATAATGTCCCTTATGCTTAATGCTGCTGAAACAAATAGATCACTTGAATAATGAGATGTTCTATAAATGATAGAATGAGAAATAAAGTGGCTATGCTATTGAGCCAATGAAATGAATGAAACACTTGAATCATGTACACTCTGTGTAACCGTTGCTAAATATGAAATATTGTTTGTTTCCATAATAATGAATGAAAGTGAAATATCATGATACGATGAAACGAGAATGTGAACTGATGAGTCTTGGAATCATGGAGATCACCAAGTGGAATAATGGTAATGATGGAATGATTAGTCGTTGAACACGACTCAAAATTGAGATGAGATATTGAACTGTTGGCTTTGCTTACTTTCAGTTGTTTTATCATGCACTTGTGTTTATCGAGTCGACACGCATTCACATGGTCATGGACGTACGTGTACAAGTCTGAATAAGTTTCCTCGAATGGTACCTGAGGCGTTGGGACCGATTCGACCCGGAAGAAAAACATTGGTCCTGCTATGGTGGCACGAGGTATTACGGGACATTCGGTTAGACTTGCAACCTAACCTGGAATGGTGCATCATAATACCTGTTGGAAAGTCCTTTATGGTGTAGTTTCACCAACGATCATGTAGTCAGGGTGCATGCTAATAAATGTTTTGTACAGACAGAGTAAGTATATCATATTATCCTATAATTTATGAAGGTGCGAGGGAGTCGACTATCGATAAAAAATCACTTAAATATGATACATTCAATATATATATATGTTGGTTCAACATTTCTGCTTAACATGCTAAACGAAATGATGCTGTAATGTTGCCTTTCATGAGAATTACTATAACCCACCTCAATGATGCTTAACATGATAACACAAGAATGCCACAATGTTGCCTTCATATGAACGCTGCTAAGAACATGTTTACATGCTTCACTATGATCATTTTCTATGAAATATAAACTGATGCTAGGCCCCAACTAGAAAGATCATTCTAATAAATGCTTGCTAAAATTGACCACCTAGTGTCGGTTTAGGCGAGTGGACTAGTTCTGCTCGGCAGTACATAGATGATGTACTGACCAGCATTGTAGGCACTCTTTTTAGGTGCTCGTGCTTGGGAAGTTCTCTACATGAAGATTGGCTTGATCGGTCCCACCGCATCGAAGATTTGTTAAGCATGCAGAAGATCTCCTTGCAAAAGATGATGTCTTCTGTTTATAAAGGGCATAATGTATGGAACATTGTAAATCTGTTGTACTATTGAGTTGTAAGCCAAGTCGGTATATCAAGTTGTAATTCAACGTATCGAGTATCAAATGTAAAACTTTATGGTATTTGTTCAGTTGGCTATCAATGTAAAGTGGGATGTGTTGTAAGCATTGTATTTCATTATAAATCTTGTACTCTTCTTCAATTATCAATAAAGAGAATGCATTTCTATATCTTTTGTGACTTCAAGTTATTTGTTTATCTCCGCTGCTATAAATCAGTAATGTATTCCTATTCGATCAAAAAATATATGTCCTCATTGACTTTAATTTGTTTGCTTCTGCCGCTGTGATTAGTTCCTATTTGAAGATTATCAATTGTGTACCGTCTTTGCCTTGTACAAGTGCAACACTAGACTTGTACGGCATCACGCCCAAGCGAGAACGAACGGTTCGACAAAAATCAAAGCAGGGATAAACGATTCTCCGAATCGGAGCATGACAAATTGGTATCAGAGCACGACTTTACGTCCTTGGACTCTTATTTGATTCATTTCAAATCAAAGTTGCATCGGCGATTAAACAAAATTGATTCCGCGATCACTGAACGTTACTTTCGCGATTAAATCAAAGATTGCTTTTGCGATTATTTCGTTGTTGTTTCTATAATCATTCCAAGTTATTATGTGTCTAAAAGTTTGTTGACCCTCTTGGCGGCTTACTGGATGCTCCATACAATAAGTCTAAATACATTATGATGTCCATGAATGAATGCTTGTTGTTGTTTTGGACATTAATAACCCAACAATGACTCGATGCCATAGTATGCTATGTTGTGAATGATGTTCGGAATGTGGGAATAGAGAAAAGTTTCCATGCGCTGTAACATGTTGAGAATTGCATGTGATGTTGGAAAAGAATAGTGAATAAAACAATTGATGGATGAGTTCAACAGAATTGATGAGTTGACTCATGTGTGTTGGCTAGTGCTTTTGAGACCCTAAGAATGTTGGCTTGTGATTTGTGACCCTGAAAATGTTGGCATAGATTTGAGTTTGTATTGTTTGGGGATGGCTTCATTTCTGAGTGGTATATTGTCTCTACCACTTCAGAATGAGATGTATCGTGACCATTTCCATAGAATAGCAACGAGATTATCTGTGAGTATTGGGTAGTACCGAGACTTAGCTGGGAGTCATGCCTTGTTGCTAGGTGACTTGAGTGTTCCTTGGCGGTAATGTTATGCTTGGTAGCGAGAATGTCGAAAAGTGTAACGAGTGCCTTGGTTGAAAATTGCTCAGTCTGACGATGGCTCAGACTAGCAGGATGATAGTTATATTGTGGGTAATAAATTTGGTTAGCGAACGTTGTGTTGCTTAGAACATTGAACGATAATTACGATTAGTTGGATGGAAATCATGTATGGCTAATACAAGTTGGGTGCTAAATAGAAAGTTTTGAAAATACTGTCGGTAACTAGGATGAAAGTTGGAAATCTTGCTATGACCCTAAGGTGTAATAAGATGTTAACCCATTTTGATTGTCGAATGATAAAATTAGTAAAGTTTGAGTTTGAGCTTGGCGAAATAGATAGTCGTTGTATATGTGCATGTATGCGGGGGAATTGAAGTGTATTACAGAAGTAACTAGTAATGATCCTGAATATTTGTGTTGCATAGAGAATAGTTATTTGATACATGAATTGTCAGATTAGATGGAATGAACTACTCGACCCTTGCGATATGAGATGTTATGAATGTTCGTACGAGATTTTGATGGCTGGGAAACGAATGAGATTTAGAACCACGATATGTGTTGGACAGTGTCGGTGGATGGTGTGACAGTATAGACGGTTGTCGATTGGGATATAGATCGCTGGCTTACGACTTAGAAGTTTAACTTTGTCATACAAACTGAATAGTATGATTCCATAGTTCTGTTGAGACGATTGGAATCGATGACCCTTGAACAGTTAGTCTCGGTATATAGATATGTGTTGGTACGAAGGAATTAGAATAGAAATTGAATCGTTGGAAATTTACTTGATGGATTATTATAACGTTGGGAATAGTATGTTGAGCTGGGAATTAGACCTTAATGTTACTAGATCGATCTTAGTCGATCGTTGGGTAAGTCTAGAATGAGCGTCTGTGGGAATTAGCTCCTTGAGGATGACCTTGGATAGATAGACTTGACCCTAACGACCGTGGGCTATATAACCCTCGACATAGTCGGTAATGACGATTAGTTGTTCAGACTGAGTGGATACTAATAGGTTTGGGTAGAGTTGTTGGGAACTGTCGGTTGCTTGTTGGCCGAAGAATAAGAAATTAGTATGATCCCTCGTAGCCGTCCACTCTAGGGCAGTCACCAAGTGAACATGTTTAGCTATCGGTGTAGCTAGCCTTAGAGACTTGACCGAATAATAGGTGACCGTTGGCGACCCGTAGGATAACCTTTTGGAATCGAAAGAGAGATGGTGATGAGTATGACCTAAGAAAATATATGTTGTAAGTATATGCTTCAACATGAACCTTAAACATATTTGACCCTTGTGAAGTAATATGTCGGCCTTAGCGGGAACTGGAATCGTAGGATGAGACTTGAATTGTATGTATCGAGTAGTGAATTATTCCATGAGATGGAATTGACTGCTCATGACGAAAATGTTGGATCGGTATCTAAAGTCGGGTAGCTGGGTTAACCTTGACCGTTGCATAGAATTATACTCTTGGCTCGGGTAATCGATAGTGGGTGAATTCAAATTGTATCTTTTAGAAAAGATGAATTGCCTCGGTGAGAATCATTGTTGGATTTGGAAAGGAATAGAATTGTATATTGGTTGTTGTGAACTCTTAGTATGGTTGGCTCTAAGTTAGACCCTTGGCCCGAATGTTAGAAATGTCGAGCTTGGACAAAGAATTTATCCGAGTTGTCCCTGATGTTAAGTATTGTGGCTTGAAAGATAACGATTGTGACGAAGCGAACGGAGTATTAAGTCAATCGAAAGGATGCTAAGTTGGATTTGGAAAAAAGAGTTACAATCATGGCTTATCGAATTGCACTAACATGGAAGTTGGCTGAAGTACATATATTTTAGGGATGCCTAAAGTATGTGTATGGATCCAACTGAAGTGATAGCTGCGACAGAAATAACACTATAGAGGGAGTTTATCGAATCGTACTAACATGAACTTTGGCTGAAATGCATATATTTTGGAAATGCCTAAAATGTGTGTATGAATCCAAACGAAGTGGTAAGCTGCGACAAAGATAACAATGCTGGAGAAATGTTGGTAAATAAATAAGAAGTTGCAAGTATTTTAGAAAAAAGAAAGACGGATTGGATCATCGATGGATTAAGTGGTACAATTAGATAACAATCTCAAGATTTTCTAGAGCGCCGAATCGGAATATTGAATAGAAGCTGAATGATGAATTTATTGTGACTAGTGAGTTAGTAGAATGAGTTGTTCTCTTAAGTTTCGAGGACAAAACTTTTTCTGAGTGGTATATTATGTAATGCCCCGCTCTGCACGAGATATTTGGTTGGCTTATTAGAGGCGATCAGAATGTTGGACCGTGACTTGGGTTGAAAATCAAAAAAATTGAGACTGATATAGTCTTTCTTAGCTGGCTAGACAGATTGGGTATTGAAACGTGGCTCATTGGTGGAGCTACCGTTACTGAAAATGTGTACGATCAGAACAAGAAGACCCTTTATGCAATTAGTAGAACTGCCATTCCCCTTATTCCTTCATGCCTAATAAAATATAGTATTGAATTACTAGAATGTGTCCCTAATGTCCCATACTTTGAACGCTGAATAATAGAGATGCTTATGTTGCCTAATATCGAGATGCTCAATATATGAACAATGAACTGCTGAATGAATAACAATTGACCTACTAACGTGAATTGATGCCATAAAATGAATCGATAATGTCCCTTATGCTTAATGCTGCTGAAATAAATGGATCACTTGAATAATGAGATGCTCTATGAATGATAGAATAAGAAATAAACTGACTATGCTATTGACCCAATGAAATGAATGAAACACTTGAATCATATACACTCTGTGTAACCGTTGCTAAATGTGAAATGTTGCTTTTTTCTATAACAATGAATGAATGTGAAATGTCTTGATGTGATAAAACGAGAATATGAACTGATGAGTCTTAGGATCATGGAGATCACCAAGTGTAATGATGGAATGATTAGTCGTTGAACACGGCTCGAAATTGGGATGAGATGTTGAACTGTTGGCTTTGCTTACTTTTAGTTATTTTACCATGCACTTGTGTTTATCGAGTCGACACGCATTTGCATGGTCATGGACGTACTTGTATAAGTCTGAGTAAGTTTTCTCGAACGGTACTTGGAGTGCTGGGGTCGATTCGACCCGGAAGAAAATATTGGTCGTGCTATGGTGGCACAAGGTATTACGGGACATTCGGCTAGGCTTGCAACCTACCCTGGAATGGTGCATCGTAATACCGGTTGGAAAGTCCTTTATTGTACAGTTTTATCAACGACCATGTAGTCAAGATGCATGCTAATGAATGTTTTATGCAGACAGAGTAAGTATATCATATTATCTTGTATTTTATGTAGGTGCGAGGGAGTCGGCTATCGGTAAGAAATTACTTAAATGTGATACATTCAATATATATCTTGGTTCAACATGCCTGCTTAACATGCTAAACGAAATAATACTATAATGTTGCCTTTCATGAGAATTACTATAACCTGCCTCAATGATGCTTAACATGATAACACAAGAATGCTACAATGTTGCCTTCACATGAACGCTGCTAAGAACATGTTTACATGTTTCACTATGATTATTTCCTATAAAATATAAACTAATGCTAGGCCCCAACTAGAAAGATCATTCTAATAAATGTTCGCTAAAATTGATCACTTAGTGTCAATTTAGGCGAGTGGACTAGTTCTACTCGCCAGTACATAGATGATGTACTGACCCACGTTGTTGGCACTCTTTTTATGTGCTCGTACTTGGAAAGTTCTGTACACGAAGATTGACTTGATGGATCCCGCGGCATCGAAGATTTGTTGGATATGCAGAAACTCTCCTTGCAAAAGATGATGACTTTTGTTTATAAAGGACATAACGTATAGAATATTGTTAATCTGTTGTACCAGTAAGTTGTAAGCCAAGTCAGTATATCGAGTTGTAATTCAGTGTATCGAGTATCAAATGTAAAACTTTATGGCATTTGTTCAATTGGCTATCAATGTAAAGTAGGATGTGTTGTAAGCGTTGCAATTTATTACAAATCTTGTACTCATCTTCAATTATCAATAAAGAGAATGCATTTCTATATATCTTTTGTGACTTCAAGTTATCTGTTTATCTCCGCTCCTATAAATTAGTAATGTATTCCTATTCGATAAAGAAATATGTCCTCATTGACTTCAATTTGCCTGTTTTGTCGCTGTGATGTGTTCCTATTTGAAGATTATCAATTGTGTACCTTCTTTGTCTTGTACAAGTACAATACCAGACTTGTACGGTATCACGCCCAAGCGAGAACGAACGGTTCGGCGGAAATCAAAACGAGGACGAACGATTCTCCGAATCGAGGCATGACAGAGCAGTCAGTAGAAATAGTAGATCGCATGGAGAAGAGACTAAGGCGCCCGGTGATTCCGCTAGTCAAGGGAGTTTGGCGTCACCACTCTCCAAGTGAGGCTACCTGGGAGCGAGAGGATGAGATCATGGAGAAGTATCCTCATCTTTTCTAGGTATGTTCTAACCCTCACTTTCTTTATTGGTAGAAATTTTAAGAATGAAATTTTCTAAGGAGAGAATGTTGTAATGTCCAGAACCTTTGAATCAATTAATTAAATGATTTAATGTAGCATAATGTGTTATTATTATTATTTCTGTTACTAATATTATTTGAGGCTTTTTTGAGACTTCTAGTTGGCCAATGGTTAAACCCATTAACCCTACCCAAGCCCATTAGCTACAACTACCCGTTCTACCACTACCCAGTCCCCGCTCAGATCGGTCTCATTCGCGGATCACCCCCACGCAACCCATCTTCTCTACGTAATATCTCAGAAACTTTTTCTTCTCCAGAAGATAAATCCACAAAGCCTCACCACCATCCCAACCTATCTTTCCTCCCTCCACACTCCTCCATTTTCGAAACCGACGACATCCCGACGATCCGCATGCCGCCCTAGACCTAAAGATACCACAATCGGGGTATTTTCGTCGCCTTTCGACCATGTCCCCGGCCATACCCGACCATACCCTCTGCCACCGATCGACCGCACGGCCGTCTCCGCGGCCGATTTAGCAGCCTGCTGGCCCACGTGCACATCCGCGCGCGCCCGTGCGATAGTGCCTGTGCGCCGCAGCACCGTGCGTGCACAAGCGGCTCCCCGCCCGTACGGCAGCCCGCATGTACCGCTTTCCGGCCGCACAAGCGTCAAGTGGCTCCCCGTCCGCGCAGCAGCCCGCGCGCACCGCTTTTCGGCCGCGCCAGCGCGTTTCTGTGCCACGTGCGCGTGTCTCGTGTTCCCATGCGCGCTCTCCTACCGTCATGCGCATTTCGCGTGACCTCCCCGCGTACGTGCGCATTCCGCGTGCATTTCGAGTCCGAGGCCTCCCCTCGGTACTCCGTCATCAGCCATCTGGTAAGCCACTGTAACCTTCTGTGTTATTTACAGAATGCAAAACCCCTTTCTTGTTCCGACCGGAATTGACATAATAAAGCTCTGTCAATTCCGGGATAGATAGATAGTTAGTTTCCTATTTTAGATCACGTGTTTGTTAATAGGATTAATTAAATTGGATTAATATACATATTTATTATGTTGTCTTTAATTTTACATATATAAATCGTTATTGGTCTCAAAATGAGTTTTATACTAAGAAAGAATATTTTGTATAAGTTCTACCTATAAATAAAAACCTATTTATTTATCATGGTTTAAATAGTAACTTTCGCGTAGTTAAATAATTTCTTATTGATTATTAATATAAATACTTTTCATAATAAATCGTTAAAATCTCTTAGTAGCTTTTGTCTTATTAAAAATATAGTTTAAGGCGGTAAATAAATAATTACTCTTATATATTTATTTCTAGAATATTTTAGGCATTTCTAAATAAATGATTTTTGGTAATATTATAACTATTAAAATGGTTTCTTATTATTTAAAAACATCTATTAAAATATTTTGTATAGTTTATAGAAATAAATACTATTTAATTTCAAAGGATTTTCAAGTATTTTATATAAGTAATTCTATTATAATATTAGTGTACGAAAAACCGTTTATTATCTACTAATAAATTAAGTATAATATTTCTCGCATTATTTACAAAAATAATACTTTTATTAGGAAAATCGTTTCATCAATTATTATACGTGGTTTTACGTATTAAATAATTATAGCTTTATTCTCTAAAAATATTTTTATAACCAAACGATTGCTTATTAAATTATTGGCGTTTAATTAAACCCTTGGAATGACTTCTAAAACAGCGTATCAAATTAATGTAGGTTTCAAGTCCCGGACTTAGCCTGAAAATTTTTCTGTCGTCACCTACAGCACCGGGAACACCAAAGCAAGTTCATACTTACCCAAACTTGTGTTTTAGTTGATAATTAAATTCATTGCCTAGTAGAACTACTGTATCGACACTTGACTCACGGGATCCCTCTCGAATCATACTGACTGCTTGACTGACTCATTGACTCGGGATTTGGGGAGTAGTGTAAACACCTGTGGTCAAAGCCCCCTATTGCATCACTGTGGATAGGGAAAGTCCAACCCACTTGGGCCAAAGCCGGACCATGTTCACTAGAACACTTACTGCCTCCATCCCTAACCGGCCACAGGATGTTACGCGCTCACACATTTTTGCTAGTTATATTGCATCATTTCATTTCCAGAAATTTATTGCATAACTATTTCTTTATTTATTATTTAGAAAATAAATTTATGTTATAAACTGCTTCTTGTCACATTTTTAATCATTAAATAAGATGTTGTAATGAATTTGTATGTTCTTGTTCTCCTCCTGACTGGAGACCAATATTTTAGGTGATCGACGACGATGAGCTGGCCTATAGTTCTTACTACGGACCCGACTTGGGTTCCGAGGAGTTAGCTGAGCCAGAATAGAGGAACCAAGAGTCCTAGTTGCACTTTTCTGTTTAGTTTCTTTCATTTTCTAAAAGTTGTAATAAATGAACAAGTTGTAACAATTGGATGTTTATTATGTTTATGTTTGTTTAATTAGACTCAAGTTTTATTTCAAATGTTTAATAAAGTTTTATTCCGTATTTAGAATATTTATGCCTGCCTTGCTACTGATTGACACGGCTTACTGCTGTCATCTCACAACGGTGCATGCTATGCATGATCCAACTGGACCCAGTATATTGGGATCGGGTCATGACAATTTTTCTCCCTTTTTTCTCTTTTTATTTTTCTTTCTTGTTTGACAATAACGTTGTTTGGTAAGAACCGTTAATTTTGGTGGTCCTACAAGTTAATGTTGAAAAGTTATGATATGCTCTAAATTTAAACTGCATCTTAACTTTCTAGTAATTTTTGGCTCAACTACAACTTGATGCCCTCAAGTATTCGAATTTTTCAACTTAATGTCCTCAACTTTGATATGTATCAACTGCATACCCTAAATTTTAAAAATGACAAAATTATCCCTCCTGTCTCTCCCCTCCCCTCCAGCGGCTCCACCGTGACGGTGGTGGAGGAGGAAGAAATGAGAAATAATTTTGTCATTTTTTAAATTTAGAATATTGTTATACCTATCAAGTTGAGAATATCAAGCTGAAAAACTCAAACAATTAAAGATATCGAGTTAGTAATTTAGCCTAATTTTTAAGTATACACAAGTATCACTACTATCTTCACGTGCTACAAAATTTAGGATGCTCAAACCTTATTAAGATCCTATAGATAGAAAAACAATAAAGACAACTACACATACATGCCATGATAAATTTTGCGAAAATAGTTTTTTGCATACATGCTGCGGACAGTGTGGCACTCTGCTATTGGCCTCTATTAGCATAAGATCTACATCGTCGATCGGCCAATGAGAAAGGACCACGTGGCGGGTGGGCCAGTCCGTCCGCTGGCCAAATAGTAGTCCTCTAAATTTTGACGCAACGAAACAAGCCCTGGTCCCACATTAACCACTGTTATTGTCCCAGGTGGCTCGAATCAAAATGTAGATAATAACGTCTTCAACTTCCCAATCCCAATAATTTCAACTACTCCTCAATATTTTTTTCCTTCTAGTTTATTGCACAGTGACACACATCATCCAACTAAATCTAAAGTACACGTGGCGAACTCCCGTTGCTCAAAACACCTGTACCTGTTCCACTCAGACCAGCAAAAGCACAGAATCTCCCAACGCTGGTAGTTCTGCCAGTAGCCGATGTTGGTGCACCCGCATAGAAAAAAAAACCACCCCTATAGGAGTCCCCATTGGATACTGAAGAGAATCTATCATCTCCCCCATTTCCCCTCACCTAAATCACCCCTTGTTAGCAATTCGACAAACTGAAAAAATTTGTAACGACAAAAGTACAAATATAAATCGGCCTAAGTGTAAATAAAATATTTTTTAAATATCAGTCAAATATTCAAAAAAATATAAATGTTGAGTTTAAGAACTTCATATTTTTTAAATATGTTATCAAATTTGGTTAATTAAACAGGTTTCCACCATACTTTTTGTGTCAAAACTTTTCAATAATTTATTCGAAACACGTTTAAAAAATTTCATAGCTAAAATTTATTTACTGATTTGAATTTAACAAAAATACCCAAGTATTATACGTTAAGATACCGAAAAAAAAAAAATGCTAACAAGCGCCATTACTCGTAATTATCACCGAAGTCAAGGTCAATAACAAATATTGCTTAGTATATCTCCACTCGAGACTCCATCCCTCCGGCAACGGATCCGGATCCGGCTCCGATATTCTTATCGGATCCCAGAAAAATGTCCAAACCCGGATCCGCCACCACCATCTCCTCCCTCCTCCTCTTCCTCCTCCTCCTCCTCCTCCACGCAACAGCAAACACCGAAACGCCATCCACCTACATCGTCCACGTGTCCCAACCGGCGGCCAGAGTCTCCTCCTCCCTCCTCCGCTCCCTCCCGGGCCCCACCCCCAGAGTACTCTACCACTACACCCTCGCCGCCCGCGGCTTCTCCGCCGCCCTCACCCCCTCCCAGGTCTCCCTCCTCCGCCGCCGCCCGGACGTCCTCTCCGTCCGCCGCGACCGCGTCCGCCACCCCCACACCACCCACACCCCCTCCTTCCTCCGCCTCTCGAACTCCTCCGGCCTCTGGCCCCACTCCGACCTCGCCGCCGACATCGTCGTCGGCGTCCTCGACACCGGCATCTACCCCCTCTCCCGCGCCAGCTTCGACGACTCCGGCCTCCCCCCTCCCCCGCCCTCCTGGAGAGGGAGCTGCCACCCCTCCTTCCCCTGCAACCGCAAGATCGTCGGCGCCAAGTTCTTCGCCGCCGGCTACGAGGCCGCCCACGGCCCCGTCGACGAGTCCAAGGAGTCCCGCTCCCCCCTCGACACCGAGGGCCACGGCACCCACACCGCCTCCACCGCCGCCGGCTCCGAGGCCCCCGGCGCCGGGTTCTACTCCTACGCCCGCGGCACCGCCCGCGGGATGGCCGCCAGGGCCCGGATCGCCGCCTACAAGATCTGCTGGGCCTCCGGCTGCTACGACTCCGACATCCTCGCCGCCATGGACGCCGCCGTCGCGGACGGCGTCGACGTCATCTCCCTCTCCGTCGGCGCCAGCGGCCGCCCGCCCCCGTTCCACCGCGACTCGATCGCGATCGGCGCGTTCGGCGCGGCGGTCCGCCACGGGGTCGTCGTCTCGTGCTCGGCCGGGAACTCGGGCCCCGGGGCGGGCACCGCGGTGAACGTCGCCCCGTGGATACTCACGGTCGGCGCGTCGACCGTGGACAGGGAGTTCCCCGCGGACGTGGCCCTCGGGGACGGGTCGGTCCTGCCGGGGGTCTTGCTCTACGCGGGCGAGCCGCTGCCGACGGGTTCGGTCCCGCTGGTGTCCGGCTCCGACTGCGGGTCCCGCCTGTGCATCCCCGGCAATCTGGACTCGGCGAAGGTCGCCGGGAAGATCGTCCTCTGCGACCGCGGCAGCAATGCCAGGGTCGAGAAGGGCAGCGCCGTGAAATTGGCCGGCGGCGCGGGGATGATCATGGCGAACACCGCGGCGAGCGGGGAGGAGCTCCTGGCCGACTCGCACCTCATCCCGGCTACCATGGTCGGGGAGAGGGCGGGGAACAGGATCAGGAGCTACATCCGGTCCGACCCCTCGCCGTCCGCGAGTCTGATCTTCCGGGGGACCGTCATCGGCCCCGACCCGGCCGCCCCGAAGGTCGCGTCGTTCTCGAGCCGGGGCCCGAACTACCGTGCCCCGGAGATCATCAAGCCGGACGTGATCGCGCCGGGGGTGAACATACTGGCTGCGTGGACCGGGGAGAGCGCGCCGACCGACCTCGAGATCGACCCGAGGCGCGTGGAGTTCAACATCATCTCGGGGACCTCGATGTCGTGCCCGCACGTCAGCGGGCTGGCCGCGCTGCTCAGGAAGGCGCGGCCGGGCTGGAGCCCGGCCGCGATCAAGTCGGCCCTCATGACCACGGCCTACAATTCGGACAACTCGGGCCGGACGATCGTGGACCTGGCAACCGGAGTCGAGTCCACGCCGTTCGTCCGGGGGTCGGGCCACGTCGACCCCAACCGAGCGCTCGACCCGGGGCTGGTCTACGACTTGCAACCGGACGACTACATTGCGTTCCTCTGTTCGCTCGGCTACGGCCCTCAGCAGATCGGAGTCATTGCCAGGGACGGCGTCAGCGTCAACTGCTCCTCCGACACCGCGAAGAGGCTGAGCAGCCCCGGCGCGCTGAACTACCCGTCGTTCGGCGTGACGTTCTCGTCCGACGCCGACGCGGTCACCTACGGCAGGGTGGTGAAGAACGTCGGGGGCGGCGCGGCCGTCTACGAGGCGAGGGTCTCGAGCCCGGCCGGCGTGAACGTGACGGTGAGCCCGAGCAGGCTCGTGTTCGGCGCCGAAGGGGAGAGCCTGTCCTACGAGGTCACGTTCGCGTCGGCCGCCGGCTCGGCCGACAGCCGGTTCGGGTGGATCTCGTGGGGCGACGGCGTGCACGAGGTGAGGAGCCCGATCGCCGTCAGCTGGAGGAGCCACGGTCTGGTGGACTCCATCTGAGGATGGTTCGGGTGAACTTTGGTTGATATGGTGAGGGACTACCAAGTTTTAGTGCGAAAATAAACGAAATCTGGGTTCTGTTACTGTATGCAGTAAGATCCCCATAAATTTGCTTTATTTTTATTTAATTTTTTACAATGTCCGACGTAACGTTTGGAACAGTATCTTTTATGTCCACTGTCCTCAACTTCCACCATTTACTAAATGGAAGGAATAATGTGCTTTCATCCCGGCTCATGCCTTCCACTTAGTTGGTTCTATAATTGTACGATTTCTCATGTTTCAGAGTGTATAGTTTGTTTTACATATTCCAAAGTATAGGAATGTCACTTTCAACATATTATATGTAATGCAATACAATTACAATAAAATTGTGAATGTATCACTTTTTAAAATTATGTTTGGATATATAATTTTTTTGTTCCACACAAATGAGGAGTTCTAAAACATTTTGTTTTAGATGACAACATGGAAGCATATGTGAGAATCAAAAAAGTTGATAGCATAGCCACTTGCAATGGAATTATAATCCAGTTCTCCTATAATTGATAAATATAGAAATATCACTTTCAGTTACAATGAAATGGCATATCACAACCACTTGCAATGAAGTTGTAAGATATATCCAAATACTGAAACTGTCTACACAAACATCACTTGCACTGAAAGTGCCAATTTTAAGCCACTTTCAATACGCTCTCACATATCCAAACATGCCCTTAATGGATGTTATGTATGTTATTTCCAACGAAAAATTTCAACAGTAGCATAGAAGTTTGTGGAAATTGTATAAAAGGCACAAAGTTAGGAGTAATTGTATAAAAGGCATCGTCGCGCCCAAAATTGGGGCGCCATTTTTTTGACGCCCAAAATTTGGTCGTCGAAAATTATATCGTATGCTTAGCTCTACCGTAACCTCACTTAATCTACTTAATCCCTTAAAAAATAAAACACGCGCCCCATTGAAGGGCGCCATTTTTTTTTTTAAAAAAAAAAAAAAATTTGAAAGCGCGCCCCAAAAAGGGGCGCCGAATTTACGACCCGACCAAAAAAAAAAAAAAGAAAGCGCGCCCAAAAAAGGGGCGCCGAATTTACTCCACCCGTGACCCACCATCAAGGGGCGCCGAACTTACTCTTCCTCTTTCCTATCTACAATCAATCATCATACATAGATTATAAAAATCAAAATTATGGTGGAAGGAGAATTGGGGATTAGGGCTTCTTGTGGATCTATGGATCTGACCTTTGAAATTGTCAGATCTGAAGGGAGGCGGAGATCAAGAGGGTACGATATCTCCTGGGTACTTCTTCTCCTTCTCTTTTTTTTTTTTTTTTTAATTTTTCCCGCTCCATCTTTTTCTTTTTTTGGGTAATAAAAAACAAAAACAAAAAAAGCAAATTCGGCGCCCCTTTTAGGTGCGCCCTTTTTTTTTAATAAATTTATGTAAATTCGACGCCCTTTTTTTGGGCGCCGTTTTTTTTTTTTTTTTTTCATATCTGTAATCTTAATATCTGTAAAGGGGATTAGAGGGAAAGGTAATTTTCGGCGCCCCAAAATTGGGCGCGACGATGCCAACTTTGCAATATCCCCAAACTTCATGCCTTTTACGCAATTTCGATAAACATCTATGCTACTGTTGAAATTTTCCGTATTTCCAATATTATAGAAAGGGATTGAGAAAATACAATGAGATTTGGAATTGAGAGGTTAGATTTACCAGAAGAATCAAGAGGTTTGATTTACGCAAACGTCTTTTGGTTCATATTAGTAAATCAATTCTATGCTCTTTCTATAGTCATGAAAAATTACATTTTCCATCAAAAGAAAATTTCTTCTTGTATTTGAAAAAGTCAAGAAAATAGCTATAATAAATATAGAAAAATGGATGCAAAAGTGAATCCTTATTCTCATTGGCATCCAATCACAAAAATACATAAATGAGTTTTCTTCTGATTCCGTGGCAAAAAAAACGTGGTCTAAATGAAAGCAAAATCCCAAAGACCTAGAAAATTGACAACATTTTATGACCATCCATCAGAACTGACATCTAGATAAAATAGCTACAGAAGAGCAGCTTCCAACCTGGATAGCTCTAACACCATGTTAAGAAAGGCTAAACCCATCATCGATGAGGTCTGGATACTTCATTTTATAGAGTGAGGAGAGGCTTCCTCATCTGAAAATTGCTCAAAAGAACAATATAAATGTACAAATCAGTGTGCTAAAGAAGCACAGAAACAGATTAGTAACTCCTTAACAATTTAAACACACCCTGTCCAGATCTATAAGGTCCCCATATATAACATCATTCTTATAATATATGATCAAACTTGATCTTCGACAAATATAGTGAAGGAAGAAGGGGCAAAGAAAGTTCTCATGCAACGGTTTCATGAAAATTTCATGCATTCAGGTCTGGGAATACCTGGTGACGATGAGGATTGTTCCAGGCTGCCACTGCATGCACTCATCCCTATGACATCAAGTGAAGGAGAATCAAGGTACACGGTGAGCAATTTCTCGTGATTATGATCTGAGGTTGCGGAATTGCCTTTGCTACAGTCATATATTTTTGATAGTAGAACCAATTACAAGATGTTAGTGTATCTCCATGTATGTTACAAATGAAGGAAGCTAGAGGCATTAATTTACAAATACAGGAGGGCCGCAAATAGCTCCCTCAAAAATAATTAACACTAGAGACTCAATTTAGAAGTATCACACATTACAAGCAGCAAACAACTCCCCACAAAATTATTGACACAAAAGACTGATCTGAAAATATCGTACATTACAATCCATATTGCCAGTGTCACCTTGGTGTATGCTTGCACTGTTTTCATCTTCCCAGTACTTGGTTATTTCCAGAACGCCATGGTACTAATCAACCCAAAAGATGTGTATTAAGAATTGACAGTGTTTCCCTCCTTAGCTTCTTGTTTTTCTTCCACTGGGCATTCTTCAGTGCGTTTAAGAGCTTCAGTGCAAGAATTGAGTTGTTAAAGGCAATGGACAGGCACAGCGCCTGCTTCATTATTGTCGACCTTCAACAATCAGAGACGCAAGTTCACTCTCTTGCTGTTGGCCTTTGGACTTGTGTATGAGCCTTCTGAATCTCTCGGGTACATACCTATCAAATTGCAAAATTAATCAGCTTTACTGGAAACAAGTAGCTATTTCATTAACGTGCAAAACAAAATTATTTTCAAGACTTCATAAAACAATGAAGCTATAAACTATCATTTTACTTAAACAACTCCAACCCGGAATTGTGGAAAACAACTGGAATTTTCGTACAAAGTAGCTGTATATAAGGTTTGGACAAAGGTTCACAGTACCGGTATCGGAATCGGACTATTCCTATGAGTATTGGTATCGGCGATATCGGTAGTATCGGCGGTTTCGGATCAGAGTATCGGATTTTTTGGTATCTGAAAACAAATAATTATTAATAAATTATTTACATTTAAAAGCATATATTTTATACATTTAGGCATAATTTGAAGTATTTTCAGTGTTATTTCTTATTAGTTTTCAAACTAAATGAAATAGTACTCACCCTTACCGATTGGTTTACATACAATAGATTGATTTTCTTCTTTTACATGTTTTTATAACCTTATTATGCTTTAAACCCTTGGTGATTTGTCTTTTTCATTTAATTTTCTTTGCCGAATTGACCGGAAAAGGGACCCCCAATGTCAGTATCGGTCAGTATCGGATATCGGTCAGTATCGGATCTGGACATGCCAAACCGTATCGGTATCGGCCGTATCGTATCGGTATCGGCCGATACTTTAAACCATTTGGAGCTGTTGTCGCTTTTATTTAGATGTCCTAAACACAACTTGTCCACTGACCTCAAATATGAGATGTCATCCTATATGAATGACATTTCTAGAAAAGACAAAGTTAAAGGCCCAGAAATACGTGAAACAACGAAAAATCATCTTGTGACTAAAAAGTTGATATGCCCATCCTACAAAGGACATGGCATTTCCCTTATAACATTTGAAGTCTTAACAAGAACATCTATAACTAATTATGTTCACAAGAATTGTAACTTACATTTCGAATCTTTCAGCAATTGCTCCCCGTACAGAAGAGTTAAGTCCATAGGCAATAGAATTAAACAAACCCTGAAAAAAAAAAATAGAAGCATAAAATGTTAGTACTGGGCAGGAATAAAGCAAACCAAACATTCATGGTCATAATAGTTTAGTTGGCTAGAAATGGTAAAAACAATTATATAATTTGGAAACAAGTTATTTGGTCATTCTGATGGCATATTGAATGGAGAACCTCTTAAACAAATTGTTACAGTTGGCTACATGGCAAGCTCATCAACACAGCAACGCAGTCTGCCACTATGGAAATGTTGTAGATAAAATTAACTGGTAATATCTTAATCAGCAGCTAAACATTGTTACTTACTTTTGCTCCCTTCCCACATAACAAACCAGTACGAACAGACCTTGTCCATATACGGGATTGATCAGGTGTGAAGCCCCTTTTATGTGAGAAGATGAGCAGCAAAATTGGGCTGTTGGTTTATAAGTTGTGATCTTCATACTATTTATCCATTACACAACAGGTGGAATAGATTGATGGCAACGGACCAAAGGGTTGAGGATAGGGAAGTCTACTGCAATCATGAGAACGGATTGATTAATATGACATGCTCTCCGGTCGGCTTGTTGTGATTGTCATACTATTTTATCAATTACACAACCATCCTATTCCTGGACCCTTCTTTGATCAGTTGATTGGAGAGTTCCCTTCCTTCCAAACCTATTTGCAAGGTTGATTAAAGGCATATCCCATCTCTGCCATGGTGTACCGCACAAGAGAACTAAATGTCCATCTCTTCTCTTGCTCCTTGGAGAATCTGACAGCAACCTTCCACATCAAACCACACCTGTTCAAGCCCAACCTTCTGATAACCAACTAGGATGTTGCATTCCCCTTCCTTTTTGTAATCCAGCGAGTTCCGTTCACTCTATTGCAGTAGAAACCGATGGACCATGTTACCGGAGTTTGCAACAGTGCCCGAATTCATTCAGCACACTTGGTGTGAACTTGCTGGCCGCAAGTATGTTGCTGTAAATTTGTCGGTGAGCTCACTGAGGATCACCAGCTTAAAGATGCCTGCCAAATGGGTCGGTGGAGGCAGCGGTGAGGGAGTGGGCAAGAAACTCGCCGTGTAGATATGGGTAAAGAAGCTTGGTGGGGCTCAAACTGGTGGGTCGTGTGGGAAAAACAATCATGAAGTTGCAGTTATTTCTGGCCTCTCATGTCGAACGCCCATGTCTAGGCTCAAAGGGATCTAGAACATTGTTGAAAAGCGCTCTTTGACATGGTCATGATCATGCCAAACATAAGTGAGACATGAGAAAGTAACATTTCTTTGTGTGAATACTATCTAGAACTTTTGGAACCAGTTATTATCAAGCATACATAAATATAATTATTATCATGATTTATTATATACATATTTAGGTAGATAGGTTTCATGTGTATATATTACTGTTTCCATGCCACACCTATATCCAAAGTTTTACAAGAATTACCATATTTTGAATCTATAATTTTATCAGTATCCGAATTCATATGCAACCTACTCAGTGGTCCATGTGTACCTAATTCATGAACCGCCCCCAATAAAATTGATATACACTTCTTAAGACGTATATGCATGCATGTGCCTCGCATATGCTGTTCATTTATCAACTAAGCAGGCAAGTTTTGATTTAAAAAATGCAATTAATATCATAAGAAGATATTGATTTTACTAGATAAACGAATGTTTCGTCTTCTTACACAACGGCAATATAAGGTCATGGCAGGATACATGTTGCATGCATTTCAGATGCAACAATTGAATCCAACATGTATCGGCGAAAAAATTGAAGTATTTATACTAGATAAAAGCATAAGATCACTGTTGAAATATCCGTAGTTTATAGGTTGGGATGCACACGTACCATAAGTCCAGCGAACCAAACATCAACAAATGAAAGCCAGAAGATCTTGTGGCCTGGATAGATAAAGTCATGCACACGATTGATTGTTCCAAATGACCAAGATCCTATCAATATTAGAGGATAATACCCCCACTTGTTAAGTGCCTACAAAAGGAGGCCAAAAGGGCAAGTAAGCTAACTTATACACAACTAGAATATAAATTATTTGCAAATTTTTGAAAAAATAGGAGGACATTGATACGGATAGAGCAAGTAAATATACACTATGATGTGGTTGCTTTTTGGCAAAAGAGCAGCAAAATAAAGTTCAACAGGTGCATATTTTCGTTCATGACAGTCCTTCAACTTGATTATAAATTGGGGTTGGACATTATATCAAAAGTTGCAAAGTTCCAGATAACAGTTGTTTTTAATATTTAGAAGAAGAAAAATTGCTGTGGAAATCCCAGATATGATCCATGCACAAGTAGGACAAATAGATGTTTCCTCCCTTGGGCTTTGTTTGGTAGGAAGGATGGAAAAGTGTAAGGAAAAAAGAGTAGGATGTATTTTCCTTCTCTATGGAAAGGAAAGATCATTTCCTTACTTCGTGTTTGGTTGGAAGGACGGAAAAGAGAAGAGATGCACTCTCCTTTGTTTGGTATGGAAAGAAAAGTGAAAGGAAAGAGAGTAAAAATATAGGTTTTATCAATTCTATCCTCAACTAAAACACTTATTTACCATTTGACTTCATTAATAATTTTTAAATAATGCAATTCATATGGAGTATAATTGTTAATTAATATAAGCCTCCACCTTTCCTTCTACTTTTGGAGGGATTGAATTTCTTTGGTTAGGAGGGAAAAGTAATTCCTCCACTTTTCCTTCCTTCCACTTTTCCTTCCATACCAAACAATAGAAAATGAATCATTCCCTCCACTTTTCCCTCCTCCATTTTCCTACCTTCCACTTTTCTCTCCTACCAAACACACACCCTTGAAGGAGGACGATATGATATTTTGGATGACAAAGCTCTCACATTTTCAATTTTGGATGACAAAGCTTGCAGGATCTAACACGAGTCCTCAAAAGTGAACCCTAATGAGGCTTCTCCTCATTAGTCAGGAAGTGAGGATCAAGATAACCCATGAAATTGACCAGGTCTGCAAATCCTTTTGACCAAGTTATTTATTTTGAAAAAAAAAATGATTGCCGTCTTCAGTATTGATGGTGGCAGGAGTAGCATAGGTAGCAACATTGATGTCGGCAGATTGGCAACAATAAGAAAATTGTGGATTGGAGGTGACCATGCCAGGTGGTGATGCCAGTGAAATGGTGATTATATAAATGCATTGACACAGAATTTGCTAGCTCCATGATGGATAACGATGGTATTGAGTCTATTGACATGAAAATGGTATATCATGGTGTAGGAGTCGCGTTGAATGAATGTGCTGATATTGTATGTTCTATAAAACAATCATAATGTAACAGCTGCACTGCACTTGTTAGTTATTCTTCCTCGGCAAAACAGAAATCTGAAAAGATTTACATGCTAAACATGTCCAGAAGGGGGGATACCAAATACATCAAAAAAAATTGCTTATCCAGCAGTAATATGCACCAAGAGAAGTATTCTATAATAATCAGCCATGGGTAGAAGGAACCTTCTTGTCTGCTCCTATATCAAATTGGTATGACCGATCAGACATCCCTACAGCCATCTGCAAGTCGATACAGAACATATATTAAGACATCACAACACATTTTGAATCTAAGTAACAATCTCAAGTCATAAAGGAATAAGCAAATGCCCAACTACTTCTACCCCTTTTTAGATGTACAAAATTGCACCAAAGTTTAGCCAACTATACCCGTGTCGCATTGTTTAGCATGCGGTTAACCTGGTAGTATGTAAATCCATTGTAAAGAATTGCACCCCAGAGTGGAGCATAGAATGTTATCAAATGAGCTACCTGCAAACCTTGTAGAATATTAATTATATGAAAACAGAAGCACAGTAGCCTAAACAAATTATGATAAATACCAAGAAGCACAATAGCCTAAACAAATTATGATAAATACTGAGAAGCACAATAGCCTAAACAAATTATGATAAATACAGAACATATAAATCAATTTACATTTATCTAAAATGAATCAGATATCTTTATTCATGATGTTGCTGGAATCGATTTGGATTCTGATGGTGGATACCCATACAATGACTAATCTGATCTGGATCGTTACATTAGTTAGTTGGAGTCGAGAAAGATCCCAGAAAACACAAGTAACATCTTACTATTGCCCTAATTCTCAAGTTTTGAGTAGAAGACGTAGACTGCCAACATTATCCTAGAAGGTGCAGATGATCAAAAGACGCTTCCATTGTCATCAGAATCTCACAATTATGTGAAGTTATAGTTGGTAAAGTTCAGCAGGTAGCATTGTCAAGGTAATGTAATCACATTGAGGATCTATCAGCATATCAAACTCCAAGCCCAACAGCTCTCAATTCATTAATATAATATATCATAACAACCCTTTTTGTGCTTAGAATCAGCAAAGGAGTCAATGTTTCACAACAAAGCAATAAGTGATTCTCTAGTAACATCTTAAATGATTGAAGCAGCTATTCAATAAGATGTTTCTGGATTTCTTGCAAATCACATTCTAGATGCATTATGTGATTCAAATATATAGACTTAGAAACTCTCTACAATACTATAGGACCTTAAAGTAAATTCACTAGGAGAATACCTCCTCCTGTCCTTTCCATATCCAGGATTCTGCATACTACAAATTCAAGCAAATAGAACATACTCTACCTCATACCTTTATGTTTACAATGGTATAAGACAACATAGGTGAGGCTCTCCAGTCAAGATATCTCCGAGGAATGATAATAAAAACAGCTCCTAAAATATCAAGGACCAATACTCAACCATTGCCGGATATTATGCATTATGGTTGATAAAAAAACTTAAGATTATTCAGAAGACCATAAACATCATATTACTAAATTCTAGAATTGATATATCATTTGGCAGAAAAAGAACACAATCACTTAGGATGCACATCACTGACACAAGTTTAGACATGCCTTTCCTTTGTGTCCAGAATCAGTCCAACACCAGGCACCTAATCTTCCAGAACTGCTACCTATGGAACGCATGACAGTCATAGCAAGAGAGGTTCCTGGCAGAAGTGATAAGATCCAAAGTTAACTTCATTAAAGTCACAGTTCACAAAAGATCCAAAACATAACTTATTAATGAATGCAGAGGGCACCTCTCAGTAGCAGCAGAATCTAATAGAGTCGAGGAATGAAGGAATTAAATTAACATTTGAAGAAATATGGAGAATAAACATCACTAAGGAAAACATAAAAGAAAAGGTATAAGAAAAGTTCAAAACCATCAGCATATGCACATAAAAGCGGAGAATGTAACAATACAAACTCCATCAATACAGTAATGTCCATATAGAATGTGTATGCCAGCAAATACTAGAAATAAAGCAAGAACAAAAAACAATAGTGGTTTCTTATTTTCTTGAACATGTGCAATTGTGATACATGACCCTGGGTGATAGCAGTTCCACCTATGTGTTCCTGTTTCTTGGTACAAAAAGATTTTACTGTTAGTGTATCTCAATAGACTTTTTGTACATACAAAAATTTGAAACATTGAATAAAACATTCCTCGATGTTTCAAATTTTTGTAGGTACAAAAAATCTATTTGAGATACATTAACAATAAAATCTTTGAACTTGTTCGAAGAAGCAGGGCTAAGATAGGAAATGCAGCATGGTCCATGGATAATCAAATTGGGTGATAAATGGTACTTACTATTATTTACATCTGAAAAAATCTATAACAAAGCCTTATAATCCCAGTCCAGGCCAGTGAATATTTAGAGCAGGAGTATCTCTCCTTATTAAGTGATACTGATTAGTTAGAGAAACTAATAATGTTCGGCAGCTCCATTTGGCATACATACAAGACCCCAAATGAGATTTATGCTTATACACAAGTAGAATAATGATTTTGATGATTAACAAGAGAAGATGAACTAAGGTAAACACGTTTGCTTGAACTGATAAGATGAATTTAGGCAAACGGGTAATACAACAAAGAAAAGGAAATGAGCATATCCATGGGACGTTAGATATGGTGCCAATAGAAGACAAGATGAGAGAAAACCATCTTAGGTGGTTTGGACATGTGCAAGAATGAGCAATAAGATAGAAGTTAAAGGAGCTGCTACGACTAGAGGTATGACCAAACGAACATGGATTGAAGTTTAAAGAAAGATATGGTATTGTTAATGTTATATAGGACATGATCCTTAACAGAGCCAAATGGAAAAAAAAGGGAGAAAATAAAAGGATTCAAACAACCGACCCCAAACTTTTGGGATAAAGACTTTTGTTGTTGTTGTTGTTGTTGTAGGTTTAAATGAATTCAAATAGCCGACCCCAAAATTTGGGATGAAGACTTTTGTTGACCCAAAATTTGCGATAAAGACTTTTGTTGTTGTTGTTCTTGTAGTAGGTTTAAATGAATTGATAGCAAACCAATCCAAATGAGTCAAACAAACTTCTTTTTACATACAATTTTCCAAAGCTCCTTACATCGTCTCTACCTAACCACCTGTGTTCCTGAAAATTGACAAAATACTTCGATAAAATGGAGAACTTAGATAGTATATGAAGATGGAAAATTTGGATCAATGCAACAGTTTTTCCACCTTTCAGGTGAAAATTATGTTCTCACTTGGCCTTTAACAAGCTTAAGGCTTGTCACCAAGTAGCCTCTTCTTGACATCTCCATCCACACTAAAGCACCAATTCTAATTGAACCTACACCTCGCATTACACTTGTATCCATCACAACGATTTCAGACTCATCCGCTACATTACTAGTACTTTTAGCATATTTCTCATTCTAACCATGTCAGTTTCAACAGCTTTTATAGCCAATCCAAGTTAATGTTTGAAGGCATGGCAATCTACTGAGAGAAGGGGGAAAAAAGAAGAACATTTCCCTTTCTTGATACTTTAAGGGCAGAGAGCATACCCCAAACATACAAGTGAAAAACAGATCCAAAGTCTTCAACATCTATTTTGTGTTTGACAACAGTACGGTGAAGAGTGAACGCAATTGTTGTGGTCCAGAGGAAAGATGCCACACAGAAAAAATGTGTGCTATAATCTTGAGCATAGCAAAAGAATCCATTAGATGGGTCCCTGAAAGATCAAATGGAATAGAGTGTTAGCCTACAGGGTTTAATAGAAATAAATGTTGTGATTTTTTATTTTCAACTATTCAGCTAAACTGACAAGCATAATCATAATAATATCCAGCTATTGAAAAGGTTGATAAAATAAAGTAAAAGGGGAGTGCCCCAGTGAAAATACTAATTGTCCTCAATCAACAACTCATGAAAATCAATGGTATATCCTGTGTATAATTCATTTCCTTTTATTTCTTCTCTTTGTAGTTCGTATATGTTAGACATATAGTATATAACATATATCGTAACAATTATTAAAGTAAATCCTTTCACTTTTCCTTTGCTTCTCTTTGACAGTCTATGGAGCATAACGGAGCTCCATAAAGGATTTGACCAAGTCTCTATGACTAATGTCAATCCACTATATTGGTGACAAATTCCTAACAAAGGTAGCAATAAATATGAGAGAGTCATGCTATGAATCCTAGGTGTATTGTTGGCAGGTAGGCAGAGCTACCTTATGGATATCCAATTTAAGCTCCTGCAACCAAAAAGCACCCTGCAAGTTTCCCTGGACTATAAAGAGTCTAAAGACTAGACAAAGAGGTCAGATATACAATTTGCTATAGAGAATTGCAGTTATCTCTATGACACATTAATCCAAAGAGTGAGAAGGAACGACAATCCCAATTAAGCCACATCAATTCCCATCTTAAAAACCAGTTTTGATCCAAAAATCCTGATTCTTGATTCCTTTTCCTTTTCCTTTTCCTATTCCTAAGATTTGGTTGTGCAGGTTATCCTGCATCACTAGACAGCATGACTGGTAGCAAAATTTTGCAGTCAACTTCTTGCACAGTATTTGAGCATAATCAATACCTTCTCCTATCAGATGTGAAATATTCTTGAAATTCTACATTTATATGGGGTAACTATTTCTGCAGCTTATAAGATCTAGGACCACCTAAGTACATCTAAAGTCTCCAGGTAGCCCGATTCCTACTATTGCATCGCACTATTCTTTGAGCTATTTCATAATAGCTGGCCCTATGATGTGTTTCTTCTCATTCACAAGCTGAAGATTGTAAAATCATCATGCATTTCCTTCAATCATTAGTTATAACAGAAGAAGATACCTGCTGTCAGTTTTAATAGTCCTTGGTTGTTCCTAGCATAAGCAAGAATACTATAGGCTCTACCAAAAAGTTCTATCTATTCAACAACAATTGAGGATGATAAGAGGAAACTCCAAGTTAGACTGACAATTATCCTTTCACTATAATCAGAGATGCATACCCAATTATGATGAAGAAACTGCAGAACATATCCTGAAACATGAATAGAGAAATATTAGATGAAGCATATTTCAGAATATGGAAGAAAATAATTCATATAGAATAGAAAAGAACACTATACATGTAGCCCAAATCCAGAAATTTGGCTTTCTTGTTTGCCTTACGGTTAAACACTGCAGAATATGTTTGCTCACAAACAAAATATAAGCATAAAGCATGATATAATCACAAAGGCATGCATAAGCTCACACAAAGTGAAAGATATCTTGAGACAGTAATCCTAAACCCTGTGAGGAAGATTTGGGTCGAAAGCTTAAAATCCTTTGCATACAGAAATTGGACATCCAAGCTAATTCTCCTCACTATCAATAACAAATATTCAGAAGTTCTCACCTATTCGATGCAGTCAAGAACTACTACAGCAAGTAGATTTGTGCTAGTAGGTCATCGACCTCACTGCCAAAAAATGTGGACAACCAACCGTCTGTCTGTCTGTATCTGAAAAACACGTAAGGGCAATAACTTAAGGGGTCCAGATACTTCTAACTCATTCTTCAAATGAAATGGTCACTTTTCCATCCTCATGCTTTTCTGGATTTCAGACACAATACTAGCCGATGGGACTTCTGTATGGATGAAGTGATAAAGAGTCAAATTTGGTTACGAACTAAATATTAAATTTTCTCAATACTAAAATAAATGCATTTGTTCTTCTTTCGGTTACTTCTTACATCACCCTTTTTTCTTACAAAAGGGTACAACAATTACAACGGAGATTAGTTAAAAACATATTACAGAAAAGGGCAATGAAAGAAAGAGGTTAGGCACTTGACCGACAATGAGGCAGATGAAATCACATATCCTCTTCTACTTGTGCTTGCAGTTAATATTCTATACAGAATTTGGACTAATGCTAAAGAAAAGGAGCTTACTTCTGGACTTGGCCGACCCAGGATATCCTAAACATACACTATGCAATGATAGTTTATTAATTTGTTAACCCATCCTTAGGCACTTGGCTGTTCAGAAATATATACTATATATGTTTGAAATTGCTTCCGAGCTGAAGGTGAATTTCTCAAAAACATCTCTTTTAGTGATTGGCAGAACGGATGACTTATATTCTTCTTTGGTATCTAGGTTCAATGCAAAAAAGAAGTTTGCCAATTACATACCTGGGATTGTCCCTCGCATTGGGTAAATGATGTGGGCCCACCCATCATCACGTACAACCGTCGTAGGAGACGTGGAGCGATTTAGGCCCAGGCCCACTGTTTAGGCCTTTTCTGTTATTTAGTCATAACGGGTATTGTGGTCTTTCACCACAATAATCCCTTTAGGGTTTTGTTTCCCTTTTCTATTTATAGCTAGGGCTAGCCGTCTTTAGTTTTTATACTTGTATTGAGAAAACTCTCGCAAGTGTCATTGAAGAAGGATTTATTACTTTGTTCCGTTCATCAAAGTTGGGAGTTTTGTTCTTTTTCTATATAAAAGATCATTCTATTTCTATTCCTCTTAGTTATTTGTTGGGATTGGTGAACCGATTGAGTCGATTCACATCATTTGGTATCAGAGCTTTCTACGAGCCATGGCCGATGGAACAAGAAACACGATCGATGAGAAGATCCGAGGTCTTCGGGAGGACTTCACCGCCGAGATCGAGGGTTTGAAGAAATCGATGGAGGTCGCCGCGAAGGATCAAGCGTCCACGAACCTAGAGATCCGCACGGAGATGCGGGATATGCGGAAGGAGTCGACGACGATCATGATGCTTTTGCAAAACATCTCAAACAAGATCAATGGCGGCGAAGCGGAGGCGGCGACAACCCAAACCCTAGGCGACCAACTAGGGTTTGTGCAAACGGAGGGAGAAACGACCGAGGATCGCGGCGGACCGGCCGACGGGCGATGGGCCGCAACCGCCGCCACCACAGCGCCGCCGGACGGGACCCTGGCGGCCGGCGAGCAGCGCCGGCCGGCGGCAGACGGACGCGGGGGCCTCACCGCCGACCGCGCCAGCCCGGGCGGGGCCGCGGGCGTTGGGGGCGGGCGCTGGCCGGCCGCCGACCGCCACCCCTGGCCGGTCGGTGCCACTGGAGCCGCCGGCGAGCGGCCGTGGCCGGGCGCCGGCGACCCGTACGGTCCCGGCGGATCGGCTCCGCGCGCGGGAGAAACCCTAGGGTTTGGGGTCCCCTTCGGGGGTCGGACGATGATTGCGAACTACGGAGATAGGTTCGCGGGCCCGGGAAGGGGCTTGGCGGGAGTCCCGGCGTGGACGGGAGGAGCGGAGCCCCCAGGAGGAGCGAGGTACGCCGGGGGCAGCAATTTTTTTGGGGGAATGGCGGATCCCGCCAACGTCCAGAGAGGGGACCTTCCCCCACGACGACCACCACGGGCGAGGGCAGTCGGTGACTACAGGGGCCCGGTGGAGGAGTGGGGTGAGCAGATCTGGGCTGACGAGCGATATGAGGAGGATGACAGGGGCCCATACGAGACCCAGCGGAGAGATACACACCGCTGGGAAGGAGGACGAGGCCGAGATGATATGCAGCACGGTGACCTTAGCGCGGATCGCCGGCTGAAGAAACTGAAGCTTCCCACGTTCGAGGGTGAGAACCCGGACGAGTGGATTTTTCGGACAGAGCGCTATTTCGAGATCATGGAGCTGACCGAAGCAGAGGTCCTCAGGTGCATCGGGATCTATTTTGAGGGCCAGGCCCTGGCGTGGTATCGGTGGAGAACGGCGAGGACCCCGTTCAGCAGCTGGACGGAGCTGACGGGCTACATTTTAGACCGCTTCCAGGAGACAGCTTCGGGTGATTTCTACGAGCAGTGGTCGTCGCTACGCCAGGAGGGAACGGTTCGAGACTTCGTCGCGAAGTTCGAACTACTATCTGGACGCGTTCGGGGGGTGTCGGACGAGTTGCAGATCGGGATGTTTATGAAGGATTTGAAGCCCTCCATACGAGCAGAGCTCAGGCTGCAGAGTCCGCGATGCTTGGAAGATCTCCTCCGCCTGGCCCACAAGGCAGAGGAGAAGTTGGCGGAAGAAAAGCGCCTCAAGGGCGCTTGGGGGACGACAGGACAGCGCAGCCAGGCAGGGACAGTTCTTCCTCGACCAGCGGCAGGGGCACCAGCACCAGCACCGCCACCGGTACCGCCTAGACCCACGGGCGGAACAGGAGGAACAGCAGTGCCAGGGAGACGCCTCTCCGAGGCCGACATGAGGGCGAGAAGGGCGGCTGGCCTATGTTTCCGATGCGACGAGAGATTCACCCCCGGTCATCGATGCGCGAGCAAGTTGCTGCAAATCGTGATTCTACCGGACGAGGAGGAGGTAGAGACCGCTGTCGCGCCAGAGGCTGGAGAGGAGCAGGAGCACGTGCATATGGATGTTGCTGAGGTGACCCTCAACTCCGTGGTAGGGTTTACCCCGAACCATACCATGAAGTTGGCAGGGAAGTTGGGAGAGCAGACGGTGACAGTGCTAATCGACAGTGGGACCACCCACAACTTCATCTCGCGACGACTGGTCGATCGGCTCGGTTTAGAGTTGAGTACGGTGGAGAAGTTCACGGTGTTGCTGGGCACCGGGAAGGTGGAGGAGAGCAAGGGCCTCTGCAAGGGGGTATCGCTCTCACTGCAGGGCTATCAGCTGACGGAGGACTTCCTACCATTGGAGTTGGGCAATGTAGACATCATATTGGGAGTCCAGTGGCTGAAGACCCTCGGGGAGATGAAGGTGGACTGGAAGCGTCTGCGGATGGAGTTTCGGGAGGGCGAAGCGGCGGTGGTGCTAAACGGGGACCCGACTCTCTGTTTTTCTATGGTGGCTTTCAGCGCCATTACTCGGGCGTTGCGGACAGGAGGAGAGGGGTACCTGGTCGAGCTCCAGGGGTTCTCGGGCGAGGAGGCGACCCACGGGGAGACACCAAGGGAGGTAGAAGCGGTGCTGGAGCAGTATTCCGAGGTCTTCCAGAGCCCGCAAGGGCTACCTCCGATCAGAGGACACGAGCACTCGATCGTACTCCGGGGAGAGGGGGCACCGGTGAGCGTGCGTCCCTACAGGTATCCGCATCTGCAGAAGGACGAGATAGAGCGGATGGTACGAGAGATGTTGCAGGCGGGGGTGATCCAGCCGAGTGTGAGTCCTTTTTCATCACCAGTACTGTTGGTGAAGAAGAAGGACGGGAGCTGGAGATTCTACATCGACTACCGGGCGTTGAATAAGGAGACGGTCGCGGACAAGTTCCCTATCCCGGTGATCGACGAGCTGCTAGACGAACTGCATGGGGCAGTTGTCTTTTCGAAGATCGACCTTCGTGCAGGCTACCACCAGATCCGGATGCGGCCGAAAGATGTGTCGAAGACGGCGTTCCGAACTCACGAGGGACATTATGAGTTTCTGGTTATGCCTTTTGGACTGACCAACGCTCCTTCGACCTTCCAGGCATTGATGAATAAGGTATTCCAACCCTATCTTCGCAGGTTCATCTTGGTATTCTTCGACGACATCCTCATCTACAGCCGAAGCATGGGGGAGCACACTGACCACTTGGGGATAGTGTTCCGGGAGTTACTGACGCATCAGCTATACGCCAACCGAAAGAAGTGCAGTTTCGATTTGGCGCAGGTGGAGTATCTGGGGCACGTGGTGTCGGCTGAGGGGGGTAGCAGCGGACAGGACGAAGATTGCGGCCATGTTAGATTGGCCCGTGCCCACTACACTACGGGCCTTACGCGGCTTCCTGGGGTTGACGGGCTACTACAGGAAGTTCGTCAAAGGGTACGGCACTATCGCTCGGGCCCTTACGGAGCAGCTGAAGAAGGAGGGCTTCCAGTGGGGAGAAGAGGCCACTAAGGCCTTTGAGGCGTTGAAGGTCGCTATGACGACAGCACCCGTGCTAGCATTACCCGACTTCAGCAGAGCGTTTGTGGTGGTGACGGACGCATCGGGATATGACCTCGGGGCGGTACTCATGCAGGAGGGGCGACCCATAGCCTATTTTAGTCAGGTACTCTCTGCTAGAGCCCGACTGAAATCGGTCTATGAGAGGGAGCTGATAGCGATCGTTCTGGCGGTGCTGAAGTGGAGGCCTTACCTGTTGGGAAGGGAGTTTGTGATACGGACCGATCAGAGGAGCCTCAAGTACCTCCTCGAGCAGCGGCTGGTGACTGAGGAGCATCAGCATTGGTTGTCCAAGCTGGTCGGGTATCGATTCACGATCGAGTACCGTCCAGGGCTGGAGAACAAGGCGGCGGACGCCTTATCTCGACGGGAGGAGGTGATCGACCTGGGCGCCATATCACGCCCTATATGGCGAGATTGGGAGCCGATGTTGCAGGAGGCAGAGCAGGACAGAGAGCTGCAGCAGATTCGGCAGCAGATAGAGGGCGGCGATGGCGCTCCAGCAGGCTACACTCTAGCGGGTCGTCGCTTGCTCTACCAGGGGAGGATGGTGCTGCCGAAGACTTCGGCCTTTATTCCCGCTTTATTCCAGGAGTTCCATAGTTCTGCGACGGGAGGCCATTCGGGGGTTCAGCAGACTTATCAGCGGATGGCCAGGGAGGTGTTTTGGCCCGGGATACGGCGGGCCGTCGCACGATTGGTAGCCGCTTGTGACGTCTGCCAACGTCACAAGTATATGGCTATGGCCCCAGCCGGATTATTGCAGCCACTGGCCTTGCCGGAGCGAGTTTGGGAGGATGTCACCATGGACTTCATCGACGGGCTACCACGTTCAGAGGGGTACACGGTGATCATGGTGGTGGTGGACAGGCTGAGTAAGTATGCTCACTTCATTCCCCTGAAGCATCCTTACACGGCCGTTACTGTAGCGACGGCGTTTCTTCGGGAGGTGATCAGGCTACATGGGGTACCCGCATCCATTGTCTCGGACCGGGACAAGGTATTCATGAGTATATTTTGGCGGGAGTTATTTCGGGTTCACGGTACGGTCCTGAAGAGGAGTACCGCATATCATCCCCAGACGGACAGCCAGACGGAGGTCGTTAACCGCAGCGTCGAGACCTACTTGCGGTGCTTCGCATCTGATTCTCCCCGACAGTGGCACAGTTGGCTGGCGTGGGCAGAATACTGGTATAATACTTCGTACCATTCACGAGCGGGGACGACGCCGTTCCGGGTGCTGTATGGTCGCGACCCACCCCCCTTGGTACGGTTCGGAGACGCCCAGACACCGGTAGGGCAGGTGGAGGAGTATATGTTGACCCGGGACGGGGTCTTGGAGGAGCTGCGGAAGCATCTGTTGCGGGCACAGCAGGTGATGCGGGCACAGGCAGACAGGCATCGGCGGGACGTCAGCTTTCAGGTAGGGGACATGGTTTATCTCAAACTACGTCCCTATCGACAACGCTCGATGGCGAGGAGGCCGAATGAGAAGTTGGCGGCTCGATATTTTGGTCCCTATCCAGTGGTGGCTCGGGTGGGACAGGTGGCTTATCGTTTGGGGCTACCAGACACATCATCGATTCATCCCGTCTTCCACGTATCTCAGTTGAGGAAGGCGATTGGGGATCAGGCAGCGTCCCCCACTCTTCCTCCAACGCTCACGGAGGACATGGAGGTACAGTTAGAGCCCTTGGCAGTACGAGCTATCCGACGAGGACCCGGCCAGACGAAGGAGGTCCTGATTCATTGGGTCGGCCTGCCAGACTGTGACGCGACCTGGGAGGATTCTGCGAGCTTCCAGACGCAGTTTCCAGATTTCTACCTTGAGGACAAGGTGGCTCTGTTAGGGGGGGTGTTGATGTGGGCCCACCCATCATCACGTACAACCGTCGTAGGAGACGTGGAACGATTTAGGCCCAGGCCCACTGTTTAGACCTTTTCTGTTATTTAGTCATAAAGGGTATTGTGGTCTTTCACCACAATAATCCCTTTAGGGTTTTGTTTCCCTTTTCTATTTATAGCTAGGGCTAGCCGTCTTTAGTTTTTATGCTTGTATTGAGAAAACTCTCGCAAGTGTCATTGAAGAAGGATTTATTACTTTGTTCCGTTCATCAAAGTTGGGAGTTTTGTTCTTTTTCTATATTAAAGATCATTCTATTTCTATTCCTCTTAGTTATTTGTTGGGATTGGTGAACCGATTGAGTCGATTCACATCAGTAAACTTTAAAAAAAATGATTGGTTGCCTATGGTCACAAAAGTAGAGAGGAGCCTGGCTGGATGGGAAGGCAGATTATTATCTAAAGTTGGCAGATTAACATTGATCAATTCAGTCTTTATCTTCTATTCCTTTGTATATGTTCTCCATGTACCAGGCTTCAAAATGGATCATAAGAAAAATTGATTCACTTAGATAGGGCCGTTTCTGATATTCTAAGGGCCATGTACAAATACTAAAAATGGGTCTTTTTAACCACTCTAAAAAAATTGTCATTTTTGACATTCTAAGGGCCATGTTACTGTAGTTTCTAAAAAATATGGAGTCCTAAATATGAAAATGGAGATTTCACATTAGTAATATATAGGGAGGTTAAAAAAATTCGGGGCATTCCAATTTTGGGGGTCCTGTGTGATCGCACTGCTTACACATGCTCAAAAACAAGGTTCTAAACAACGGTAGGCGGGTGCACGGCGGAGAGAGTCCGTCCACCGCTTAGACGTTTGATACATTTTGGACTTTTTTTTTACTATTTTACCACAGTTGTTTGCATAATATGCCTATTTTAAGGGTGTTCCACGCATAACTAAGTTGTCGAACGAAGATTTATGAAGTTTTAGTTTTGTAAAAGTGAACCATCGGTCCATAATGTTTGCAAAACCTTTTGGCCAAAATATCTTGTTAGGTATTGCTCCGCCTAGGCGCCCGCCGCCGCCTACTTCGCCAAACCTCCGTTGGCCGTCTCCTCCACCGCCTACTGCAAAAGCGGTGCGAAGAGAGACCGCCTAGGCGGCCGCCTCAACCACCATTTAGAACACTGCTCAGAAACGACCCCGTACTTAGAAGATCGTTCATGAATTATAGATCTGGCGCTACCTCGTCGTTGAAGTGCATTCTTTCTTTGACAACGACTCTGTTGATCCCGACACTTGTTAGGTTTTGGTCTTTTTCAAAGTGAATTTTAGTCCCACATCGGCTAGACCAAAGGAGTTGTATCTCTATATATTAGCTTTGCTAGTTTAGAGATGCACATGTGGTGTGGAGGTCCATATGGGTGTGCCATGTGGGGTTATTTTTCTAATGAGAAAAAAGCTAAATAAAAAATTGAAAGTATTCATGCTTTTTGCTCTTGGGAAATTTATTTTCATGGGAGCTAAGTCCCGTTGGGGCTTAGCGACCCGGACTCGGACTATGACTCGAACTCGGACACGGACTCGGACTCGTGCGATCATGAGGCGTAATGTGGTGTTTTGTTGGCGCACTTTGCACTTAGCACGTCAGCATCGTCGCTAGGCGCATAGTGCGCTTTAGTTGCGCTCGTTGCGCGAGCCACTTGCGCTGCCACGTTGCGCGCCACAGGTTGCGCGACCAGGGTGCGCGCCAGGCTGCGCACAGGTTGCACCAGGTTGCGCCAGGTTGCGCGCAGGTTGCGCACAGGTTGCGCCGGGTGCGCTGGTTGCGCACGTTGCGCGCGTGGCGCACGTTGCGCAAGTGATCAAGGTGGCACAGGTCGCGCAGGTTGCGCAGTGGCGCAGTGCGCGCAGTGGCGCAGGTTGGCGCAAGTGGCTCAGTGCGCAGTATGCAAGGCACGCAGGGTGCCAGAGTGGCGCAACTTGCTTCAGATCGTGCATGTGCATGATATGAGCGGTTACTGCACGTTCGGAGTGGTTATTACCACGTCCCGAATGTTGTGCTAACCGGACAGTTGCTACTCGGGCCTATATAAGGTCTCCTCTCTCTCACAGGCAGTAATACAATACAGAATACATTCAGAGAGTCACGAAAGTTTACAAGTGTTTCTTAACACAAGTAAACAGAGTCTGTGAGAGAGAAGAGAAGCTTTGCACCAGCGTTGCTTTTGCACGGGAGTCCGTGTACGATCCGAGGAGTCAGAAAAGCAGAAGTGTTCCAAAGTTCTCCGACGAACTTGCTGGTTTCTGGAAGCTATTCGTGTGGAGCGAATATAGCTTTTGAGCAACGGTGATCATTCACCCCAGCTGGCCATCTTCCATCTTTCGTCTGTCATCTTCTTCGCTGTTGTGATTACGAAATCTTCTTAGATTCTCGTATATCATATGCTGCTGTGGATTACGAAATCTTTTTAGATTCTCGTAATATAATAACGAGATCTTCTTAGATCTTCGTCATACTTGCGCAACCTTCCTAGAAGTGTTGCGTTGGAACATTGTTCTTACAATTGTTTCATATTCACAGTTTTCCATCGAAAAATTGTGCCCCGGCAATAACAATCTCAAAGCTATATTGCTACGATGGAAAACTTTAATGCTTCACTCCTCAATACTGACTTTTGTAAGTTAGAAAAGTTTGATGGAGAACATTATCAAGTCTGGAAGAGGAAGGTTTATCTCACTCTTCAACTCAGAGATGTTGATCACGTGCTTCTTGAAGAGGAACCTACTGTTCCAGATACTGGGTCTGCTGCTGCAATCGCTGCGGCTACTAAACTTCAGGCCAAGTGGAGAAGGGAAAATAGCATTTGCAGACTGCTTATCCTGAATGCTATGGAGGATTCTCTAGCAAAATCTTACAGTAAAAAACCAATTGCCAGAGACATATGGGAGTCTCTGGAGAAACTGTACGAAGAAGACAAGAACAGGAGCAAGATATTTGTGGTTGAAAAATATCACAAATGGCTCTTTGAGGACGAGAAGTCCATGTTGCCGCAGGTAAAAGAATTTCTGAAGCAGCGACAGAAGTTGGAAGACGAGGCGATTCCCCTCCCCGACAAGTTTGTTGTTGGAGGGATTGTCTCAAAGCTCCCGGCAATAACAATCTCAAAGCTATATTGCTACGATGGAAAACTTTAATGCTTCACTCCTCAATACTGACTTTTGTAAGTTAGAAAAGTTTGATGGAGAACATTATCAAGTCTGGAAGAGGAAGGTTTATCTCACTCTTCAACTCAGAGATGTTGATCACGTGCTTCTTGAAGAGGAACCTACTGTTCCAGATACTGGGTCTGCTGCTGCAATCGCTGCGGCTACTAAACTTCAGGCCAAGTGGAGAAGGGAAAATAGCATTTGCAGACTGCTTATCCTGAATGCTATGGAGGATTCTCTAGCAAAATCTTACAGTAAAAAACCAATTGCCAGAGACATATGGGAGTCTCTGGAGAAACTGTACGAAGAAGACAAGAACAGGAGCAAGATATTTGTGGTTGAAAAATATCACAAATGGCTCTTTGAGGACGAGAAGTCCATGTTGCCGCAGGTAAAAGAATTTCTGAAGCAGCGACAGAAGTTGGAAGACGAGGCGATTCCCCTCCCCGACAAGTTTGTTGTTGGAGGGATTGTCTCAAAGCTCCCCGCTGGGTGGATTAAGTTCTATGCAAACATGCATAGGAAGAAGCTTGAGATCAGCGTTGAAGATCTCTTGCAGGAAATCTATGTTGAGGATCAGATGCGGGCTCAACTGAAGGTGGACACACTGTCCAAACAATTGGCTAACGCCAATCTGGTTCATACCAAGGAACCAAGGGGTAAGCAGGCGGCTTCCCACAGCAAGAAGAATGACCCTAACAATCTGAACGTGAAGGGGACTTCTTTCAAGCGAAAGAAGGCAAAGTCTCAGATGCCTTGTTTCAAGTGTGAGAAGAAGGGCCACTTCAAGAATGAATGCAAAACAAAGACCAAACAATCAGAGCAAGGAGAGCCTAGTAAGGTATCTATGATCACTGGCGTTGTTGCTATGATTGCGCAGGTTGATGCGATAAGGACTGACTCTGACTGGTAGGTAGACACTGGAGCCTCCTGCTATGTCTGCTCAAGTAAGGAGTGGTTCACCACCTACACACCTATTTCTGAAGTGGTTATAATGGCGAACCAGGCACAAGCTGAAGTGCTCGGGATCGGGACGGTGGTGTTGAAGCTGACTTCGGGGAAGTCTCTGACGCTTCAAGGCGTGAAGCACGTACCTGCTATCGCCAAGAACCTGATCTCAGGAGGCCTACTATGCAACGCAGGCCTCAGGATGGACATCAATGCTGGCCAGATGGTGATGTCTATCAAGGGAACATATTTCGGGAAAGCTTTTTATACCGAAGGAATGTTCAAAATTCAGCTTGTAAATCAGTCCAATGTAATTAATGAAGTCACTCATTCAGCTTATACTCTTGAGTTGTGGCATAATAGGCTAGGACATGTTCATTGTAAACGAATAAACAGAATGTCTAGTCTATGACTTATCTCCAAGTGTGGGGGTAAGGTAGAGAAATGTGAAGTTTGTGCTCAAACAAAGATCACAAGGAAACCCTTTCCACGGGTTAATCGAAGTACAGATCTTCTGGAGTTGGTACACTCCGATATCTGTGACTTCAAACAGTTCTCTACAAAGGCCGGGATGAAGTATTTCATAACCTTCATCGATGACTTCTCAAAGTATGTGTTCGTCTACTTGCTGAAGGCTAAAGACGAAGCATTCGAGAAGTTCAAGAAGTTCAAAGCCGAAGCTGAGCGGCAGACTGGACAACAACTCAAAAGAATAAGAAGTGATCGAGATGGGGAGTACAGGTCTCATGAATTTGCATCGTTCTGCAAAGAACATGGAATCGTCAATGAGACTACGGCTCCGTACTCTCCTCAATCAAACGGAGTAGCAGAGAGGAAGAACAGAACGTTAACAGAAATGATTAACTCAATGTTGTTGACTGCTGGTCTTCCTAAGTGCTACTGGAGAGAAGCTGCATTGACGGCCACTTTTATTCTAAATAGAGTGTCTCATGCAACTTCAGACGTTACTCCTCATGAACTCTGGTTCAAGGTCAGACCTAACTTGAATGTCATTCGAGTGTGGGGGTGTCTGGCATATGTCAAACTTCCAGATCTGAAGATTCAGAAGCTTGGGACAAGGACTACTAAGACGATCTTCTTGGGGTAT
Source organism: Iris pallida (assembly GCA_029216955.1). Classification (NCBI taxonomy): domain Eukaryota; kingdom Viridiplantae; phylum Streptophyta; class Magnoliopsida; order Asparagales; family Iridaceae; genus Iris; species Iris pallida. Next base: position 4,531,280 of record JANAVB010030820.1, read on the forward strand.
GCCGAGAAGAGTGATGCTCGGAGATTTCTTGATATTGAGTCAAATCATATCATTGAATCTCGCGACGCAGAATATTTTGAAGACAAATTTGCAAGGCACAAGAATATTGTTCTTGCGGATGTACCGGAGAACATTGAGGGTGCGCAGGAAACTGAAGTCTTCAATGAAGATGTGGTCCAAGAAGATGTTGTTGAAACAACGATTGAACCAGAACAAGCTGAGCCGTCAGCTAAGCGTATGAGGAGGCCGAAGGACTTCGGAAGTGACTTTGTCACCTATCATGTGGAAGCAGATCCGCTTACCTATGATGAGGCGATGAAGACCAGAGACGCAGTTTTCTGGAAGGAGGCGATTGACAATAAAATTGATTCCATCACCTCAAATAACACTTGGGTGTTGGTTGATCTTCCTGAAGGAGCGAAACCCATCGGATGCAAATGGATCTTCAAGAAGAAGATGAAAGCAGACGGAACTATTGACAAGTTCAAGGCTAGGTTGGTAGCCAAAGGGTTTTCTCAGAAGCAGGGGATTAACTACTTTGACACGTATGCTCCAGTAGCCCGGATGACCACCATCAGAGTATTGATTGCTCTTGCAGCAATACATAAGATGGTGATACGTCAGATGGATGTGAAAACGGCTTTCCTAAATGGCAAGCCGACCGAAGAGATATACATGCAACAGCCAAAGGGATTTGTCGTCAAGGGTCTTGAAGATAAAGTCTGCAAGTTGGTGAAATCTTTGTACGGTCTTAAACATGCTCCCAAGATGTGGCATAAGAAATTTGACAAAGTTATAAGGTCAAATGGCTACATGGTCAGCGAGACGGACAAGTGTGTTTACACGAAGTTCGCTGATGGAAGAGGTGTGATCGTTTGTCTGTACGTGGACGACATGCTTATCCTAGGTACGGATATGAGCTGTGTCACGGAGACAAAGAAATTCATCTCGAACAAGTTCAGTACGAAGGACTTGGGGGAAGCTGATGTGATCTTAAGGATCAAGATCATCCGGACGGACACTGGACTAGCGCTGTCACAATCTCATTATATTGAGAAAATGATCACTCGTTATGGGTATCGGGATCTTCCAGGGATCGATACGCCGTACAGGAGTGATCTGAAGCTGAAGCCTAATTCAGGGAAAAGCGTCAAGCAGCTGGAGTATGCAAGCGTAATCGGAAGTTTGATGTATGCTACTACTGCCACAAGGCCTGACATAGCTGTCGCCGTGGGAATGCTGAGTCGTTTCACGAGCAACCCAGGTATTGAACACTGGAAAGCTGTGAAACGGGTTATGAGATATGTCAAGAAGACTCAGACATATGCACTGTACTACAGCAGAGATCCACCGGTAGTGGAAGGCTTCAGTGATGCCAGCTGGTGCTCAGAGATGGAGAGCGAGAGGTCCACAGGTGGATTCATTTTCACAATGGGTGGAGCTGCTATATCGTGGAAGTCGAAGAAGCAGACTATGCTTTCGCGGTCATCCATGGAATCTGAGTTCTTTGCACTTGATACCGCAGCCGAGGAAGCAGAATGGCTTCGGGAGCTCATGTATGATCTTCTAGTGGTTGGGGCTCAAATACCGGCGATATCGATATACTGCGACAACCAGGCGACTGCGGCGGTGGCATCAAATGACCTCTTCAACGGAAAGAAGAGGACTGTGCGGTTGAAGCACAGGGCAGTACACGATCTTATCAAGAGAGGTGTTATTGCAGTGATTGATGTTTGGAGTCAGGAGAACCTGGCGGATCCGTTCACCAAGGGCCTCAAGCGCCAGCTGGTCGATGACACAGCTTGTAAAATGGGTTTGAAGGCATTCTGATATTGTATTATTGTATTCCTACCATAAAGTTTTATGCTAATAGTTCAAAGAGAAATCTACTAGGCATCTAGCTTTTGGTTCAAGGGAGGACCACTAATCGGAAGAATATCAAGAACGGTGGGTACATGTTCTATTGGGCATGGAGAGGTTACGGACCTACAACCACTGTTGTCTACTGTTGTTTTCTGCGGAAAACGGATCCTGTGGAAAGGTTGGCTTAAATGCCTTAATGAGTTCACATGCAGAGTGAATGCCTGGTGTGCTTTACAGGAAGCACGGTAGAACAGCACTACAAGGAGTGAAACTCCATGCTACTGTGGGGTGACTCCACCATGAGGTTCCCCGGCATGGGGTAATGCCTCGGCTTTGCTAGCCAAGTCACAGCGACGTAGCACCGCAAATAGGCAGTTAGTCTAATGCTGTATGTTAAAATAAAGAGGGGAGTAGTCAGCACTACAAAGAGGAGTTCCTCATGTTACAGTGGCACGACACCACGATGAGGTACCCGGTTAGGGATAAAGCCTCGGCCTTGCAAGCCATGTCGTTGCGGCGTAACACCGCAAGGAAGCCTAAGGCTTCATGCTGGGTAGTTTGGCACTACAAAGAGGCGGTTGCCTCATGCTACAGTAGTATGACACTACGATGAGGTTCCCGGTACGGGGTAAGGCCTCGGCTTTAAGCCATGTCATAGCGGCGTAGCACCGCAAGGGAAGCGCAAAGCGCTTCATGCCATGTCTCTTTATAATGAACTCACCTATAGTGTATGGACAAAGAAATATCAGGCCGTCTCTTGAGGGTAAACTTGTAGACGCCCAAAATTATACACTGAACCCAGGCTGGCACAGGACCTTTAATGTGTAGCCAGAAGCACATGCAACTACATTATGTGAGTGGAAAGAATTTCAACTATGATGCAGAATTCAAGGCTTAGTCCATTCTTGTATTATAGTCTGTTGTTTGACCCATGCGGGAAGATTCAAGTCGTCAGCGACATCTCTCCTAATGCATAATGGACAGTTACTGTGGGGAACACTTATACCCATATATAGAGATATGTGGGAGATTGTTGGGTTTTGGTCTTTCTCAAAGTGAATTTTAGTCCCACATCGGCTAGATCAAAGGAGTTGTATATCTATATATTAGCTTTGCTAGTTTAGAGATGCACATGTGGTGTGGAGGTGCATATGGGTGTGTCATGTGGGGTTATTCTTCTAATGGAAAAAAAGCTAAATAAACAATTGAAAGCATTCATGCTTTTTGCTCTTGGAAAATTTATTTCCATGGGAGCTAAGCCCCGTTGGGGCTTAGCGACTCGGACTCGGACTCGGACACGGACTCGGACTCATGGGCTCATGAGGCGTAATGTGGCGTTTTGTTGGCGCACTTTGCACTTAGCACGTCAGCATCGTCGCTAGGAACATAGTGCGCTTTAGTTGCGCTCGTTGCGCGAGCCACTTGCGCTGCCACAGATTGCGCGACCAGGGTGCGCGCCAGGCTGCGCACAGGTTGCGCCGGGTGCGCTGGTTGCACACGTTGCGTGCGTGGCACACATTGCGCGCGTGGCACACGTTGCGCGAGTGGCGCAAGGTGGCGCAGGTCGTGCAGGTTGCGCAGTGGCGCAGGTTGGCGCAAGTGGCTCAGTGCGCAGTATGCAAGGCACGCAGGGGCGCAACTTGCTTCATATCGTGCCTGTGCATGATCTGAACAGTTACTGCACATTCGGAGTGGTTATTACCACGTCCCGAATGTTGTGCTAACCGGGCAGTTGCTACTCGGGCCTATATAAGGTCTCCTCTCTCTCACAGGCAGTAATACAATACAGAATACATTCAGAGAGTCATGAAAGTTTACAAGTGTTTCTTAACACAAGTAAACAGAGTCTGTGAGAGAGAAGAGAAGCTTTGCACCAGCATTGCTTTTGCATGGGAGTCCGTGTACGATCCGAGGAGTTAGAAGAACAGAAGTGTTTCAAAGTTCTCCGACGAACTTGTTGGTTCCTGGAAGCTATTCGTGTGGGACGAATATAGCTTTGAGCAACGGTGGTCATTCACCCCAGTTGGCCATTTTCCATCTTTCGTCTGTCATCTTCTTCGTTGTTGTGATTACGAAATCTTCTTAGATTCTCGTATATCATATGCTGCTGTGGATTACGAAATCTTTTTAGATTCTCGTAATATAATAACGAGATCTTCTTAGATCTTCGTCATATTTGCGCAACCTTCCTAGAAGTGTTGCGTTGGAACATTGTTCTTACAATTGCTTCATATTAACAGTTTTCCATCGAAAAATTGTGCCCCGGCAATAACAACACTCTCATCAAAAAGTTTGACTACTTGTGGATGGGTGAAGCCACTAACTTAAGAAGTATTCGACAAGGGACACTAACGTTGGAGCAGTTGCTAACCCGGTTCTCAACTAGAGGCCCGTAGTCTATCATCTACATATGAGAATCGCAGGGGGGTGTATACACTTTTCCATTTCTCTTACATTTGACATTGTAGTATCTTTGGTGGCAAAACCCTAACCCTAAATTCATGACCATTATTATTGACATCAATATACACTTAATTCGTGACCATTGGTGATGAAACTAAAACCCTAAATTTCCGGTTACGAAAAGAGAGAGGGGGGAGAGTACCGAGAGGGCGAGGAAGAAGACCAGCTTGAAGGAGAACTTCCGCAGCTCCCTGAAGAAGAGGTAGCAGAGCACGATGAACGTCGACCCGCCCAGGGACAGCGCCGCCGCTCCGCTCCCCACCGCCGCCAGGATCCGCCGCTCCTTCAGGCTCAGGCTCGCCGCCGCCGCCGCCACAGCCCCCGCCGCCGCCGCCGCCGCCGCCATCGGCACGAAACGGACTCTCGCTCTAGATCTCTCTAGGAAAGGACAGTATGTTAACTGATGTGAAAATTTCAATTTGATGTACAATCCATACTTCGGAGAAATTTATTTATATATGGTATATAAGAACTATTTGGTTGCACTTAAGTAATGATGTTGAGTGGGCCGGTCTGGGCCATCCCGGTTATAAGTTTCCGACCGGGCAGTGTCGAATCGGACTGGGAGATGAAAACCAAAATCTAGTTCGGCCTTTAATCTAAAAAAAAAAAAATGGACTGGGCTTAATCGGACCGGATCCGAGTCATGTCCGGACTGGCTCCGGATTGGCCTGATTATTAATATATATATATATATATGGAGGGGGTGGGCCGGGCCAGATCGACATTTCGATACTCTGTTTATTATAAGTAATGTCGCATGGCGTAACGATTTTTACAATGACATTTTCTATAATAGTACTCCAATGATTATTATGGGGAAAAAGTAGGGGTGAGCAACCGTTCGGTTCGGTTCAAACCGAATCGAATATATGAAAATCAAAATAATCGTAAACTGTATTTCTCAAAACTGAAAACCGAACCGCTTTTATGAAAATCGAATAAAACCGAACCGTATTAATTCGATTCGGTTCGGTTTCATGGGCCAATGTGCCGGACCTTCATTTTTTTAGCAAAATGAGCCTATTTAAATAACAAAATTTTAAAAATATATATGAATTATTGTATTGATAAATTATTATGTTACGTAGAGTGAAAAATATTATATATATATATATATATATATATATATATATATATATATATATATATATATATATATATATATATATATATATATAGGCTAGAGAAAGAGAGTGCTCAAACAAGTACCGATAGACAATAGAAGAAGAGAGTGCGCGCAGTTAGAGGTTAAAAAATATTAGTATATATAGATTGAGGGTAGTTTGATAAATTACTAAATCTAAATTGGTTTTCGGTTCGGTTCGATACGATTTTCAACCGTTATATGCTCACCCCTAGGGAAAAGGTCCCAAAACATTTGTTTCATCTTCTTCTATTTGAGGTATTGTATGAATCGATAAAAGTGTTCAAGAACTATAGAAGTGACTCCTTGTTTGATGAAAGCGAAATAGGCATTGTTTTGAGTTTCATCATTATTATTAGCGATTAGAACCAAGGTTGGAAAAGACGTTAGGTACTAGTTGGGTGGGCAACGGATACCTAGCGCGTAGCATGTCTCACGTTTAAAAAAAAAAAAAATATCCCATAAAAATACTGAAATTTGAAAGGAAAAAAGTATATAAAATTTAGAAACATGCATAATCGGGACCCAGAGACTAGGTGGATGTCTAGACGGACATCGGACGGCACCAAGCGCCTAGCGCTTAGGCCGCGCAACTAGACGGACTTATAGAACATTGACTACAACCACTTTCAATATTTAAAATAGATTATCTTTTGTAACTTAGAAGTGAATACAAAGGCGGAAAGTAAAAAAAAATAGGACAATAACAAAAACTAATTAATACCCAGCCAATAATTATTTTGAGTTTTTATTTTTTATTTTAAGTATTAACAAATATCACCAAATATTTTAATATTTTATTTTAAGTTATCTCTCTCACTTTTCATTAATAATTACAATATTTTCGACCGAACTCAGCTGTCTTTTATGGTCGCGATGAGGATTTATAATCTTCTTGGTTAGGTGGACGGTTTTGGGATCGAACAACGGTAAAGGTGTGGGTGTGGGTGTATGAAAGTTGATAATAATGGTCATAAATGACATACAATACAGCATGCAAAATTTTGGTACATTACGTTGTGCACGTAAAAAAAAAAAAAACAATATTTGGGATAAATATTAACTCTAAAATATTTAGTAGTAGGCAACAAAGAAACAATAATTCCTGACACAAGAGACCAATAGTAAAATTTATGGTCCTCTTACCTCTCCATAGACCCTTCAATTGGACCTATCATATTGCATTTGAACATGGAAGTTGAAAAACGAAAAGACTACTGGTTACAACCCACAACAATACACTACAAGCTGTAAGCACTACATGCTGTTATCATCCCATGAGGTTAGCATCCGTATCAATGTTGTTTAAAATCCCATGGATAGTCATGGATATGCCTTCAAAAACTCTCCTATTTCGCTCACGCCATATGTACCATACTGCCTATATATATGTGTGTGTGTGTGTGTGTGTGTGTGTGTGTGTGTGCCGGATTTTGAATTCTTTGGATAATTCGACACATGAATCTGATCTCAACCTAATTTTTTTATCGGATTCAAATATTTAACCCAAACTTTGAGCCAGAATCCAACGATTTTCCATCCTAATTCAATCCATTAATATTTTTTTTTTAATAGATTTATCCAAATTGCACCCATAAGAGCATCTCCAACCATATTGTCTTGTTAAGTGGTGTGAGTCTTAGGTGGCTCCTATGTGGCATGAGCCATAAGACAATGTCTTGTTTATGTGGCAAAACTATATCTCAAAAGACATTGAGATAGAAAAACTCTCTCCAATGCAAAAGTATTGATGAGACAATAAAAAGTATTTTTTTTCCAACTTCCAAGGTAACTCCTCCACTTCTTAAACTTTTTTATAAATTTTTCTATTCATAATTGATGATGTGGAGACAAAGTCATTGTGAAGTGCATTGTCTAGATCTAGACAACCAACTTCACATTCTCCTTGCCATCTCATTGCCATGTCAACTTCATGTTTTAGAGCATCTCCAACCCTATTGTGACTTTGGAAAAAAGTTCATGCCACATAGGAATGACAAAATTTTATTCAAAAGTTCTTCTCCAATGCAATTGTCAAGTCAATTGTGAAGCTTATGTGGCAAAAATTAAAGAAGACATTGTGAAGTTGATTGTCTTGTTCTAGACAATGCACTTGACAATGTCTACTCTTCCATGTCATCAATTATGAATAAAAAATATTAGAAAAAAGAAAGAAGGTGAGTAGTTGTCTTAAAAATTGTCTTGGAAGTTGAAAAAAAAAATACTTTTTATTGTCTTCTCAATATTTTTGCATTGGAGAGAGTTTTTCTATCTCATTGTCTTTTGAGATATAATTTTGCCACATAAACAAGACATTGTCTTGTGGCTCATGTCACATAGGAGCCACCTAAGACTCACAACACTTTCCCCAGAGGAAGAAGGTGACCACAACTGCTAGGAGAAGAAATGGGTTGCAAGACCACAGCCAACCTTTCCCCAGAGATTTATTCTCCGGAGTTACTCTGGAGTTACTCCACTTTTGGAGGTAGGTCGGTGGGAGGTGAAGAAGTAATGTTTTGAGGGGACAAGCCTCTGCACTGGTCAGAGATTCCCCACTTGCAGCCCTCAACTCATTTCCAACCAAACGACAGAAGTGGCTCCACTCGCAGCTAAAAGTCCAAATATGCAGCAAATGGACCTCACTTTCAATGAACCAAACAGGCCCTTAACAAGACAATAGGGTTGGAGATGCTCTAAGTAACGTAAGAATACGGATGGGACCCATCATCTCCATGAATTTTGCCAATTTTTATTCGTCAACTCTCCTTTCCATCTCGTCTCCTGCTTCCACTCACCCGCGGCTCAGTTTTAAAAGTAGATTATCGGAGTCCTAAGTCTATTTTCTTTTTCGTTTATTATTTTATATTTCCAGTCATACCAAGAAAAGCAGTACTTTAAACAATAATACTCGTTGGATAACCGAAACCGAAAATAGGATGCCACGTATACGGTTATGATTGGCCAAAGCAAATCCAATAATGAATCCAAACCAATCAGGTCCGGACACGAGTTCCATAATTTCCAACAGCGGATTGTAAGACGCAACTGTAATTTTTTTAAAAACAGACCGGAACGGACCAACCGGTTGAACCTGTAGCTTTTGAAGACGATTTTTAATATTAGTCCAATATTTTCTTTTTCAAAATTCGGTCAACTCGTTTAACCCAATCGGTCACACCATCGAACCGTTTCCCAAGTTTAGATTTTGAATCTATTTGACATCGAATTTTGACTTTTGTTTTATACTCTACATAAAATAAAAATTAATATATTTATTACAATAAAAGTTAGACTAAATTGTAATTTGATACACTCAAATATTACTGTTTTTCAACTTAATACCCTCAGCTTTTATATATACTAACTTAATATCCTATCTCAACTTATATTTCTAACTTGATACACATTTTTTTTTAAATTCCGAAACTACCCCCCATTACCTCCCCTCCCCTCCCGGCTGCTACTTCCTCCGCCCCTCCCCTCCTCCGACGGCCGCCCCCACTACCCACCCCCGCCACCGACCACTCCCCCTACCCACCCCCTCCCCCACCAACGACCACCACCCTATCCCCCCCCCTCCCACCGACGACCACCGCCCCTACCACCCCCCCCCTCCCCCCCGGCTGTCCGAAACACCACCGCGCACTGCCCTACGTGTTGGGAAAGAAACGCGGAAACCTTTTCCCAAACCGGAGAGTACCTGCGAGAGGACCGAGCAATACAACGCACGAACCAGAAACAACCACACAAAAATAATCCACGCAGACACAGAGAATTTTTGACGTGGAAACCCTTGCGGGAAAAACCACGGGACGATCGGAGTCCAACCCTGAGAAGCCTCCACTAATGGAATAGAAGAATTACACCCTCTACAAACTCCTCCCGATCCAAATCGGATCCCCACAACACTCAGAGACAAGAACAATGATTACAAGGCTACGAAGAACGAGAACGACGAGTAGAGATTACCCGAAACACGATCTCCTTCGAAAACGACCTTCAATCCTCCGTCTTCTTCTCCGAAGTTGCAATGGCACTCTTGCCTCCTTCTCTCTCAAACTTTGTGTTGTCCAATACTTGCGATCGTGAATTAGGGTTGAGAAAACTCAATATAACTCCCCAATCCCGCAACCAACCTGAACCGTTGGATTAGATCCAATGATGAAAACTCATCCTAAAATCCGCTTCAGCCCCCGACAACACAGAGTTCGGCCAGAACTCTGTGTGGGGCAGCCAGCACCTACTGGCCAAACGCTGGAACAGCCAGACCGAGTTCGGCCAGAACTCGGCCTGGGACCGAGTTCGGGCCGAACTCGGATCCTCTGCTCCCAGTAGCTCCAGCAGCAGCAGCAACAGCAACGTCGCCTACTTCCCGAGCTTCTCCGACTTCGGACGGCGCTCGTCGCACTCCGGGGTCTTCTCCACATAGGTTGGGAACCCCACCCACTCCAACAAATCTCCCCCTTCACAACTATGGGGAGGACGTCGTCATCCCGACGATCTGCCTGCAGTACTCGAACTTCCCCCTTGGTAGAATCTTCGTAAACATATCAGCTCCGTTGTCGTCTGTATGCACCTTCTCAAGCGCCGCGTCCTTCTTCTCAACCACATCCCGTATCCAATGATACCGAGTCTCGATGTGCTTGGACCGGCTATGAAACGTCTGATTCTTCACAAGATGGATAGCACTCTGACTGTCGCAAAGCAAAGTATACTGCTCTTGCTTCAGTCCCATTTCCTGCAACAGCTTCTTCATCCACAACAGCTCCTTGCAAGCCTCCGTCGCCGCAATGTATTCCGCCTCCGTCGTCGACAAGGCAACACACTTCTGCAACCGCGACTGCCACGACACTGCTCCTCCCGCAAACATCATCACGTAGCCTGAAGTCGATCGCCTCGTGTCTACATCTCCAGCCATATCAGCATCGGTATACCCGACCAGCTTCGGCTCGTCACCACCAAAGGAGAGTCTCCAACCGGCAGTGCCCTGAAGGTATCGTAGAATCCACTTGACCGCACTCCAATGTACCCTTCCAGGATTTGAAAGATACCTGCTAACCGTACCAACTGCATGAGCAATATCTGGCCTCGTACACACCATGGCATACATAAGGCTTCCCACAGCTGAAGCATATGGAACCCGCTCCATATCTTCCTTTTTGTCCTCGGTAGATGGACACTGCTCCTCAGTGAACTTAAAGTGAGCCGCGAGGGGGGAACTCACTTTCTTCGACCCGTCCATCCCGAAACGCTGAAGTACCCGGTGAATGTACTTCGTTTGGGACAAGTGTAGCAGCTTGGACTCTCTCTCTCGGCTGATCTCCATCCCAAGAATAGTCTTCGCTGCGCCCAAATCCTTCATAGAGAAGGCCGCGCCCAGTTGGCGCTTCAACTCCGCTATCCTAGTGGCATTTCGACCCACTAATAGCATATCATCTACATAGAGCAATAAAATGATGAAATCATCCTCGGCAAAATACCTCACAAATGCACAATGGTCCGACGTCGTCCGTGCATAACCATGCTCCCCCATAAACGACTCGAACTTTCTGTACCACTGCCTCGGAGCCTGCTTCAGACCATACAAGCTCTTCCTCAACCGGCAGACCAAATGTGACTTGCCCTTCTCACAGAATCCCTCCGGTTGCTCCATGTACAACTCCTCCTCAAGATCACCGTGGAGGAATGCCGTCTTCACGTCCATCTGCTCGACCTCCAAGTCGAAACTGGCTGCTAACGCTAGCACCACCCGAATAGACGAATGCTTGACGACAGGCGAAAAGATTTCATCATAATCCACGCCTTTCCGCTGACCGTAGCCCTTGACTACCAGCCTCGCTTTGTATCGAGGGCGAGTAGCATCATCCGTCTGCTTCACTCTGAACACCCATCGATTCTTCAAAGCCTTCTTGCCCTTTGGCAACCGCACCAGATCATAAGTGGAATTGGTGTGCAAGGAACTCATCTCCTCCTGCATAGCCACCATCCACTCCTGCCTGTGTTCGTCTTCCATAGCCTCTGCGAAACTTTCGGGCTCTCCCCCGTCAGTCAATAGCACATACTCATCCGGTGAGTATCTCGTAGATGGTCGACGATCTCTGTTGCTCCTTCTCAGTGGAGCCACTGGTGCTGGCTGTATACCGACAGCCTCCTCCCCTTCAGAAACTGCCTCCCCGGCATGCTCATCCTCCTGAGGGACACCCTGACCACCATCAGCAGGCTGATGATCAAGGTTGGGAGCAACTCCATGTACCGGCTCCCCCATAACTGGATCCTCCGCGATGTCTTCTGGAAACTGCTCGAAGCGAAATGACTCTAACTCAGGCAATTCCTCAGCCTCAGAAGGCGTCTCGGAATCCTGAGTGTTGGTCATGGTCTGATCCTCGACGAACACCACGTCCCTGCTTCTGTAGAGCTTTCCTTCTACTGGGTCGTAGAGTCTATAGCCAAACTCATCCCGACCGTAGCCGACAAAGACGCATCGCCTCGTCTTCGGCTCAAGTTTGGTCCTTTCGTCCTTCGGTACATGCACGAAGGCTTTACAACCAAACGCCCGCAGGTGACTGTATGACGGCTCCTTGCCGTACCATACTTTGTCAGGCACATCACCCTGCAAAGGAGCACTAGGAGACAAATTAATAATATAAGCAGCTGTGAGAAGAGCCTCACCCCAGTAACTGCCCGGCAAGTTTGCTTCTGACAGCAAACACCGCACCCTCTCCATCAGTGTCCTGTTCATGCGCTCCGCTACACCATTGAGCTGAGGTGTCTTTGGCGGAGTCTTCTGGTGTCGTATCCCTTGCTCTCTGCAATACGCATCAAAGGGACCGATGTATTCGCCGCCATTGTCGGACCGAACACACAACAACTTCTTGCCCGTCTCCCTTTCAACGGAGGCCTGAAACTCCTTGAAAGTAGGCAGCACCTGATCCTTGGTCTTTAAGGCATAGACCCAAACCTTCCTGGAACAGTCATCAATAAAAGTCACAAAGTAAGAAGCACCACCAAGAGATTTTACCTTCATAGGACCGCAGACATCCGAGTGAATCAACTCGAGCAACGCCGGCTTCCTCGAACTTGGGTGACTTTGGAAAGACACCCTATTTTGCTTCCCAGCCAAACAGTGCGTGCACTTCTCCAACTTTGTAGACTTGAGCCCCGGAATCACCTTCCTGTTCACCAAGTAGCTCATCCCCTTCTCGCTGATATGGCCGAGCCGCCTGTGCCACAACTCGGTAGACGCATCACTGACTGCGTTCACCTCCTGTGCCCCCTGTGCGCTCCCCTCCATATAGTAGAGACCGGACTTCTTGCTTCCTCTGGCAATCACCAACGAACCTCTGGAAAGCTTCCACTGACTATTCCCGAAGAGACTGAAGAATCCCTCGTCATCCAACCTTCCAACCGACACCAGGTTGAAACGGATATCAGGGACATGACGAACATCCTTGAGAACAAGAACCGCACCCGTCTTCGTTCTCAAATGCACATCTCCAATGGCAACCGCCTTCGACACATCTCCGTTGCCCATCTTCAACACGCCACAGTCACCTGTCGTGTAAGTGGCAAACAGTGCCCTATTGTGAGATACATGTGCTGAAGCCCCCGAGTCCACCAGCCAAGAATTGTCATCGCAGGCGAGGTTAGTAATGACCTCATCACCTACGACGATCACATCGCCTCCATGCGTCGAGGCCGCCGCTGTAGTGTTCTCTTCTTGCTTCCCCTTGTCGCCCTTCTTCTCTCTCTTCCAAGCGAAACAATTCCGCTTGATATGGCCCTTCTTACCGCAATGATAACACTCTGAGTCCTCGTACCGACCCTTGGACTTTCCCCTGCTCTTGTCTCTGCCACCACCTGGACCCCTGCTTTTGCCCCTTCCGCGGCTCTCTGAAACAAGTGCCTCTGAGTGGTGGGATGTGGATGAAGTGCCCTGAGAACGTCTCCGCATCTCCTCATTCAACACCCCGCTCTTGGCAAACTCCAGACTGACCACGCCCTCTGGAGCAGAAGCGATCATAGATACTCGTACGGTCTCCCACGAGTCTGGCAAGGTACACAGCAGCCACAGTCCCTGAACTTCGTCGTCGAACTTGACTCCCATAGAAGACAGCTGGTCAACCACGCCCTGGAACTCACTCAAGTGATCCGTAATAGACGCCCCATCCTTGTACCGCAGACCCATCATCGTTCGGATCAGGAACAACTTGTTTACCCCGGTCTTCTTCGCATACAAGGATTCCAGCTTATCCCACAACGTCTTCGCGTGCTCAATATTGGCAACGTGATTGTACACGTTCTCATCAACAAACTGCCGTATGTACCCACACACCTGTATGTGCTCGAACTTCCAGTCCTCCTCGGATTTATCACTGGGCCTCTCGGTTGCAAACACAGGTAGATGCAGCTTCTTGACAAATAGCAAATCCTTCATCTTGCTCCGCCAATAATGATAGTTTGTGCCATTGAGGTTCACCATGCGCACCGGCTTCGCGTCCATCTCTCCTCTCTGGTTCCTCTGTCAACTCCTGACACCCTTTGAACCCAAAGCTCTGATACCACTCTGTTGGTATCAGCCAGAACAAAACCTATGCTCTGATACCACTCTGTTGGTATCAGCCAGAACAAAACCTATGCTCTGATACCACTCTGTTGGTATCAGCCAGAACAAAACCTATGCTCTGATACCACTCTGTTGGTATCAGCCAGAACAAAACCTATGCTCTGATACCACTCTGTTGGGAAAGAAACGCGGAAATCTTTCCCCAAACCGGAGAGTACCTGCGAGAGGACCGAGCAATACAACGCACGAACCAGAAACAACCACACAAAAACAATCCACGCAGACACAGAGAATTTTTGACGTGGAAACCCTTGCGGGAAAAACCACGGGACGATCGGAGTCCAACCCTGAGAAGCCTCCACTAATGGAATAGAAGAATTACACCCTCTACAAACTCCTCCCGATCCAAATCGGATCCCCACAACACTCAGAGACAAGAACAATGATTACAAGGCTACGAAGAACGAGAACGACGAGTAGAGATTACCCGAAACACGATCTCCTTCGAAAACGACCTTCAATCCTCCGTCTTCTTCTCCGAAGTTGCAATGGCACTCTTGCCTCCTTCTCTCTCAAACTTTGTGTTGTCCAATACTTGCGATCGTGAATTAGGGTTGAGAAAACTCAATATAACTCCCCAATCCCGCAACCAACCTGAACCGTTGGATTAGATCCAATGATGAAAACTCATCCTAAAATCCGCTTCAGCCCCCGACAACACAGAGTTCGGCCAGAACTCTGTGTGGGGCAGCCAGCACCTACTGGCCAAACACTGGAACAGCCAGACCGAGTTCGGCCAGAACTCGGCCTGGGACCGAGTTCGGGCCGAACTCGGATCCTCTGCTCCCAGTAGCTCCAGCAGCAGCAGCAGCAACAGCAACGTCGCCTACTTCCCGAGCTTCTCCGACTTCGGACGGCGCTCGTCGCACTCCGGGGTCTTCTCCACATAGGTTGGGAACCCCACCCACTCCAACACTACGCACCGCCGCCTGCTCACGCCGCCGTCCGCTACCACCCACAGCCGGAGAGAGAGAGGGTGGGGGGGACAATTTGGTCCAATTTTTTTTTTCAGGATATCAAGTTAGTACCTATAAAAGTTAAGATTACCAAGTTGAAAAATCGTGATAGTTGAGAGTATCAAATTGTAATTTAGCCTAAAAGTTAATATATTTGTTTGTTGACAAACTACGACAAACATACATATATTCGAAGTAGTATTTATATAGTTGTGTTATTATATAATATATTCAATGTAAGATTGTAACTCTATATAAGTAGTTCAAGTCAGGCTAACCCATTACTCGGACCAATTTGACCCAATTCAGTATGCTGACCGGAACATAAAAATAAAGGCAAATTACGTTAACTATCCCTATGTTTTACACTTATTACAGAAACTACCCCTACTTTGAAACTAATTACGCGGACCACCCCTATAGTTTCTATTTTCTATCAAAATATAACACTAACTACCCCTATGTTTTAAAAATTTTCTAAAGGAGAGGGGTGGTGAGTGTAATTAGTTTCAAATAGGGGTAGTCTCTGTAATACTCATGAAACATAGAGGGGGTTGGTGTATTTATTTCTAAAAATAAATTAGTTGACAAACTTCTGAAAAAAAAGAGAGAAATATTAAAACTAAAATTGATGAACAAAAATTGGACTCTATAAAATTATGTCACACCTGAGCAGAGTAATGACGTCGAACGCTATCATGTGCATTTCGTGTTGTTATAAGAAGTTCTAGAAGACTTAATTTAATTTTGTTTATTTATTAGCGGTTGGTAGGAAAAAAATGAAAAGAATAGTGAATCCATTTTTATAGGATGGAATCTGCATCAAGTTTAAAACAAGTAGAGTATAAGAACCAAAAGAGACAGTGAAACTTAAAAAATTTCTACTTGGAAATAATTATAGGTGTTTGAAGCATATATATACATATATATATATATATATATATATATATATATGCTTCAAACACCTATAATTATTTATAAGTAGAAATTTTTTAAATTTGTTTATATATATGTATATATACATATATATATAAACATGCAAATAACCTCTAGCCTATTGGTTAAGAGAGATGCATGCGGTCCAAGTGGTCAGGAGTTCGAGTCCCAGTGAAGACGAGTTCGTCACAATTATCCATTACTTCAAAAAAAATAATAATAATATATATATATATATATATATATATATATATATATATATATATATATATATATATATATATATATATATATATATATATATATATATATGCAAATGACCTCTAGCCTAGTGGTTAAGAGAGATGCATGCGGCTATCCCGTTTCGTGGAAAGTTCTTTATTTTTTCTTCCTTAGACAGACTTTAACAATAATTTTAAAAAAAAATAAGTAGAGTACATAACACACATTTGAATTTAATGTCCAAACGATGGACTCCAGTGTGTTCTATGTAGCTCCATCCCTTTATATTTGGGTCCTCTACTCAAGGAATATGATAGAGAAGAAATTTTTTTTGTGACATTAATAAAATAGCTTATGATCGTCTGCTCTAAAATATATACCTCTTGGCCTTTGTTTTTGAAACCAGTTATCTCCTCAAATACAACTTATAGTCCATCTCTCCCTTTATTGATTATGTCCATTTGGTCCCTACACGAATGCCATATGAAGTCGGCAAATGGACATTGAAAGAATAAGTGATCTCGCGTCTCCATCCCCTCTCCCACATAGGACACAATGAGGACTAGGCACCTAAATGCCAAAGCGCACCAACCTTTCATATGGTAGAAGACGGTCCCTGATAGCTTTGTATGTACACAACTGCAACTTGGTAGCTGCCCCCCTCGTCCACACAATTTCAGCCCATTCAATCCGCGTTTGATGCGGACGTAACTGTTCATTGGCGACTCTACTTGAGAAGTATCCATTACTCGACCCCCTCCCATACCCACTAATCACTAGCTGCATCTTTGTCGATATTTGTACCTGTTATCTCCTCTGCATACCACTGTCCCACTTGTCTAGTTGCAACATTCCACACTCCATTATGTATTAGAACATTAAGTCCCTCCATGTTCCCAACAAGTTCATATATAGGCCATTTCAGTCTGTCAAGTAAACTCTGATGGTAGAGCCAAGGGTCCATCCACAAGGTTGTGGGGAGACCATTATGTATCACCCGGCTATTATTCTCCTTCAACTTTGGTCTAATTAGGCGTAGGATATTCTTAATGTTAGTCCAATGATTGTATCATGTTTTTGAATATGGTTAATATGTTAAGTTTAGCATTTCATTATCACTAATCGGCATACTATCGCTATAGCATTTCTTATACTTATACCTTTGCTGATATGTGCCTATTGGTTTACATATTAGTGATATGAGCTTATCTATAATTTAATCGGGTTGCCAAAATCAAAACTATATTTTTTATTTTGGTTATTCAATTATTTTTAATCATTATGTTATCACTAACATTTATGCTATCACCTTAGCACTTATACTTAAACTCAGCATTGTCCTAATGTGCATTAAACTTATCATACTTGCTACTATGTATATTGCTTTGTTCGTCTAACATGTACATTCAGAAAAGCAATAAGCAAGATCAATGTGGACATATGCAATGAAGAAATCATGGTGGGCCAAAGACGATGGATCCCACAAGATTTTTCTGAACCACCCGACGACATCTCCGGAGCCACGCACTCGGGGGTTCCGCTGCCCGGTCAGCGGACGGGGGTCGAGGGGGCAGCGCCCCTCGTCGGGGGTTCGGGGGCTTCGCCGAACCCCCGAAAGGTATTCAGTTTTCGCAAACTGGATATCTTTGGACAGCTGCCGCCAAGGGAAAAAGTCAGCACCTATCAAAGGAAGAAGCCAAGCCATGCCATCATCATTTCAAGACTCTGAAGAAGCCTGCACCTGCTACAGTATATCTGGAGTCTGTAATGAGTCTTAGGAATTATTGTAAACACAAGAAATGGATGGTAAAATCGAAAGCTAGGGTAGAAACAAGCCCAGGATCATTTTCGGATGAAAACCGGCATACCGACGGTATACCGGTCCATACCGACGGTATACCGATTTTGTTCACAGAAAGTTTTCTGTCTACAAAATCGGCATACCGACGGTATACCGATTCCGTAACGTTGAAAGTCCAACGGTCGAATTTTCAGCATTAAATGATCCCAACGGCTATATTTCGAGCCGTTGCAATCCCAGACCGGTATACCTATATTTCGAGCCGTTGCAATCCCAGACCGGTATACCGACGGTATGCCGACTCATACCGGCGGTATGCCGGTCGCTGACTGAAAAGTTGTCTTTGACTCTTTTCAATGCTTTGGTTATAAATAGCCTTGAACCCCTTCATTCAAGGTTGATGCTTTGAGCCTAAAAATTTCTAAACCACCAAAGCCTATCCACAAACAACTCTACAAAGCTTTCATTTGCTATCCACAAATTGTGTTAGAGTTATTGAGTCAAAAAGTAAGATCTTCATCTTATTGTATAAGGAGATCAAAACCTATTGTGAAAGGTTGAAGTTGGAGAGTCTTCGTATCCAAACTCTCGGTTGAAGTTGGAGAGTCTTCGTATCCAAACTCTCGGTTGAAGTCGGAGAGGCCTTCGGATTAAAGCTCTCGTGTAAGAAGTTGGTGAGTTCTTCGGATCCAAACTCGTGTGTAACTATTTACTCAAATAGTGGATTAAAGCCGGAGAGAGTTCCGAGACTGGAGTGCCTCTTGGGAGGATACCAGGATATATCGTGTGTCGGTATTGTTATTGCTTCTTCTCTTGCACTTATATTTTTAAATTGCCTATTAGCTTGTGCTAAGTGCTTGATTAGTTAGCTTGATCCTATTCACCCCCCTCCCTCCCCCCTCTAGGGTTCCTACACTTAAATGTAACAAAAAAATTTACATGGTTTACATCATATATTTTTTTAGAACCAGAATATAATCCTAAACTGATTATTCATTATTTTGACTTTAGCACTAATTTTTTTTAAAAATTATGTACAATACATAGAACACGTTGGATTTCACTGCGGAACGATGAAATCCAATGTGTTCTATGTAGCTCCGCCACTATATATTAGGGTCCTCTTCTCTAGAAATATGATAGAGAAGAAAATTTTGTGTCCATCTCTTGTGTCGAGATCAACAAAATAGCTTATGATCATCTTCTCTAAAGTAAAAAATATTACGAAAAAATTAGACAAAACTATCCTCTTAAAAAATCTATTCCTAACATTTAAATTTCTCCTCTTACAAATGAATAATGCTAAGTCTACTACCAAATGCTTACAACCCACTTACAACCACTCACCCATTTGCTGACATGTGGGCCATGGCCCACATGTCAGCAATGGGTGAGGTGGCCCACATGTCAGCAAATGGGTGAGTGGTTGTAAGTGGGTTGTAAGCATTTGGTTGTAACTGTAGCACTACTCCTTACAAATCATACAACTTTTATTCTATTACATTTACTACCATTACTTTACGAGATGCACTAGAGTGTTAGTGGGATAAGTGGTGTAATTAAAAAAACGTAAGTGGAGTCTCTATGCAAAATGTTTTGATTTATGATCGATCCATATTTATTGTGGAGGAAAATAAAGACGAGGAAGAGCTAATATACAAGAAATGCTTTTTTTTTGTCCATTTCTTGAGGCCGCCAGCTTGGGACCGTGGCCGTCCTGCGACCACCCAGCCATTCCATGCCCACGGGAGGGCTCGAACTTGGAACCTCTCCCAATTGAGCCCCCCTCCCTAACCACTTGGGCTAGGAAGCTTGGACGGAAAAAAAAAAAATGCTATTTGGTCCTTCAAAATATCTTTTCCTTATGTGATAGCTTAAGTATCATCTGAGATAACAGTTGACAAGACAAGATTTTGAATTTAATATTAAAATTAATATTAAAATAAAAATAAAAATTAACATTAGAAAAAAATAAAGGTTAAAATTAAAATAAAAAATAAAGGTTAAAATTAAAATTCAAAAAAATTGATAATTAATTTTTGGGTTAAAATTTGTCGTGTCAACTGATATGTCAGATGTCACCTCAAAAAAAAAAAAAACTGATATGTCAGATGCCAAGTTAGCTGGCACGATAGTTTGGATGACATTTTAGAATTCGAAAATGATCAGCAGACCAAGGGAGGGACCGCGGTGCCACGTGTCCCCCCTGGTCGGGTTCCTGCCGCTGACGCCAGCACCCCCTACTAACGTCAGCCTGCTGAACCCAACCAATGAGGAGAGCACACGTGACACAGCGGTTTAAACCGCGGTCCCCTCTCGGTCTGCTAGACAGTGTTGTTTAGAATCAAGAATAGCATTACACATATTAAAAAAAATGAAGCTGCTACGTTGTCCGTGGTTTGTAACCGCGGGCGTGACCGCCAGACGTCGTAACGGCCGGCCATTAGCCCCCTGGTCCGGGTGAGACTCGGAGATAGCAGAGAGAGGCTAATGGCCGGCCGCCACGTCGGCCGGCGGTCACGTCCGTGGTTACAAACCGCGGACAAAATATCATTTTGATAAAAAAAAAAAACATAAAATAAAAATATATGTTCCCTTCACCGCCAATTTCACCCGCGGGTGAGCAGAACCGAAACCCCATCTCCATAAATCTCCTCCTCCGTTCCACACTCCTTAGCCCACTTCTCATTCCCACTCCCCAAAATGACGTCACCCCTTCCTCCAGCCGCCGCCGCCGCCGGATCCCACGCCGAGCCGCCGCCGCCGCCGCAGCCGAGGCCCCATCACCGGCTCCGTCCCTCCCTCTCCCTCCGCCGGGGCCGCGGGCGCCGCATGCCGACCGTCCGCCTCGGCGGGCGGCGGGGCTGGCGCGGCGGCGGGCGGCTCGTCCTCCGGCTCCTCCGTCGGCTCCGGGTGCAGTGGGTGGCGGCGCAGTACTCGCGCTACGTGAAGCGGGTGCGGGCCTACTACTCGCGGCTGGTGCGGGACATCGTCGAGGGGGCCGCCACCATGGAGGCGTCCCAGGCGAGGCTGCTCATGGAGACCTACTTCGCCGTCCCGGTCGTGCCGGTCGCCGTCACCGCCGCCGGCAACTACTACAGATGACGGAGAAGACGAAGACTCAAAACTGTCGATATATTTTGTGATTGTTGTTTGGTTTTGCTGTTTGATCCATGTTTTTTTTTTTTTTTTTTTTTTGGTATCCGAAGATTTGGGACCAAATTAATGTACTGCCATGCCATGCCATGAAACTAATTTAATCTTGATCTTGTCATCTCAAGAGCGCGTTGGAAAAAAAAAATTAGGAAAAAAAAATTGTTTTATTTTATAGAGTAGTGTAGAGTAGAGGAAAATAATATAGATAATACTAGTAATATAAAGAGAGAAGTTTTTCTTACGTAGGCTTACAATGGGTTTCTTGGATCAAAAATGTTATTCGTCTTCCAAAATAATTGAATGATACTATCTCACGTTAGGTGATATATGACATAGCGACTGACATGACAGTTTGACATGGTAAAATTTAACATTAACATTAAAATTAACATTAAGATAAATATTGGCATTAAATTTTTTTGGTTAATTAGTTTTTTTTAATAATTTGCCATGTCAGTTGGTATGTCAACTGCCATGTTAGATGCCACATAATGGAGAGATGACATCATCCAAATTTTTTGGAATACAAATAGCATAATTGTTCTTAGATATTCACCATTCAAAGAAAAATGTTTTATGTAGCTCCAAAATCTCATCCCTCCATGTCCCTCCATCACGTGGTCCTCTCCTATTCGCTTATGTCTTCTCCCAAATATCCTCCTATTTGCTTCGGCCAATAAGGGAGTGACATGTGGCGGAGGGACATGGAGGGATGAGATTTTGGAGGTGCATAGAGCATCACTGTAAAACCTTAATGAGAAAAATGCCAAAAGATTCCTTGGATATTCACCATTAATTAGTCGGTGATGTACGTGTATTTGGTGTCTCACTAAAATCTTACTGAGAAATATTCAGTGCAAAAAATCTTGGTTATCAAAAAATAGAAATGACAAAATATTCCTTGGATGTTCACCATTAATCAGTCGGTGGTAAATCTTAGTTAAGGGAAAAAAAAAGGTGGTGTATATTACTTCGTTCGATCCCCTTTTATTAATTCTTTCGGATTTCTGCAATGCAAGCCGCATATATTCGAATATTGTTGTTGGCTCATTTATAATTGTGAGTACTTTACAATTTACTAGTATATGATGAATGATCTATCTGAACCACACACATTCTCTTGTTGCTTCATGCATTGCAATCAATTATGCATGATTTGAGAAAGTTGCTACTAAATCTTTGCCTTGCTAATTGTCAAAATAGAGCTGTATGGTTATTAATAACACACATAACTGCTTGGGAGTAACCATTATGAGGGTCGGAAAGAGAATCTGAGTCTAAATAGCCAACTAGACAAGAATTGTTATTGAAATCACAGAAATAAAATACTATTGTCAGTGATGTTCCGTTATAAGGTATAATTGTAAAAAAAAACATTCTTTTTCGTCGAAATGGATCTTTATTAAAATTCAAACTCCATACAACCATAGGTGTATTAAGTGGATGCGCTTTGTCCATTCTGAATCTGTAAGCCCCCTGAATTTCAGGGTTTATTTTAAATTTTCTGAATGAATTATTTTTCAATAAATATTCTATTATTTAAATTGTTTTGATCATTAATGTCCCATTCCGTGACTTTGACTTCTAGAGCGTCAGGGATGTCAATCTCTGGAAACTCTTTTTACGAGTTTTGTAGTAGACAAGATTATCTTCGTTTTGATATATCCTGTCACACTTGAACTCGTTCTGTAAGCCCCTAGATTTCAAAAAAATAGTTTTTTTTATAATTTTCAATAGCATTTATATTAATTTAAATACGTATTTTGCAGCGTATTTCGTATTCTCTTGGTTTCCGGAATGCTTTAAATTTTTTCAAAACTATAGGTTTTCTCCTTGATCGGCATACCGCCGGTATACCGGTGTATACCGACGGCATACCATCCAGACAAATTTTCCACATTTTAGATATTTTTGATTTCAGATATTTTGATGAATAGTGTTTTGGATATTTTGATGAATAGTGTTTAAGATATTTTCGTGAATAGTATAGATGCACTCTATTACCCAATGGATAATTGGTTTTGTTTGAATGGCCATGATTGACCTAGACTTTCACATGGATCATGATCCAACGGCTAAGATTAATTTCCCCTTCTATATATACCATTTCACTTTCTCACTCCTCTCTTTTCATTTTCTTCACTCTCTCTTCATTTCTTCTTCCCTTCTCTCCCCCCCTTGGAGCTTGCCAATAGCTTGGTCTTGAGGTCTAGAGTGTGGTTTCGTACCCCTCTTGGTGGTGGAGTAGAAGATTAGGCTTGGAGCTTAACCTAGGCAAGTACATCTTGCCAAATCCATGAGCCATATTATTTTGTTGTCATTTTTGTTTTCCTTGGTGTTAAATGCTTAGAATTGTCCTAAATTTATTTTGTTAAAAATATTTTCCTTGTGATTCTCGTCTATATGCATGTTTCTAAAATTGGTTTTAATTAGGTTTTGATTTTCTGATAAAATCCAATATTGACTTAGTAGAAAACTCAGTATCAAGAGTGATACTGGCGTTACCATCATGTATCTTGGTCACATATACATATATGAGGCCCTCACCTAGTTTGTATACCATAGATTTTGAGTTTGGTGGATATCGGAACCCGTTTCGATATCCCGAGAACCTATTTTTGGAGTATTTTGATATGTTGATCTATCAAATGTTTTGATTTGTGAAAACTAATAGTCCCATGTTGTAGGGAATTAAATTTCATGCGATTTTGACTTTTGAAAATCCAAATTTCGATTTAAAACGAAGTTTTTATGGCTGAAACAAGTTTTGAGTTTTCAAAAATCAACTTTCTGTGACGGTTCGGAAAATCCGTCGAAAATTCCCGAAAATCCGTCGGAAAATTCGAACTTGCACCACAAAACTTGCTGTGACACTTCGGAAAATCCGTCGGTAATCCGCAGTAATCCGTCGGATGATCCGGTTAGGCTGTTTTTGAATTTTTATATATATTCTAAGTGCTGTAAAAATCTGGAAAAAATTGTATTTAAATACTATGTTAATTTAGCTAATTTATTATAATTTTTCCAGCATTTAATAAGTACTTTTGGTATTTTATAAAAATAGGAAAACAGAACTTATTTTCAGGATACATATGTTTGCTGATTTTTAATAAATATTTATGTAGGTTTATAAATTCCAAAAAAATTAGTATAAATTCTTATAATTAATAAGGATCATTTTGGTACTTTATTTTATATATAATTGAGCTTTTTGTCTATCTCAAAAATTATTGGAACTCAGTGTACAGTTTGATTTATTTATTGAATAGTTACGACTTGCAATGTTTTGTGTTGATTTGAGTTATTGTAGTATTGGACACCCCCTACACTAGTGTAAAGGTCCTAAAAAATTAGTTTGGATATAGTGTCATCCCACATTGGACTTTTATGCTAGGTTCCCACTTGGCTAGTATCCAGTTAGGAGTCGTGTCACACCACTAGTGTAATCTTGAACATAACTTAGAGGCTGAGTTGTATATCATTTTGACAGGACACCGGACATCTATATCTTCGTACTAGTATTCTTGCTTTGCTCGAGGCAAGTACATCTACAAACTCATTTACTGTCTTTTAATGCTAGAACATGTATTAACCCTGTTAAAATACTGATCCTTGAGGTAGCAAGTTAAATCTTCACATGTTGTATTACTTTCAGTACCTGCCATGCTTAGGGCAGTTCTTATATCTCCACATGCTTCTTACTGGTTCTCAGTACATGTTTCACTATGCTTTATACTGCTCTTAGTACCTACCGTGCTTTATACCGATCTCAGTAGCTCTTACATGTTAGAATCTGGGTTATGGAAAAACTGATAGTTGAGTACGTGATCATGCCCCCTTCTCCCGTACGTACGTACCGAGCAAAGTTGACATTTTATATGTATACCTTGTCGTAGGCGCACCAGCTGTATCTGTAGGTATGTACATCTATCGCTTGCTTACTTGTACGGAAGTACATTTTATTTACATGTGCCTCCTGCACATTGTACACCTATTGACGATCACGTACCTGTTCCAGTTTTAAACATTAGATATACATGTGTCACCTTGACAAATATATTTTACCGTGATTCCAGTCATACTATGATTCCAGATATGCCATGTTCCCTATGTTACTATGATACTGTGATCCCAGTTGTACCATGAGGCCATGTTTCCAGTATTTCCTGTTTTATAGACTTATCACACCATGTTTCTTGTTGTACATCTCTTTCATTATATATTCAGTACTTTAGTTGTAGAGGTTGTACTTGCTCCCGTCCTGACAGGATAACGTTGTAGGAATACTTTCGGAGGAAGATTTGCTCTGTGATTTTTTCTATGGACCCACTACAGAGGACCAGGCTTTTGCTCCCGAGGAAGTCTCCGCAGGGAACCTCGCTTGGTAGTCTTGCTTAGATTATTTTTGGCTTAGTTATTGAACTGTTTAGACTATATTTGGTAGTTATTGGACTTTGTCTCCAGTTAGATACTTTGGAAGTGTATTATTAAGTCTGTACTTGTTTACTTTCGCTTATAGATGCTGTGTTGTGATGAACCTTTAAATGTGATTTTAGAACCGTTAGCAGCTTAGATCTTTTATTGTCTATTCTTAGAACAGCTTACTACGCTTTAACAAGCGTAGACTGGACATGACTCGGCCCGGCCCAACAATTTGGGTAACGGGTCGTGACAGAATCGTTTTTAAATCCTTTCAATATATCATGATTGATGTACTAATATTCCACTAGAACTTCGTTCTATTTGCAAACCAAGACAAAATTTTATTTTTTCATATCTTTTATTTCAAATTTTTTCTTCAAATACTTTATAATTTTATCCAATTCTGTACGAGATCTGGTCGGATTTATATCGCCAACATATAGTACTACTATAAGCTATAATTGTAAATTAGCAAGCATTCAATTTTTTCCCTACTTTTTCTTCGAATTTTGGAGGAATTGAATTTCTTAGGTAAAAAATGAAAAATAATCCGTCTACTTTTCCTTTCTATGTCAAATAACAGAAAAATCAAACTTATTCTCCACTTTTTTTAAAAATTCTTTTCCTTTTTTATCTTTTTTTTCCCCTTTCCCTTTTCTTATTTTTTGCTTTTTTTTTTTTGAGGTTGGATCCGTTTTGCCCAGTTATAAAGATTTCTTTTTAAATAGACCTATATTATCTCGAATACTAAGATGTTTTTTTTAATCAACTACACTATAAAAAAAATCAAAAAATAAAATAAAATAAAATATTAAATACATTATTTTTGAAAAATATTATTTTTTATATGAACTATACATTTAAAAAATACTTGTATATTCACAAAATATAAAAAAAAATGTTCACAAAATTCAATTGACAAAAATTTAATTCTCAAACTATAATTCTCAATTTAAATAAATTTTTTTTTGGCCACCCTAGACAATGATGCTTAAATTTATCTCAATAAAGTGCTTAAATTTATCTCAATAAAGAGTTTAAAATAATTTTTCTGCTATAAAAATTTCTCGAGCGTTCACGTACACCAGATATTCGTATGTGGCCGAGAGAGAGACAATAAAAATAATTTATCTCAATAAAGGGCTTAAATTTTTCATGGCCCGTCCTTTTTGTAGTGGGATCAATAGGCGTCCATTACAAATTGACTAACATTAATGTGACAGTGATTTGTGGATAAAATCACCAACTTGCAGACAATGATATATTTGTTTTGTTTTGTTTTGTTACCAATAGTCACATTACATATTTCCTGACCCTTGTTAGCAATCTTTAGAATAAAACTCGTACTATACGCAAATTTTCACGTATCCTTCGTAAACGTATAATATTTGTATAATTTTGAAATATTCGATTCGATACGTAAATTTTAAGTATACAAAAATTTAAATATGTTTCGTATAAATTATTAAAAAATTGGCAGAAAAAAATGTTGCAAAAATCTGTTTAATTAATCAAATCAATATTTTCATTTATCAAATATTTGGCCGATTTTTTTAACGTATTTTATTTGCACTGCGTCGATTGATACTCGTACTTTTGCCTTCCTGAATTTTTTTCAATTTGTCGAATTACTAACAAGGGTCATGACTTTCCTCCCTTTTTATGTTCAGGGAACATATTTTGTTACATCTAGTTTAGCATATTTTTGTTGAGCATCTAAGATTTCTTTTGGGGAGAAATTTCATTATTTTTTCTGTGTTGACAAGAATTTTCTTGGAACATATTCATGAAACCAAAAAATATATCTATTAGATAATCGATAAATTCATAATCTATTAATTTATTGTATAAATTAATAATTTATTAATTTATCAAGATAGTTTTTTTTGTTATAAATATTGTAAATGCATTTAGTTTTTTGTTTTACAAACTAACAACTTAATGTATTTGTTTAACCAATTATTAAAAATAGATTATACATTGTTCAAAGTACTAAATTATTTCATTTTATGAACAATTCTATGGGTATTTATTTAATCAAGCAATTTTATTAATCTATTTTTCTTTCCCAAAATATCATAAAATTATAATTTATATATTATAATGTATTATTTTATGAATTTAGTGAATTATTAATTTTCTATACTATGTCTGAGTCGAAATTGGTTAAAAATATTATTTACTTGAGATTATTAGTTTATCGAATATTAAATTAATGGAGGTTCTAATTTGGTCTATTCTACAATAATTGTGATGTGCAATTTAGAGGAGCTACAAGCAGGGGAAGAGAAATGATTTATGTTGATGTGAGAGAGATGGGAAATTAAAGCCACAGACTTGTAGAAAATGACATAAACTGCTGAAGGAGACTCGGAAGAAAATAATTGTTTCTAACAAGTATTTATTGATGTTGTTGGAATAGATCTTTTGCTATTTGCTTTTTCTTTCTTGTCCACATATTCTGAAGGCCAAAACTTCAGAATATATGGACAAGAAAGAAAATGACGGAATGGAAATTGATTTCCTTGTACTTTCTATGAGAGTAGGAAAGTAGAATTCTTCTCACATTTTCTTTTCGTTATTTGGTAAAACAAGGAAACCACCTAGGAAAGACTATTTGATTTTCTTTCCAGTGTTTGGTTGGTGCAGGAAAGAAAAGCAAAAATATATCAATATTCCAATAATATCCTGTAACACCTACTTTTCTAAAATAAGGATAATTTTGAACTTTTATAATTTTGGTTATTCAATATTAGGATTTAATCGTGTTAATAATTCTTGATGAATTTTAATTAATTTAATACTATTTAAAATGTTAAATTGTGATTTTGATGGTTAACTAGTGCAACCCTAGAATTGCTAAGCCTAGAGACTAACCATGACCATGGGAGCCTAGTCATGTGATTAGAATTACAAATTACCACTTTTTAGCCTAAGGGTATTTTGGTCATTTTTGAGTTTTAATCAAAATAAATTTTGATTAATTAATATTGTGCTAATTGAATTGTTAGGGACTAACCTAGAAGTTAACCTAATCTAGATGTTAACTATGAGCCTAAATATTAGATTAGAAGCTTCCATCATGACAAGGTTAAGAATATCTAGATATTAAGTTGAGGTTAGATATTTGTTAAGGTAGATATTTTAGCTTGGGCCCTTAGCTTAAGGCCTAGAATTAAACTAGCTAGAGGCCTTTAAACCTCATGAAACTTAACCCTAACCCTAGAAATGATCATTGGCTGCCATCAAAGGGTTCCCCCCTCTATATAAATATCTCTTCATCACACCTTGCCTCTTTTCATAGCCTCTCAAAATCCTAATTAGTGTTCTTCCCCAAATTCACCCTTTTTGATCAAATCAACTCCAAATTGAGCCAAATCAATTACATCACCATCCCCTATAGTAGAGAAGACCACTGGAGGCTAGCTAGCAAGGTTTTGTAGCTCATTGTGCCATAGCACTTGGAGAAGGACACATTCCTTAGGGCTTTTTATTGAGATCTAACTCTCAATAGGTAATTAGCCCTAAACCCCTTTAAATTCCTGATTTCTCTTCATAAATGCATGCATCTAGGCACAATAGACATGTAGACCAAGTTTGGTAGGAATTGATGTCCATTTGATACGCGTATCGGACGCGTATCGGTGTGTATATTAAAGTGTTTGATGAAATGCCTATGTGAACTTTTTGTTCTCCTTTTTCAAAACTAAATTCATATTTGGATAGCCCTATATGTGTGATTTAATATTTTGTACGACTGAGCACATTTTTGAGTCGGATTCGTGTCCAAAATCGGACACGAACCGCAACACGATGCCTCGCACGGTGCCCTGCTACCCGAGCCCAATTTCTTCCCGTGTAGGCCACGTAGACACGTGCCACTTGGCACAGAGGTGGGGGCAGACACTGTCAGGACCCCCATCAAGTTTCATGACATTTTGTGTCGTGTCAAGAGAGTTCTCGCGTGTGCACTGATTCTTCACTGTTCTATATACTGTTCGAATTTGTCTCTGATACGCCTTGGTATCTTGGACACACGACTTCGTGGACCCAATTCAGGGTGATAGATACGAAGCCATATCCCTACTCTCCATGTGGACACGAGCATGTGGCCAATGGCACACTGTGTCGTGTCTAATTTGACCCGACCCTACTGCACGATACTATTTTTCTGTTCTTTACTGATGCTGTCACTTTGAGGTTTGATACCTCGTGTCCAGCAATGTGGACACGAGAACAACCCCCTTGACATGTATGCATGGTGATTCACCTCTGTTCGAAATGAATTTTAGGTTTAGCAAATTGTTTTGGGTTCAATTTCATTTGAAATTGCATTTTACTAATACGGGGATAAAATTGAGTTTTGATTTTGTATTTAGGATGTTTGATATTTGTTGGTACACTGAATGTAGTTGTGATTAGGTTTTGTAATGTTTTAATATATAAGTTATGGTATATTTAACTATTTTTTCGAATCTAAGTTCACTGCCAATATTAAACTGTGAATGATTTTGGGTTCATGGATATTAAGGAAACGAGTTTGGTTTTAAATTGGATTCGATTGTACATGAGAAACTGAGATTATAGGTTTGATTAGATAACTGATGTTGGTTTCAAGTATCAAAACTGAGTTAGGTTCAACTCTGAACCTGAGATTTGTTTTGATTTCCTGAGAATAGGTTTAGTTTGAATGATTGATTGGGTCTAAGTTTGATAATGTAACTGAGATACCTTATTGAATGTTAACTGAACTTGAACCTAAAATTTGGTTCTGATTTCTCAAGGATAGGTTGTTTGGGTTTAAAAAAAAAACTGATTTTAGATGTAATGTGAAAATAGGATTGAGATGTGGATTTAGTTTATTAAAGGTTTTGTTCACTGTCAAGTTCATTTTGTATTCTAAATGTCTTTAAACCGAACATGTATATAAGTTAACTGAGATTGATGCATGTATAACCTGTTTTCGAATTAGAATTGAATATGTATTGATTAAAACTGAGTTTAGTTTGTGATACCTAATGCTTAGTTATAATGTTAACCTGAGATCCTAATAAATGAACCTGAGTTTACTTTGAATTGAAAACTGAGAATGTATTCTCAGGATTAAGTGTAACCCGAGATTCATTTGAGTATAATGTTTAACTTTGAATATAGAAAATCTGAGAACACTCTACTCCTTCACTTCATGCTCATTGTCCATGTTATCCCCTGTCCAGCCCCCTTCACCTCATGTTCACTCTATCTATATGTCATTTTTCCTCTTTTATATCCTTACCCCTCTCTCTCTCTCTCTATATATATATATATATATATATATATATATATATATATATATATATATGTGTGTGTGTGTGTGTGTGTGTGTGTGTTGTGGGATTAGCCTTGGTTTATATGAGTTGTATGTTATGATAACTGAACACACACACCCACTGCATACACTAAACTGAAACCCATCTCTCCACTCTCTCTATATCTATGTTTGTAGATGAATGCAAGCCTATATGCATGATATGAATATATGTATGCATAACCCCTTAACATATTACATGTACACACCTTGATTTGTATCACACACATCTAACCCTTTGCACCCTAGCACTAACATGTTTAACCCTATTAATCCTCTACATGTACACTAAACACACACACATGATACAGATTTTCCCTCTTCACTTTAGATACACATATGTATGTAGATAGATACATATATATGTATGTGTGCTAGTGTAGTATATGCATGAAGTTGTGTGTTTAGCTATGTGACATATTGATGTGTGCTATATTATAGATGTGTTATAGACTATATGCTAAGTACTTGGGTTATATATGTTTATATATGATATACATAGGCATGGGCTAGACTAGACTTGACTAACCTAGACTAGTTGACCATTTTGACCTAGTTAGACCTAGAATTTGACCAAGTGACCAAAAGTCAACATTAAGTCAATATGCGACCATTTGACCTTAGAAGTTGACCATGGTTTACTTAGTTAAGGTATGGTTATGTTATACCTTAGTATACCTTAGCCTATACTTGTGTTAGCCTATAGAATAACTTAGAATGGACTCACTAAGCCTAAACATGACTTATAAACTTGAGTTTGACTAAACCTAGACTAGTTGACCTAACTTGACTAGAGTTTGACCTAGTTGACTAGATTGTTGACCAGAGTTGATCAAGAGTTGACTTTGACCTAGAACGACCTAGAATTATGTAGAATGTATTATAAACTTCAAATATTACCTTCTTGTATACATCATAACCTGTGCGCTCTATTTAGGACTCAGTTACATTAGTTCAGACACTGATTTTCATAGTCACTAAGGATCTCAGGCGAGTACATTCTCTGCTCGTTTCATACTTGTTAGGATTTATATTCTTGCTCTAGATCACTTTACTTGATGCTGTCATGATGTTATCACGGATTGGTACTATATGGATCTTTTCATGAGATGTTATCCCCCTCGGAAGCATTGGATACTTCATGTCATGTGTTTCATGTACATCACTTATTCTTTGCTCTCATGTTATTCATGTATACTCATGTGCATTCATGTACGTTCATGTACGCTCATGTACTCTCATGTGCTCTCATGTACGACCATATTTATCCATGTGCTTCATGTATAACCAATCTATTCATGTGCACTCATGTGATTCATGTATTTTCATGTTCACTGAGCCTATCATGTATATTATTTATGTGCACTCATTTATTGAGCCCACGTGAAATCATGTACGTAACATAACTTGAATGGATCCTTGTGTATTGATTGGGGCATGTGTGAGTAGAACTGGTTATGTGGATCATATCCCCAGTAGATTATTCATGTGAACTCCATAGCTTATTTATCTAGCATGTTTCCATAACCATATTGTGCTCTAAATCACTAGTCACTTACAGTTCTTACCTATCATGTATATATTTCCAATTATCAAATATCTTTCTGTTTTCATGTACATCTTTCTTTATAGTTCATGTATCTTACTCTTTTGTATGCTTTATACTTTCCTGCCATGTTATGAACTGCGTAAGATATATTGTGCTCGTTCCTCTCCTGACTGGACCTGTTGAAAATATTGCAGATGTTTTTCTTGAGGACACTTGCCCTACTTACTATGGAGCAGGAGATGGCTTAGCTATCTTTGACCCCGACACTCAGGAGTGATCGGGAGACTAGCTAGTAGACTTGGTTTAGTTTTCATGTTTTAGAACTTGAATTGTAATAAGTTGAGATATTGTTTTGTTTTGAGATTGGTTGAGATTAATATTATTTAGTAGTTGGTTTTGTTGTTGTTATTTAGTCTTAGTTATAAACTTTTGTATTATCTTATCATGCTTAGACTGTGATTGAGATTACATTATATCTATACTTGTCCTCCGTTCAGAGTTGAGATTTGATAAGTGCATTATATAATTGCGTGAGTTGTTGATTAGATAGTGACCTAGAACAACGTTCTACCGCCGACACTACAGCGTAGGCTGGACGTACCCACTTTTCGTGCCCCTATATTGGGTGCGGGTCGTGACACATTTTTAGTGGTGGCCCATGCAGGTCGAGATTCGCATTTGTGCGAAGTCGTGGTAGTACGACGATTAGTTGTACTGCTGTGCACCTGCGATAGAATATAAGAAGTAAAGTATTAGAATGAGAGGATACTCAATCACAGTTAGAATTCCTTGAGAGATTCCTGGGATGACCCTTGAGAATCTCATTTTAAACTTTAAATTTGAAATCCTTTTCTCGTGTTTTGATTCACCCTTACTCCTTGATATTTGAATTTGATTTTGATGGATCGTTGTTGATTTTGATTTTTCTTACCGAGATGAATTTTATGACCCGAGTTATGGTATCTTCTGATAACATATGTTGACGGGAATAACAGGGATGGTAAAACGTCTACTTGGTTATGGAGCCTAGGGTTTATCGCAGCTATATTAGCCGGCGTGGCAAGAACGTAGGGACATGACTCCGGATGTATATCTTTATAAAGAGATTTATAATTTCTTGCAGCTATACTAGTCGACATAGCGAGGATTCCAGACGACATGATCATAGAGACGCATACCCAAGTTATGGACTCTACCGTTCATCGCAGTCTTGCTTACTAGCGTGGCGAGTATTTTGAGTATCATGATTTTGGACAGACACATGTGATTATCAGATTATATCTTGAGAAAGTTTTTAAAGTATCACCTCTTCCATTTCACTCCTGTTTAATTTTTTTTTTCCATCATCAAATAACTTAGGAGTCGGGATAACTTTAGATTAATTAGTCTAATTCTTTGTAGAACTTCATTTAGTTATAATTCTTCTTAATGATTTGATGACTTATATTAGGTCTTATCTTAGAATTAATAGTTTGGTTTTGATAGTAGAATAGAAACCCATTGTAGTTAATTCTTTGTTGTTTATAATATTTACCAGTTTTCATATAAGATGTTAGTCTGGCTTATAGTCTTTGATGATTGATTGTTTTCCTTAACTTTCCCAGTATGGCACCCATGACCCGAGCCCATTGAATGAGAGCCGTTGCAGCTCCGGATATGACTGAGAGCGTGCTCCCACCTCCTATTGCTCAGGAGGTAGTGACCCCTCAGGCTGACCCAAGGGTAGTGGCACCTCCCACCATCAAGGAGGTGTTAGCAGCCTCACCAGAGAGTTTCTCTCCACCACCTGTCATTCAGGAGAGAGCCGCAGTCTCATCTGAGACCAAGAGTCTTCCCCCGCCCCTCCTCCAGGAGTTGTACCCCATACCATATTCTCGGGAGGTTTGTTTTCCGACGGAGCTCAGATATCCATACTTCTTCGGGATGTATTGGAGGCACAGAGAGTTCAGGCTGAGATCCTGTGGGAGCAGGGCCACGGGATCCAACTACTGTGGGATTTTGTACATTCAGGAGGAGAGCCTAGTTCTAAGAGGACGTAGAGGAATGTATACCCAGAGCCCCATGAGCACCCAGACTATCAGCCTAGACCAACCTATCCAGTCCACTCTTCTGTCCAGCAGAGGCCAGTTGAGGAAGTGCCAACCTGTACCTTTTGTAAGAAGCTTGGGCATATATGGGACCACTGTAGGCAGAGAAGAGGGGTGTGCCTGGTTTGTGGGTCAGCTGCACACGTTCTGCGAGACTGTCCTGCTATACTTATCTCAGCCAAGGCTCCGCCTTTGGGAGGTTGTTCCAGCCACCAGACCTAGTTGGAGGTGAGTCCTTGACCTATACCTTGGCCTGTCTTTGATGATTGATGCACCCTACCATATTGTTTTATGTTTTTGATACCTTATGATTGCTTTTGATCTAGTATGACTAGAATGGCTAGATAAGACCTCAGACTGATACTACCTACCATAATCCTATATGTTATCTTTCCAATTACATGATTTAGATAAGTTATCTTAAGACCTTGATTGATTGGGGGTTTGACATAGAAGGAGTACGACCGACCTAAATTTTGAGGACGAAATTTTTCTAAGGGGGTAGACTTGTAACACCCACTTTTCTAAATTAAGGATAATTTTGAACTTTTATAATTTTGATTATTCAATATTAGGATTTAATCATGTTAATGATTTTTGATGAATTTTAATTAATTCAATACTATTTAAAATGTTGAATTGTGATTTTGATAGTTAACTAGTGCAACTCTAGAATTTCTAAGCCTAGAGACTAACCATGACCATGGGAGCCTAGTCATGTGATTAGAATTACAAATTACCACTTTTAGCCTAAGGGTGTGTTTGATTGCAAGGTGGAAAAAACGTGGAAAAAAATAATTCCATGGAATTATTTTCCTAGGAAAAAAAATTCCATAGAATTTTAAAATTTTCCATGGAAAACTTAATTTGGTTGTTTGATTGTCATTATTTTCCACGGAAAATAGTTATTTTCCATGGAAAATGATATTTTCCTATGGGTTAGACAAGTTTTATTTTCACTATTTTAGAAGAAAATATGGAAAATGATAGTTTTTTGGAAAATAATTCCATGGAAAATATAAGCTATCAAACACTACAATTGGTGGAAAATTTGTGGTGGAAATATTTTCCATGGAAAAAATGCCCAATCAAACACAGCCTAAGGGTATTTTGGTCATTTTTGACTTTTTAATGAAAATGAATTTCGATTAATTAATATTGTGCTAATTGAACTGTTAGGGACTAACCTAGAAGTTAACCTAATCTAGATGTTAACCATAAGCCTAGATATTAGATTAGAAGCTTTCATCATGACAAGGTTAAGAATACATAGATATTAAGTTGATGTGATATTTGTTAAGGTAGATATTTTAGCTTGGGCCCTTAGCTTAAGGCTTAAAATTAAACTAGCTAGAGGCCTTTAAACCTCATGAAACTTAATCCTAACCCTAATTAGTGTTCTTCCCCAAATTCACCCTTTTTGCTCAAATCAACTCCAAATTGAGCCAAATCAATTGCATCACCCTCCCCTACAGTAGAGAAGACCATTGGAGGCTAGCTAGCAAGGTTTTGTAGCTCATTGGGCCATAGCACTTGGAGAAGGACACATTCCTTAGGGCTTTTTATTGAGATCTAACTCTCAATAGGTAATTAGCCCTAAACCCCTTTAAATTCCTGATTTCTCTTCATAGATGCATGCATCTAGGCACAATAGACATGTAGACCAAGTTTGGTAGGAATTATTGTCCATTTGATACGCGTATCGGTGTGTATATTAAAGTATTTGATGAAATGCCTATGTGAACTTTTTGTTCTCCTTTTTCAAAACTAAATTCATATTTGGATAGCCCTATATGTGTGATTTAATATTCTGTACGACTGAGCACATTTTTGAGTCGGATTCGTGTCCAAAATCGGACACGAACCGCAGCACGATGCCTCGCACGGTGCCCTGCTACCCCGAGCCCAATTTCTTTATGTGTAGGCCACGTGGACACGTGCCACTTGGCACATAAGTGGGGGCAAATACTGTTAGGACCCCCCTCAAGTTTCATGACATTCCGTGTCGTATCGAGAGAGTTCTTGCGCGTGCACTAATTCTTCACTGTTCTATACACTGTTCGAATTCATCTCTGATACGCCTTGGTATCTTGGACACATGACTTTGTGGACCCAATTCAGGGTGATAGACACTAAGCCCTATCCCTACTCTCCACGTGGACACGAGCACGTGGCCAATGGCACACTATGTCGTGTCCAATTTGACCCGACCCTACTGCACGACACTGTTTTTATGTTCTTCACTGATGCTGTCACGTTGAGGTTTGACTCCTCGTGTCCAACAATGTGGACATGAGAACAACCCCCCTAACACGTATGCATGGTGACTCACCTCTGTTCGAAATGAATTTTGGGTTTAGCAAATTATTTTGGGTTCGATTTCATTTGAAATTGCATTTTACTGATACGGGGATAAAACTGAGTTTTGATTTTGTATTTAGGATGTTTGATGTTGTTGGTACACTGAATGTAGTTGTGATTAGGTTTTGTAATGTTTTGATATATAAGTTATGGTATATTTAACTATTTTTTCGAATATAAGTTCACTGTCAATATTAAACTGTGAATGATTTTGGGTTCATGGATATTAAGGAAACCGAGTTTGGTTTTAAGTTGGATTCGATTGTACATGAGAAACTGAGATTATATGTTTGATTGGATAACTGATGTTGGTTTCAAGTATCAAAACTGAGTTAGGTTCAACTTTGAACTTGAGATTTGGTTTTGATTTCCTGAGGATAGGTTTAGTTTGAATGATTGATTGGGACTAAGTTTGATAATGTAACTGAGATATCTTATTGAATGTTAACTGAACTTGAACCTGAGATTTGGTTCTGATTTCCCGAGGATAGGTTGTTTGGGTTTACAAAAAAAACTGATTTTAGATGTAATGTGAAACTGGGATTGAGATGTGGATTTAGTTTATTAAAGGTTTTGTTCACTGTCAAGTTCATTTGTACTCTAAATGTCTTAAAACCGAAAATGTATATAAGTTAACTGAGATTGATGCATGTATAACCTATTTTCGAATGAGAATTGAATATGTATTGATTAAAACTGAATTTAGTTTGTGATACCTAATGCTTAGATATAATGTTAACCTGAGATCCTAATAAATGAACCTGAGTTTACTTTGAATTGAAAACTGAGAATGTATTCTCAGGATTAAGTGTAACCTGAGATTCATTTGAGTATAATGTTTAACTTTGAATATAGAAAATCTGAGAACACTCAACTCCTTCACTTCATACTCACTGTCCATGTTATTGTCACGCCCCGCTCCCGTAGGAGCGATCGTCCTCGCTAAGGCGTGATGCCGCACGAGCCTAGATTGCGCTCGTGCAAGGCAATTCCATAACGGCCGATTACATCGGCGGCGACGGGGTCGTCGCACAGAAGTCCCAAGCAGAAACATTGAATACATTGCAGCGGAATTTAAAGAAGAATACATGAACACAAGTCATTCTCAAGAATCTCTTTATTGATATTGAATACAAGATTACATTTGTGGGCGCAAGGCCAAATTACAATGTCTCTCGTGCTCACTTTTCTCTCATTTACAAGTCACTCTGCTCTCTCTCATCTCTCGATACAATACTTGAATCCAGTGGAAGCTTCGGAAGGCGATGTCCATACATTATGTCCTGTATAAGTCTTCATTCACGCGGCCGCACGCTTCGACTCGCCAAGGAACTCCGTGCCTCGACGCATCCAAGCGAGATCTGCGCCACGAGCTTCTACCTGTGCCTGCACATGAAACACTGTGTGGGTGTCAGTACCACTGTACTGGTGGAGTGAGCTCCTCGCCCACCCATACAAAACCTACACGTTTTATTTACTTTGTGCAACATAAACCCTTTTTACGATTGTCTTTCTATTCTTGCCTTAGGATCAGTTTTAGGACCGGCGTCTTAGCACAACTTGTGTATCGGAACCATCTCGTGCTTGCAATGTCAATGTCAACTCATACTTTGTATCTAGACCACTCCTCGTGCCAACAACGTTAACCTATCAAGTCGTGTTTGCCTTACGGCCATAATCAGAGACACTACTACACGAAGGACTCCATTTCTTTGCCTCTAGACCTTTCTCGTGCTTGAATTGTCGA
Source organism: Iris pallida (assembly GCA_029216955.1). Taxonomy (NCBI): domain Eukaryota; kingdom Viridiplantae; phylum Streptophyta; class Magnoliopsida; order Asparagales; family Iridaceae; genus Iris; species Iris pallida. The sequence goes on from JANAVB010030820.1 coordinate 4,569,960, forward strand.
CGCACCGACTTATACTTGTCTTTCGTGCCAAACTCTGGGACGTAACGACTTGGTCGTGCCATACTCGATTCGTGCTTCAATATTACCGAGGCAGTGCCTCCTCGCTTAGTCTCGCCTACACTTGTGTTGTGACAACGCGACCGTGCCTCATATCTCGAGGCCGTGCCCAACAACTCAACGTAACTTCACACAACTCGCCCTACGGCCCCTTTTCGACTTAACTCGCAACAGCTCAAGCCTAACTCATACAAACTCTATGCCAACAACTTAACACTCGACGCCACATCTCGTACCGAAGCACGTCACCTTCGCTGTAGCCAAATCTTAGGCTCAGACATTGTGTCTTTTTAACTCATACATATTCAACTCAATCCAAAGGCACACACACGGATTGCTGCCCGTGCCGGCACAAAACTTACCATGTTAGTTGATAACAATTTATATTAAGTGTTTGATATGGAGGTCAATTGGCCTAACCAGCCGCCTTGGACATAGCCTGGTAATACGGGACCCTTACAACGCAAGTAGCGAGCCCCGATGCAAGTCCCCGTCTTACCGATTGCCTATTACCCAGCTCGGCTATAACCAATTTCTTCCTAGGCCGAGTCGGTCCCGTGGCCCCGGGTTGCCGCTCGAAGAAACCTTTCCCCTTGTCGACAAGTTGTCCAAGTCCATGATAGGTTAACATGGTGTATTTTAGGATACCGTTGGGGCTTGTTATGTGATCAATTCATTTACTTGGTCGTTTTGCTTTACTCTTTCCACTTTTCATACTTCATTCGCAGAGCCCAAACCAGGGTTGCCTCGGCGACTAACCATCGCTTAGACTTAACATTCTTTGAACTCAGGGAACGACTACTGCATAGCCTTCCAACTTAACTTGAACATAACGTGTTTCCTTAAGTATCGACCGACCGTGGCTAACTTTCCACTGAACCAACCGTGGCTCGTGCCTCTAAACCGACTCGTGTTCTACACAACGCTGTCGCCCAAGTCATACTTCATATGACGGGCCTTGGGGTCGTGGGGCTATTTATCTTGACAACCGCAGAATGAGCAGGACAGCACGTAGAATAGCTTAGGTCGATCGGCATAACTTTGCCTAACTCACTCAAGCCTACAACATAACCCAAGGGACGAGCAAAGGCTATGCCAAGCCTTGCGGGACAGGACCGTGCATGCTTTAGCAAGCATTTATGCGGGCGACGCCTATGACTTAGGCTAATTTCATAGTTTTGTGTCAAAGACCAACTTTCCTTCTCCCAAGCCACGGGACGAAGGACCGAGTGTCATTTTCAAAGCACGCCGTGCACCAACTCTAAGCCGACCGTGGGACGTTTTCCAAGTTCTAACTCGATTCAAACCGTCGGGATTATTCCCTTAGCTATGTGGATGCGTAGCTTTTATTTTTCAAGCCTAACTTGTGCAAGTTGAAAACACGATTTATTATGTGAAGGCAAAGATGAGGAGAGTTCACCGAAACTACCCCACCTGAGCGAGCGGTCGCCTCGACCGAGCGAGCCTCCGAGCAGCCGTTGCAAGGCTAAGGCCGAACGCCGTCGGCGTTTCGATTCCTCCGATTGACTTTGCGGGACGGGGCACTACAGTTATCCCCTGTCCAGCCCCCTTCACCTCATGTTCACTCTCTCTCACTCTATCTATATATCATTTTTCCCCTTCTATATCCTTACCTCTCTCTCTCTCTCTATATATATATATATATATACATATACATATATATATATATATATATATATATATATATATATATATATATATATATATATATATATATATATATATATAAATATTTTGTGGGATTAGTCTTGGTTTATATGAGTTGTATGTTATGATAACTGAATACACATCCAAGCAAGAAATCACTTTTCCACTTTGAAGTATTCACTTTCCTTTCTATTTTTTGGTATTTCCAAACATCTAAACGATGCCCAAGTGATTCGCATGAAGTCATGTGACCCAAGAGGATGGGTTTTTGAATCCACACACTTAGGGGCTGTTTGGTAGGAAGAATGTGGTCAGAAGGTGGGAGTTTCTGCTGCAAGTGAGCAGAGCTCCCAACAGTTTTAATTTTTGGTTCGTTATATAACTGCTATTGCAGGTGAAGAATTTCTGGCAGCATGAGCTGTTGTCCCTCGTAATTCTCCTGCTCTCCACCCTCATCACAAATGTGAGAGAGGTGGGCTGCAAGTGGATCACCATGACGACTATACGGCGGTTCAGGCCTCCGGAGCACAACGAGCCACGCAGTGGTGGTTCAGCTTGAGCCGGGTGGACGGAGGCGATGGTGGCCCGGGAGACGTCTCCAACAACCTCGATTTCGAGATCGAGTCCCACAGTTCTTTCCCAGAATCTCAGCAACCTCGGCTTTGAGGTCGTGTCCCGTCGCCCCTGTCACTCCTGTTTTCCATTATACGTATTTTTATTATACGTGTATGGATTTATGACATTTGTTAGGTGGATCGTAGTTAGACTTGTTTTGGTTAGCCTAGCCTTGGTTTAATCTTGCCTTGGTTTATTTGGTTTGGTTCAACATGACTTGGCTTAGCTTGGCTTGGTTTGGTTTGAGATGGAGAGGTTTGGTATTTAAGTCAACTTCTCTCTCTTTCCTCTATAACTTTCTGTCACGACCCGCACCCACTGTGAGGGTACGAGAACGTAACAACGCCCAGCCTAAGCCGCAGTGTCGGCGGTAGAACGCTGTCCTAGGTTACTATCTAATCAACAACTCACGCAATTATATAATGTACTTGTCAAATCTCAACTCCGAACGGAGGACAAGTATAGATATAATGAATCTCAATCACAGTCTAAGAACGATAAGATATCACAGAAGTTATAACTAAAGACTAAATAACAGAAATAAAATCCAACAACTAAATAATATAATCTCAGACAATCTCAACTACAAACTCAACTTATATACAACTCCAGTTCTAAAACATGAAAGCTAAAACAAGACAACTAGCTAAACTCCCGATCACTCTTGAGTGTCGGGGCCATAGGTAGCTAAGCCGTCTCCTGGTCCATAATACGTAGTGCATGTGTCCTCAGGGCAATCATCTGTAAAATTTTCAACAGGTCCAGTCAGGACAGGAACGAGTACAACTCATCAAGAAATCCCAAGTAATGACAGAGAACTATAAAGCAGTTATAAACAGTTTTATTGATGAATATGGCAGTTTATATTTAGGTTGTGGCATAGAGAAGCAGTAAGATACAAGGAGAGTAAAGTAACTAAAACAAGAGAAGAATGATGGCAATGAAGACAATAATAAATCTAGCTGAACTAAGGTAACATAATAAGTCCAGATAGTAAATGTAAACAAGTGCAAAACCCAAGTAAATCCAGACAACATGAATCTGATACCAGGTGGTTCCAGTACAAGATGAGTCCGGTATAAGGTGAGTCCAGTTGGTGATCAAAGGTTCTAGGGTGAGTCCAGCCTATACTCTAACAGTGTGTTTTAAAATATCAGGATCGACATGTGAACGGCTGTAGGTAATACGGCACACCGCACACTCGGCCAAGTGTGGGATGGCTATCGTTCCAGTATAATTCCAAGGGAGTGGTTCCAGTATTTGGGTATGTTCACATGCCTATTCCAATATTTCTCCGCCCAGCAAGTACAAGTGAATCCATAATCCGACACAAAAATAGGTATAAGTCCAGCCAGTACACGAATGGTTCCAGTAAATGATTCCAGGGTGGTTCCAGTAGGTGGTTCCGGTAGGTGGTTCCAGAATAGAAGCCAGACTTAAATAAGTGAGTGTCGCATGAAATGGATCCAGTAATATCAAATCGTGTTTGTAATACAGAATCAAATATAACTAGCTACAACTGAAGTATAGTAAACGACAAGTAAATGGAAGAACTATCAGAGAATGTACTCGCCTGCTACTCTGAAAAGAGTAGTGTAATATTAGATGCCTGCACCAGAGTCACAATGTACTAAACAGAGTAATATGGGTTATAATATGTTTAAAACAAGGTAAATGATGTTTATGATGCAATCTACATGATTTCTAGGCCAATCTAGGTCAAAGTCAAACTTGGTCAACTCTACAGTCAAACTAAGTCAAATCAAGTCATATTAGGTCACAAGAAGTTAAACTAAGTCATACGAGGTCAAACAAAGTTAAACAAGTCTAATCTAGATTAAAGTCAACTCTTGGTCAAACATTTTAGCCAAACTAGTCAAGTTATCTAGGGTTTAGTCAATAATGGTCCGACTAGTCAATATGGTCAAACTAGGTCAAAGTCTAGACTAACTAAGATTTTGGTTAATCATAGACTAGTCAATAAGGTAATTAGGTCAAGGGTCAACTCTATAAGGCTAACTCAAACCAATCATAGGCTATCATGTATTAGGATACCTAAGATTCTATACCATAAAGCTAAGGCATAACCAATTATTCATACTAGTATATCACACATAATATATATAAATACCAATCTTGAATCTATAGTTAAGCTAAGCCTATACTCTAACTCAAATCATGAAACAACTCCTGAGCATCCCACTTAACCCCATACATATCTTAATCTACTTAGGACTATCCACATAACCTACATGGTCAAACCTAAACCAATTAGTCAGTAGTCTATAGTTTAGTCAACTTAGTCAAACTAGCCCCTTTAAGTCCATCTAAGCCCCTTTCTAGGTCAATTAGGTCATGGTTGACCTATAGTTGACTTTGGTCAACCATGGTCAACAATGGTCAACCATCTAGTCAAACTAGGTCAACTTGACCTAATGGTCAATTCTAACTTGCTACTAACCATAGGCTAGTAATCCTAGGGCACTAAGACATATATACAATACATATATACATAGGCCATAGGCTAAGACATCAAGTCTATATCATATATATATACATATCTAATTTATATATATCCAACTATATAACCCATTATATATAATACATATATATAAAATATATCCATATACATGTAACTAATATATAGCCAATATATATATACCAATATGTAACCTAACTATGTATATAATACCTATATATATATTCAACCTACAAATATATATGATACACTATATATATATATATATATATATATATATATATATATATATATATATATATATATATATATATATATATATATATATTGAGAGAGAGAGTGGGGTGATGGGGTGTCATGTGTGTGAATAAAAGAGTGTGAGAGTGGGGGTGATGGGGTGTCATGACAGCAAGGGGGGGGGGGAGTTAAAACTCAGAAACTGTGAATTGGGACCACACCACACACACATACATATATGCATATATACATATACATATTCCCACATATATACAAGTATATATACACTCACATACTCACATACACACACACATACATATATACTTACATATACAGTACGTATATACATAAATACGCATGCATATATACACAGAAATCAGTTTGAAATTCATTTAAAAAACTGAGAAAAATAACCAGAAAACTGTTCATTACTGAACAGTGGGGGTAAAACCAAATCCGACACCAAAACCTAGCTAAGACCCTAAAATAGTGGTTGGTAATCGTGCCCCCATATGTGTACGTGTCGTAGGTGTCCCTAGGTGTCCACCACGACACGACACAACGTGTCCAAGTGTCAAAAATCTGAAACGGGTAAGTTCAGACACTGTGCAGTGACACAGCGTCGTGCACAGGTTCACGTGCGTGCAGGACACGACACAAGTGTCCTAGAGTCTTGTGGTCACGTGTCCAGGTTCGCCTAGGGTCAGGCTACACACCTAGGACACTGACACGATCCCACGTGTCGCCGTGTCCGTGTGCGAAGCGCGTATCAGTGCGTCTTTTCACACGAGCACAGCACAGGCACGGGTCGGTGCGATCGAGTTTTCTCTCGATCCACTCGACCAATTCGTCTAAAATTTTGTGTGCAGTGTGTAAGACACTAGGCACACGTGTTCACAAAAAATCAGGCCATGAGAGGCCGTGTCGTGTCCTGTGTTACCCCCGAACAGCAGGGCACTGTGTTCGTGCGTGCGGCAGTGTGTCCGTGTCCCCGTGTGGACACGACACGACTCTAAATTCAGAAAAAAACACAGAAATCGACAAGCAAACCCTAGATCTAGGATTCTATTCAAATATATTTGCAAAATTTGCAAATCGAATCGGTTCGAACATTTTGTCGAACACCTAGCCTATAGGTTCGATACGTGTCCGATACGGACACGAAACCTAAAGAAAATGACACGAAATTTCTACAGTAGCTAGGGGACACCTATTCCTAAACTATCATGCAAAGAAATCACAATAATAGTGCAATTTAAAGGGTTTTACCTATAGGTGCAAATTGTATGGAAAAGCTCCAAATGGGGGTGTTCTTCTTGATGGTCAAATGCTCCAAATTGATCCCAAACTGAAATAGCTCTCCACCAACAGTCCATAAACTTAAATTAGAACCCAATGCAAAAGACTAGGATGAAAAAGGAGATCAAATGAATAAAATGAGAATTTTTGGAAGGGGAAAGAATACCTTTCTTTTCTCCAAGTGTTGGAATAAAAATAAAAGAGGCAAGAACTCAAGGAGGAGATTATTTATAGGGAGGGGAGCCCTAGTGGCTGTTCATAAGCTCAAAAATTAGGGTTGGGGTTCACTAAATGGCCCATGGGCTTAAGTCATGATCAATCAAATCATTAAGTCATAAGTCATTTCATGAAATCACAAGCCATGACTTAAATTCACTAAACCAAATCCCCTCATTCTAAAACTATTCTCTAATGACTAAAATAGGTAACACAAGTTAGACTAGGGTTACCATGGCTAGGGTTAGCTTCTAGGCTAGTCCACTAGGTCTCAACAAGTCAAGTCAACCTAGAATTCACCAATTCAATAAATCATCAAATAATTCAAATAAGTCAAAATGACCAAATTACCCCTAGGCTAAAAATGATAATCAAATCATCCTACTGACATGGTTAGGCTCTTGGTCATGCAGTCTCTAGGGCTTCACTAGCAGCACGTCAAAATCACAAGTCATGACTTAAAGCAGTTTTTAAATAGTTTAGAAAAATTATTAAAAATCATCAAAAATCATAATATGAAATAAATATCAATAAATAATAATTACAATTACAAAATTTCAAAAATACCCTCATCTGGAAAACTGGGTGTTACAATCCTACCCACCTTAGAAAAATTTCGTCCTCGAAATTAAGATGATCGTATCCCCACTAGGTCAAACCTCCAACAATCAAAGTCAAAGATAACATGCAACACTGTCCTACTGGTCGCGATTCCACAGTCTCGAACAGGGTAGCTATACTATCTAGCAATCACAACTATATCCTGGCAGGTACTAATAGAATCACACAGAAAAGTGGAGAGGAAGAATGAGAAGGACAAACCTGCTAACCCATTACCTGCAGCGTCGGTCTCCTCGACCGCCATCGCAAAGCTCCACCCCTCTGGTGCTGAGCTACATGTGGCCTAGCTCCCTCTAAAGGAGGTGCAAAGGGACAGTCAACCATCCTATATGAAACTGGTAAGGACAACTAGGAATTAATTATGAAGGGTTACCATTCCAAGATGATCAAAATCGAAAGTTTAAGGCACGAGTGTCAATAGCATTGAAATCCAATAATACAGTATATAAAAGAGGATTTAGTCCTGGCACGATCTAAGTTGATCAATTTTAGGATATATCGAAGTTTGGACAAGATGGAGAACGAGGCCATTGAAGTCTGAGCACGAGTATCCAAGATTTGATATCCATGTCACAATTGAATTTATTCAATTGAATAAGACCCCAAACACTGGATGATAAGGAGGATGACCCGGTCAACTGGTCACGATCAAAGAATTAGAATTTAAAGGATGATGCAAGGATATAGAAATAGGGCAATTTCTTCCTTTGGATAGGGAAACTAAACATGATACATTGGGTTGATCTATCAAGTACAGTGCCTTTTCTTTCTGAAATATGCGAAAGGCAAAACAATAAAGAGTTTAAAGACGATGCTATTAAGTACAATACGTGGTTCATAGGCGATGGAAATAATTCAAAGAGAGTTGCCAAAGCTGTCGTGGATGAGACTCTAGGGCAAATTTAACTATGTCTCCCTCCACCTAGAATAACATATGAAAAGCGAACCAAAGTGCAATAGATTGATCAGACCATCATGCACCGGTTCTGATTAGACAATATGTTAGTGGATGCCAGCCCCCAATAAAATATGTCATGATCAGGCTCGAATAAGATAAGCTCGCAAACTGGTGCTAAATTAGCAACATAAGATAGACAAAATATAAGGATACGATGAAGGAAGTTAATAGTCTAAGATTCTTTAAACATCAAGGAGTGAGGGTGAATCAAAACAAGAGGAAAAGATTTTCAATTCGAAGTTCATAATGAGATTCTCAAGGGTCGTCCAGGAATCTCTCAAGTAGTCCTAACTGTGATTGAGTAACCTCTCCGTTTAAACCTATCTCTCAAATCCTATCGCAGGCTGTAGTGATACTCTAGTTCGAATACCACTACATAAACTCGACCTGCATGGGCCACCACTAAAAACGTGTCACGACCCGCACCCACTGTGAGGGTACGAGCACATAACAATGCCCAGCATACGCCGCAGTGTCGGCAGTAGAACGCTGTCCTAGGTTACTATCTAATCAACAACTCACGCAATTATATAATGTACTTGTCAAATCTCAACTCCGAACGGAGGACAAGTATAGATATAATGAATTTCAATCACAGTCTAAGAACGATAAGATATCACAGAAGTTATAACTAAAGACTAAATAACAGAAATAAAATCCAACAACTAAATAATATAATCTCAGACAATCTCAACTACAAACTCAACTTATATACAACTCCAGTTCTAAAACATGAAAGCTAAAACAAGACAACTAGCTAAACTCCCGATCACTCCCGAGTGTCGGGGCCATAGGTAGCTAAGCCGTCTCCTGGTCCATAATACGTAGTGCATGTGTCCTCAGGGCAATCATCTGTAAAATTTTCAACAGGTCCAGTCAGGACACGAACGAGTACAACTCATCAAGAAATCCCAAGTAATGACAGAGAACTATAAAGCAGTTATAAACAGTTTTATTGATGAATATGGCAGTTTATATTTAGGTTGGGCATAGAGAAGCAGTAAGATACAAGGAGAGTAAAGTAACTAAAACAAGAGAAGAATGATGGCAATGAAGACTGTAATAAATCTAGCTGAACTAAGGTAACAAAATAAGTCCAGATAGTAAATATAAACAAGTGCAAAACCCAAGTAAATCCAGACAACATGAATCTGATACCAGGTGGTTCTAGTACAAGATGAGTCCGGTATAAGGTGAGTCCAGTTGGTGATCAAAGGTTCCAGGGTGAGTCCAGCCTATACTCTAACAGTGTGTTTTAAAATATCGGGATCGACATGTGAACGGCTGTAGGTAATACGGCACACCGCACACTCGGCCAAGTGTGGGATGGCTATCGTTCCAGTATAATTCCAAGGGAGTGGTTCCAGTATTTGGGTATGTTCACATGCCTATTCCAATATTTCCCCGCCCAGCAAGTACAAGTGAATCCATAATCCGACACAAAAATAGGTATAAGTCCAGCCAGTACACGAATGGTTCCAGTAAATGATTCCAGGGTAGTTCCAGTAGGTGGTTCCGGTAGGTGGTTCCAGAATAGAAGCCAGACTTAAATAAGTGAGTGTCGCATGAAATTGATCCAGTAATATCAAATCGTGTTTGTAATACAGAATCAAATATAACTAGCTACAACTGAAGTATAGTAAACGACAAGTAAATGGAAGAACTATCAGAGAATGTACTCGTCTGCTACTCTGAAAAGAGTAGTGTAATATCAGATGCCTGCACCAGAGTCACAATATCCTAAACAGAGTAATATAGGTTATAATATGTTTAAAATAAGGTAAATGATGTTTATGATGCAATCTACATGATTTCTAGGCCAATCTAGGTCAAAGTCAAACTTGGTCAACTCTACAGTCAAACTAAGTCAAATCAAGTCATATTAGGTCACAAGAAGTTAAACTAAGTCATACGAGGTCAAACAAGGATAAACAAGTCTAATCTAGATTAAAGTCAACTCTTGGTCAAACATTTTAGCCAAACTAGTCAAGTTATCTAGGGTTTAGTCAATAATGGTCAGACTAGTCAATATGGTCAAACTAGGTCAAAGCCTAGACTAACTAAGATTTTGGTTAATCATAGACTAGTCAATAAGGTAATTAGGTCAAGGATCAACTCTATAAGGCTAACTCAAACCAATCATAGGCTATCATGTATTAGGATACCTAAGATTCTATACCACAAAGCTAAGGCATAACCAATTATTCATACTAGTATATCACACATAATATATATAAATACCAATCTTGAATATATAGTTAAGCTAAGCCCATACTCTAACTCAAATCATGAAACAACTCCTGAGCATCCCACTTAACCCCATACATATCTTAATCTACTTAGGACTATCCACATAACCTACATGGTCAAACCTAAACCAATTAGTCAGTAGTCTATGGTTTAGTCAACTTAGTCAAACTAGCCCCCTTTAAGTCCATCTAAGCCCCTTTCTAGGTCAATTAGGTCATGGTTGACCTATAGTTGACTTTGATCAACCATGGTCAACAATGGTCAACCATCTAGTCAAACTAGGTCAACTTGACCTAATGGTCAATTCTAACTTGCTACTAACCATAGGCTAGTAATCCTAGGGCACTAAGACATATATACAATACATATATACATAGGCCATAGGCTAAGACATCAAGTCTATCATATATATATATATATATACATATCTAATTTATATATACCCAACTATATAACCCATTATATATAATACATATATATAATATATCCATATACATGTAACTAATATATAGCCAATATATATATATACCAATATGTAACCTAACTATGTATATAATACCTATATATATATTCAACCTACAAATATATATGATACACTATATATATATATATATATATATATATATATATATATATATATATATATATATATATATATATATATATATATATATTGAGAGAGAGAGTGGGGTGATGGGGTGTCATGTGTGTGAATAAAAGAGTGTGAGAGTGGGGGTGATGGGGTGTCATGACAGCAAGGGGGGGAGTTAAAACTCAGAAACTGTGAATTGGGACCACACCACACACACATACATATATGCATATATACATATACACATTCCCACATATATACAAGTATATATACACTCACATACTCACATACACACACATACATATATACTTACATATACAGTACGTATATACATAAATACGCATGTATATATACACAGAAATCAGTTTGAAATTTATTTAAAATACTGAGAAAAATAACCAGAAAACTGTTCATTACTGAACAGTGGGGGTAAACCCAAATCCGATACCAAAACCTAGCTAAGACCCTAAAATAGTGGTTGGTAATCGTGCCCCTATATGTGTACGTGTCGTAGGTGTCCCTAGGTGTCCACCACGACACGACACAACGTGTCCAAGTGTCAAAAATCAGAATCGGATAAGTTCAGACACTGTGCAGTGACACAGCGTCGTGCACAGGTTCACGTGCGTGTAGGACACGACACAAGTGTCCTAGAGTCTCGTGGTCACGTGTCCAGGTTCGCCTAAGGTCAGGCTATACACCTAGGACACTGACATGATCCCACGTGTTACCGTGTCCGCGTGCGAAGCGCGTATCAGTGCATGTTTTCACATGCGCACAGCACAGGCACGGGTCGGTGCGATCGAGTTTTCTTTCGATCCACTCGACCAATTTGCCTGAAATTTTGTGTGCAGTGTGTCAGACACTAGGCGCACGTGTCCACAAAAAATCAGGCCATGAGAGGTCGTGTCGTGTCCTGTGTCGCCCCCGAGCAGCAGGGCACTGTGTTCGTGCGTGCGGCAGTGTATTCGTATTTCCGTGTGGACACGACAAGACTCTAAATTCTGGAAAAAACACAGAAATCAACAAGCAAACCCTAGATCTAGGATTCTATTCAAATACATTTGCAAAATTTGTAAATCGAATCGGTTCGGGCATTTCGTCGAACACCTAGCCTATAGGTTCGATACGTGTCCGATACGGACACGAAACCTAAAGCAAATGACACCAAATTTCTACAGTAGCTAGGGGACACCTATTTCTAAACCATCATACAAAGAAATCACAATAATAGTGCAATTTAAAGGGTTTTACCTATAGGTGCAAATTGCATAGAAAAGCTCCAAATGGGGGGTGTTCTTCTTGATGGCCAAATGCTCCAAATTGATCCCAAACTGAAATAGCTCTCCACCAACAGTCCATAAACTTAAATTAGAACCCAATGCAAAAGACTAGGATGAAAAAGGAGATCAAATGAATAAAATGAGAATTTTTAGAAGGGGGAAGAATACCTTTCTTTTCTCCAAGTGTTGGAATAAAAATAAAAGAGGCAAGAACTCAAGGAGGAGATTATTTATAGGGAGGGGAGCCCTAGTGGCTGGTCATAAGCTCAAAAATTAGGGTTAGGTTTTACTAAATGGCCCATGGGCTTAAGTCATGATCAATCAAATCATTTAGTCATAAGTCATTTCATGAAATCACAAGCCATGACTTAAATTCACTAAACCAAATTCCCTCATTCTAAAACTATTCTCTAATGACTAAAATAGGTTAACTCAAGTTAGACTAGGGTCACCATGGCTAGGGTTAGCTTCTAGGCTAGTCCACTAGGTCTCAACAAGTCAAGTCAACCTAGAATTCACCAATTCAATAAATCATCAAATAATTCAAATAAGTCAAAATGACCAAATTACCCCTAGGCTAAAAATGATAATCAAATCATCCTAATGACATGGTTAGGCTCTAGGTCATGCAGTCTCTAGGGCTTCACTAGCAGCACGTCAAAATCACAAGTCATGACTTAAAGCAGTTTTTAAATAGTTTAGAAAAATTATTAAAAATCACCAAAAATCATAATGTGAAATAAATATCAATAAATAATAATTAAAATTACAAAATTTCAAAAATACCCTCATCTGGAAAACTGGGTGTTACACTTTCATTTATTTCTTCTCATCTTTTTCATTTACTCCTCTCCACCTACACCCAAGCCCTAGGCAAGTGCAACTTGCTTCATAATGGATCTCAAAATTTATTGTTCCTTTGCCTTTCTTGCTTGATTCTAAGACTCTTTAGAACTTGGAGATTTTGGTTTTGAGAGTTATATTTTTGTAGATCTAAGTTTATAGTTTCTTCGATTTTTCTTTATTTTGATCTCTTAAATTTTTTTATTTTCGAAACTAATGGTTCCATGTTGTAGAAAATTCAATTTCATTTAGTTTAGACCTTTATTTTGTCCAATTTTGAGTCATTTAGTCCAAGTTATGGACATTGGAAGTTTTAAAACACCATGGCCAAAAGCTTGCTGGTAGGGACGACAGCTCGCGCACCTTGAATCTCGTGCACCTTTTGGTCCACGCACCTTGCACCTCGCGTACCTTTTGGTCTGTGCACCTTACACCTCGTACAACTTTTGGTCCGCGCACCTTGTACCTCGTGCACATTTTGGTCCGCGTACCTTGCACCTCGTGCACCTTTTGGTTCGTGCACCTTGCACTTCACGTACGTTTTGGTCCGTGCACCTTGTGCCTCGCGTACCTTTTGGTCCGCGTACCTTGCATCTCGTGCACTTTTTGGTCCGCGTACCTTTTGGTTCGTACACCTTGTACCTCGTGTACCTTTTGGTCTGCGTACCTTACACCTCGCGTACCTTTTGGTCCGCGCATCTTGCACCTCGCGCACCTTTTGGTCCGCGCACCTTGTACCATATGCACCTTTTGGTCCGCGCATCTTGTATCTTGCGCACCTTTTAGTTCGTGCCCCTTGCACCTCGCGCACACTTATCTTGGCTTCAAGAATCTTCCTGTCCCACTTTAATCAGAGTTCATATGTGGCTTATAGCTTCAATCACACGTGGGTGTTCTCGATCTTCTTTGCATGTTTTTTTCCTATACTTGGCCTAAATTGCGACGACCCGATTTGACACTTGAAAGTCTTGAGATAGTAACTTGAACTTGACTTGAACATGATAATATGAACTCGTCTTGATAACTTTTGATAAGTGGCCCATCGAGGCGCACTCCAGATAAGTACTCTTGATATGACAAGTAACCTGACATGACATATATAAACTTGAAAGGCTGTTAAGACAGCTACCCTGACATGCTAAGTAACTCTTGTCTTGACAATGTGGTTGACTTCTTGATTGTGCCTGTACAAGCTACCTGTCTCGTCTTGTATCATGTCTAGGACATAGATTTCTGGTTACCACGGTCAGAAATTTACAGTGAATCTGACTAGGTTAATGACTAGATTGATCAAGTAGTTCATATAGAGAAAATTTTCCCAGTTACAGGTGATCCCGTTATCCCGGCCACACCTGAGGGACTTGTAGCCTGCCGACGAGTATGGCACATTTCCAGTCCACTGTTATGTGGGGCACTTCTTGAAAACATAAGTACTGAAAGTATACTAGTAATCTTGATAACTCTTGTAACTTTCATAAATCATCTTGCCTGGATAACCTAGATAGCTGCAGGGCTTGTGACTGCGGGAATATCTCATTGCATCTTGCTAGTAACTAGGCCTGTGATAACCCAAGTTAGCTAATAATAGCAAGCCGTAGGACTTGATTGGTCGTGCCTGAATGCTTGCTCGTGATTAGCATGGAAATTATATTCCGTCTATTGTTTTTCCTAATGCAAGCTATTATTTTATTCTAACCCTATCTTCTTGTCATTTAAGCATGTTCATTTATTTATTCTTCTATTTTATTACCTGCTGGTTTTAGTTCCTTAATGAAGCCTCCCTTGTGGCACTTGCTCTTTCTGGGGTCTGATCCAGCTGGTTTTGTATGGCTAGATTTTGTAGTGATACCCGAGGATCTTCCTGCTCATCAGCCAGATGGTGAATACCAGATGTAATCCTGGCAACGAGTGGGTTTCTTATTTTACTTTTCCACTCTATTGTAAGTTATTCTTTTGAGGTGTTAGACATCGAGCAAGTGTTAGTTCGTGTTAAAACTTAATTCCTGTTTTCCTAAAGGCTATAACATGATTGAAAAATCCTAGTTGATCATGTATGACATAACTCTTGCTAGTCTCGTATTTTGTATGACTAGCTTCATGATCATCTGAATATGTAATATTTGGGATGCCTTACCTTGTATGTCTGATTATCTAACATCTTGTACATTTGTTTGCTTGCTTGAGGTTGAGACACTAGACTTATTCTTGACCATAGAGATCGATGGATTGTAGTTTAACCCTCATACGTCTAGACAGCCGTGATCGTATTGCGAGGTGGGTTGCACTTCAATGTACGTAGCTGACTGTGTCTGTCCCCCGCTCTCTACTATTCTGGCTCTCGGGCGTGACACGGTTTAAGTGGTGGCCCATGCAGATCTTGTAAATCAAGAATGTGTGAGGCTTTCACTGAATAGATGTCTCAATCGGCATTCGTCCTTGATCTCTACTCGTGCTTTCTAATCTTCCTGAATCTTGGCCTGATAAGGTGCTTTATCCTTGATCGATCTTGGTCCTTTCTTATTGTTTGTCATGTCATTTTCTTTAGTGACATTGTTCTTGGTCCTACCGATCAGCCGGATGTAGCACAACAAGTGAACCAGCCGCAACCTGGGGACCAAATCCAGCACTCAGGGGCAACACCCCGAGTCATACCTTCTGGGGAGCAAGAGCCGCTAGTTCAGCCAGCCCAGCCTGCAAAGCCTGACAATAGAACCCTGATAGGACTCATCCGAGACTTGCTTGCATTATAAGACATTCAGGGCGATGCCCTGCAGCAGACAGTACGAGATGCCATGGACAGAGTTGGTTATCAAGGGAACAACACGGCTAACAGCTTCAAGCGCCTGAACCCTCCTTTCTTTGACAGCTGTGAAAATGCTATTGCCGCTGATGCTTGGCTACATAATATAGAGGTTATTCTGGAGGCAGCTAGGACTCCAGAGGAAGAGAAGGTGGCCGTTGTGCGCCTGCAATTATTGGACTTAGCCCGCAGTTGGTGACAATGCAAGCAGTTGGATTGGCGACACCTGTCTTGTGGGCGGTATTCAGTGACAAGTTCCAAACAAAGTACTTTGATGCAGTAGCTCGGTATGATCTGAAACAAGGTTCAGCAATCTCAAGCAGATGGAAAGGACGGTCGATGGACATGCGGCTGAGTTTTCTAGGCTTAGTCGATTTGCTCCCACCTTGGTGGCAACCGAATTGGACCGAGCACAGCGATTCCAGCAGGGACTCCACCTAGAGATCATTCTAGCAGTGGAGCAGTTTGAGCACCAGACCTTTGATGCTATTTTGAGAGCATCTAGGAGGCATGAATATACCTCCACAAGAGGATAGTAGATCGAACTGGAGGATGAAAGAGGCCTCATGGACAGTTATCCCAGTCATCAACACCAGCCCCGGCAGCTAGGGCTTTGACTATTGGAGCTCTTAGGAGGACGACCACAGTTTCGTCGGTTCAGCACTTGACACTGACGTACACTCAGTAACAGAGGCAGAAGCAGTCTTCCGCAATGGGCTGCACTCGTTGTGGAAAGCCTGGGCACATGGTTTTAGAGTGTCGTAGGGCACAGGATTGTGCTGGCTTGTGGGGCACTAGATCACAAAATTGGGTCTTGTCCGTATAGAACCAGTTCAGCTTCATCAACCCTAACCAGTCCATCGGTTAGGGCACCAGCACAAGTGCAGTAGCAACATCAGCAGTACCAGCCTCCGAGGCCCTTACCGCCTCAGGCTCAACAATATGCTCAGACCCAAGGTCAGATTCAGAACAGGCAGAGAGGTCACCGGCAGAGGGACCAGCACCAAGAGGACAGGGCCAAGCTATGGCTCTGACCGTGGCAGAAAAATTGGCATCAGGCGAGGGGGTGGCAGGTACCATTCTCGTCAACTCTTTTCCAGCATTAGTATTATTTGATTCGGGTGCATCGCATTCATTTATGTCTGCACAATTTGCTACCCGGATAGGACTGGAGCCCGAGTCATTATCAGTAAGGCTCAATATACTTACTGATAACGGTCTTGTGGGAGTAGATAGAGTCTTTTCCTCGTCTCGAATAGTAGTTAGCGGTAGAGAGTTTTCTGCTAGATTGATAGAATTTATGATGGCCGACTATGATGTGGTCCTAGGAATGGATTGGTTGAAGGATCAATACGCACGAATAAACTACCATGTTGGTAGGATTATTTTTGGTATTCAAGAAGAGTTTTCATTTTCTAGACGCGAAGTAGAACCTTCTCCACCAGTCTTGCGGATGGACGAAGCAGCAGTAGTCCAGTTTCCCATAGTAGTAGAAGAATTTTCTAATGTATTTCCCAAAGAGCTCCCAGGCATGCTGCCAAAGTGTCATGACCCACACCCGATTTTCGGACGCGAGCTCGTGAGCAAGCCAGCTACGTATCGAGCGGACTCCAGCCCGACTCGAGTACGTATAAGCTGTCCATAACAGGGTATCATGTCTAATCTAAACTATATCTCAATCCACAGGAATAATGTAAAACAAGAATGAACAAGTATGGGTCATGGTCTGTAGCCCATTAGCATATTGTTCGATTAGAATCCAAGAATGATATGAGTCTATAAATAAGCAGAATATATCATGGTATGGAATATAAAGCACGAGAGGATAATAAAGTAATATCACAAGCAAATACCGGTATCATACATCGCAATCCTCTACCATCCTGCTCTGCTAACTAACTCCATGCAGTCGCTAAACCTGAAGAGATCATCAGGTCCTCAGAGGACTAGCAAGATACATAAAACATGCCTATCTAACAGTTTAATCATGCAATAATATAACCAGGGTATAAACAGGAACTAGACATGAGACTGACATGTGGCTACTGACAGGTAACTATGAACACGGATACAGAATCAAGTATGCATAAATGAACTGCTGGAAGGTCAATGGAATAACAACCCTCGCCCCGAATGTAGACTCGCAGGTCAGTTTCAAGACAAGTCACCTTCGCCCCGTGTGTGGATTTGCAGGTACAAACGGATAACCCTCGCCCCGTGTGTGGACTCGCAGGTTGTAGGAAAGACAAAGGAATAACAGTTCACTCACATATACTTGTAGACACGACTCAGTCAAGATACAGGTGAAGACACGGTACCACTCAGTCATGATACAGGTAAGGACAACTGTAGCATGATCTATGACATAAACAAGCCGGGTATAACTATACTATCAAGTCATAAAATACTGATATCCAAGCAAGACAATAAACTGGTAAACGCGATATTATATAAATCTATAACAACTAAGGTAACTAAAGATAACATACTACAACAGGTGTACTATAAGCATGAAAATAAACTGTAGAGGGAGGCAAGGTATACTTGCCTGGTGGTAGCGCGAAGAACCAATAAGATACCGTCAACTGGTACGCCATAAAGTCCAAAATCCACAAATATCTTCGAAAGCTGAAACAGATATCGCCAACATTCTCAAAATAGTCAAATTAGTTAGGATTGTCTGTCCTTAAGTCCAATTCTGGACACAGAGACAAAACGGTAATTTCGGGCAAAAACGGTATCCGCCGTTGGACCCGCTTTGCACCAAAAATCGTACCAGGGTCAATGGTCTCTAAAGTCATCTAACTACATGTTTATGGATCCGGTTTGATGATACGAACCCAACGGTATGTTAAATTTTGGATTCCGAGGGGCCGTGCACAAAATCGCCCGTTGAATCGGACCGTGGGGCCCGCAAAACGGCGGTCTGATTCAACTGTCTCAGAATTGGACCAAACTTGGCATACAGGACCAGAAAAACAATATGATTTTATTGGCGCAAGTTTCGTCTCGATCTGACGAGCGTGCACAAAGTAATTGAGAAATTTGCACAGAGGCCGATACGGTAAATTTCGACGGATACGCATCAAATTCGTCGCGCACACGCGACCAATTTGAATTCCGTCAAAGCCCATATGTCCATGAAGCTATTACGCACCTTTTGATGCTTTCGATTTGCGACCATGTCGCCCGAAATGGCGAGACGCACGTCGTATCGAAGGTTTTTCTAAAATTTTAATATTTTAAAAATAGGTTTTTAGAAAACTTTGGGATTCGATTTCTCAACGCGTAGTCGATGATTTCTAAATCCACAAAAAAGGTTATGAATCCCTATATATTGTCTATAATTGTGTTCAAATAGAATATCTAATCTGGCGTCAGATCGATCGAAATCGATCTTCAAATGTGGGTGATTGGACTGTATTATACCCTGTTTTCGAACAGGTTTTTACCGAACTTTGGTTCGATTTTCTGAGCGATATAGTTTACCTAAAATCAAACTAAATGATGGGGATCAGCGGCGTTAGGGTTGTGGTTGTACCTGAAGAATCATTTCGGAAAACGATAGACTGAGGCGATCGGGATATCGCAACAAAGTAGGTCCTGTTACTGCCGTTTCTGCCGCTGCTGACTGCTCTGTTCTCCGCTTCCAGGAGCGCGCGGCCGGCTGGCAGCCTCCCTCCGGCGATGCGCCACCATCGGGGAGGTCGCCCCGTGTCGACGAAGGTGTGAGGGTGTTGGGGAGGCACGGGGTCGAGAAGTTCTAGGGTTTCGTTTCCAGAGATATCCCTCTCGTTCTTTCTCTATATATATACTTATATACGCTGTTAGCGCGTAGAGGCTCGGTTTTGAGAAGTTAAGCGGGGTCACTGTTGTTTGATGGTTGACTTGGGCCTGCGGCCTATTGGGCTGTGGGGTTTTGTGTTTTTCCTTTTTACTCATTATTCCTTAAATGCATATATATATATATATATATATATATATATATATATATATATATATATATATATGTCCTAAACATATATACCATATAATAGTATAAGCTACCAAATATGCATATGAATATATAGGATGATATATATATACCATAAACACAAATACGAGCAATAAATATTAAGCATCATCAATATTTTATAATATAGAAACCATAATTTATATACCAATCTATATAAATAATTTCAAGTAGTTAGCCATACATATACATATATACAAGTATATATATAACCTAGTTAATTCCCATAATATCCAAAATATTTATTAAAGAACTTATTTACTATATTATCAGCTAAAATACTATTTTAATAGCAAGCACAATAATATGTATATATATATATCCACTGATTCGAAATTGCTTCCTAAATCACTAAAGTAAAATGCCAATACAACATATCTCTATATGGTCGTCTCTACACGTACTACCCGACTACTAGGGCTTGGACTTGGTCCGGGTCCGGTCCGGACTGGTTCAGTACAACCAGGTTCCTGCAAAGTCAATAAATTTAATAATAAATAATTAAACTATTTATAATGGTCATGTCACAATTTGGCCTGGTTTTCCTAATTAGGACACACTAATAGACATGTCTCCCTTAGCATGGCAAATACACTAGTCAAGGCACGCCACTGCACTATCCGTACCATGATTCCTAGTCGACTGGTGCTTCAAAACTCAACCATGGCTAAAGTCATCTACCGTAACAATTAACTAAATAATTATTTATAAAAATTCTAAAATCACCATTTAAATCAAATAAATAATAGAAAAAATAATTCAAAAATTTTCGGGAAGGGGAGCTACACAGAAAGAGAGATAGAGTTCACCATTGATTTGATTCCAGGGACGACACCAATATCAGAGAGAGTCTATAGAATGGCACCATCAGAGTTGGAGATCATGTACAAGATGATTGAAGAACTCAGAACCATGGGATTCATTAGTGCTAGTGGAGTACCTTGGGAAGCCCCGATGCTTCTTATAAAGAAGAAGGATGGTATGTCAAGATTATGTGTTGATTATTGTACCTTGAATTCTGTAACAATCTAGAATAGATATCCTCTTCCAAGGATAGATGACTTGTTCGATCAACTCAGTGGGACAACAGTATTATCGAAGATTGACTTGCGGTTGGGATACCATCAGATCAGAGTTAGAGAGCAAGACATCCCAAAGACAACATTCAGATCTAGATATGGACATTGAGAGTTTCTCGCTATGCCATTCGGAGTGACCAATGTGCCAACAGTATTCATGGATCTCATGAATCGCATATTCATGCCCTATTTGGATCAGTTCGTGATAGTGTTCATAGACGACATCTTAGTCTATAGCAAAAAATGAAGCAGAGCATGAGCAGCATCTCTGAATAGTCCTTCAGATTCTCAGAGAGCACCAGTTGTACGCGAAGTTTAGTAAGTACGAATTTTGGCTTGATCGTATTTCATACTTAGGTCACATCATCACCAGAGGTGGAGTGGAAGTGGACCCCCATAACATAGTGGCTATAGAGACATGGCCAGTACCTAGCACCGTCGCAGAAGTTCGTAGTTTTCTAGGATTGGCAGGCTATTATCGACGATTTGCGTCAGACTTTGCTCGAATTTCAGCACCATTGACGCAGTTGACCCACAATGATGTGCAGTTTGTTTGGACAACAGAGTGTCAGAGTTTATTCGAGAGGTTGAAGCAAGGATTGATGACGACACCCATTCTCATGCTTCCAGATGGAACTGGAGGATTTTTAGTTTATTGTGATGCTTCAGACAGAGGATTGGGATGCGTCTTGATGCAGCATGACAAGGTAGTAGTTAATGCATCACGTCAGCTTCATGATCATGAGAGAAATTATCCAACCCATTGTCACACCCCGACCCAGAATCACCCGAATCATCGTCCTCGCAGGGGGCGTGATGCCGCACAAGCCCGGAGTTACACTCGTGCAAGGTGAGATGACAAGTTCTCAAATGGTTATATTTGAGTTGATATTAACAACAAAAGGAAAATAGAGTATATGAAACAATTCTTTTTATTGATATTCGAACTGAGATTAGAAAGGCTTTCGATAGTCCAATAATATATGCCAGATTTTCTGCAACACTCAGGTTCTCTCTTGCCCACAAAGGGTTTTACCGTTCCATACATCATGTCTTCTATATCTCGGCCGCATCAATCATGTTATAAGTTCGAGAGTCAATGCGATCGCACGCTTCAAACGCTACGATATTCCATGCCTCTGTGCGATCAAACGAAGCTTCGCCGCGAGCAATCCATTCCCTGCACCCTGTATGAAAGCTGGTGGGGGATCAGCACGTTTGTTCTCGCATGTACTGACGAAAAGACCTTTCTTCTAAATTGATATTTTAGTATTTATGTTCAATCATGCAACTTAGCTTGTGATCTTGCTATATTCTCCTTAGGGTCAATTTTATGACATATTCGAAAGCGATAAAGCATATTATTCGAATTGAATAGGCAAGCAGGCAAGCAATCTCGTGTTTGTTTCGTACCACGACTTCTTACCAATTCGACGCACTCGTCCTTACACTGACGCAAGGTAAAAATGCCCCATTCCTTCCCTGTCATGTTATAAGTGCTCACTAAGCAGGATCTATGTGTGCAGGACACATACGTGTCTGCACTTTCAACCCATCATTCCTTAACTATATGAAGGTCGTTGGCGTATCCGTGCCGAAATGGACTAAAGGTGTTTCTCTTTTCTTTTCTTTTCTTTTCCTTTCCTTTCTTTCTTTTCTCTCTTTCTTTTCTTTCTCGAATTTGGGTAGCCCGGTGCCTCTCGTAGTGGGTTGTTGTCCTAATTACGGAGATCTATCGCTGCATACCATCATTTGCGGCTTTTCACATCTCGCTAAGCGGTCGCTAATCGTCTTACGGATGTGCGCCTATAAAAAATTATATCCCTCCTAGGCCGAACGGTCCCGGTGCCCCAGCGCAACCCGTTTGGAGGGAACATTCCGTGCACGAAAGATTATCTTAATTATCCCAAGTCCATTCTATTCGACCATGCAATGTACTATTATTCAAACAACCAAGCATAGTCTTGAGTCCGAGACTCAGACTTTATCATCTCGTATTTCTTTCGTTAACTTTCTATGTTCTTACATTTTATACTTTGTTTCAATATTCAATGGCATCATGCCTCAACTCAATGTTCGTCAACCGA
Source organism: Iris pallida (assembly GCA_029216955.1). Taxonomy (NCBI): domain Eukaryota; kingdom Viridiplantae; phylum Streptophyta; class Magnoliopsida; order Asparagales; family Iridaceae; genus Iris; species Iris pallida. The sequence goes on from JANAVB010030820.1 coordinate 4,593,056, forward strand.
ACGACCCGAAGGTCCCGAACATCTTTCGAGGCATCATGCCACATCTGACAGTTCCGTCACATTCATGCCACAACTGTATTATTTTGCAATAAAGCCATCTTTTATGATCTTGTGCACATAGGCATGTTTCGACACATTTACCATCTTTTCTTCGCATCGTGCACTTGCTGTACGCATCGAAGTCGTATTTCCATGTTCTATGCCTTTGTGTTCACTGTTCGTGGCTTGCATGCTAGGGCGCTCGCCTATTGTCTTTCAATGTGCTAGCCTTTCTAACTCGTACACGAAGGCACGGAATGGTTCATGCACTAAGGCACTCACTGAATACTGTTATCCCATGTTCTTGCGGCTTGCGCAGTGAGGCGCTCGCCTTTGCGATATCTAATGTTCTATAGCGACTCGTGTATTTGATGCACGTTTTATTTCAATTGTTCTAACTAGTGTTCGACACACACACTACGATTTATCTTTCGATCAGACCATGCCCGTGGCGTCGATAGGTTAACTTAGCATACAATGATATATTTTGACTTAGGCATGAAGGAGTAAAAAGAAGAGTCATCCTCCCACCTTAAGTTGATACGCCTTGTCGTTTCGCCAAGCCGATGCGGCTCAATTTTATAACTTCATTGCACGGCCAACTCTCCTGGCTTAGCCATTCGAGCACTTCATGCTTCATTAAATTAAACGTCCGACTTGGCTTACCGTGCCCAAGTCCCAGCCCGTTGTGAGACGGGGATTTGGGTTTTGCGGACCCGTCGCGAATGAGGTAAAATGTCGACCTCTAATATTTCAGCGTAAACGTATAGCCTGCACATAAAACCAACTAAAATGAATACTTGCATCGATTTGGACTTGCGTCTTGGTCGATTCGATTTCTTAAAATCTTCGAGCCGTCTCAACACACTTATCCTTTGGGGCAATATGGCGTTTCGTATCGATTCAACTCGATGTATTCTTTGGGACAATGCAACTCTTCGCATCGACTTAGTTTGATGCATTGCTCAGAAAAATGTAACTCTCGTATCGATTCGCATCGATACATTTAATTCGGTCAACACGACTCTTTGAGTCAACGCCTCAGCGTAATGCACCGTACGGAGCGGGGCATTACAGAATATACCACTCAAAACAAGGTTCATCCTCGAACCAAAACTAATACTCTGATTAAGTGTTTTATGGATCGTTTCACGATCTCGTCCCACCAATGTTGTTCAGTTTCACACTATCTCGCAAGCTTTTCATTAACATTTCAAAGACTTTCCTGCAGCTCGATTTGAATTCGTATACAACTCGATTTGGATCCGTACCTATATTCAAGGCATCCTGAAGATATATGTATTTCGACCAAGTCCAGTGGTAACAAATTGGAACAAAGCTAACAGGTAATTTCAATCCTATGCTTGCCATCTCGTACTCTCGATCGGACTTATCTTTAGCAACTGTTCTCGAAATTTTATCGCATGCGTATATTCGATACATACGTGATTCATTCAATAAAGTCACTGCACGCAACGCGATTCAAAATTGTATTTCTCATTTTATATATTTTATATGGACTACCAACTCTATGCGTCACATCGAGCCGTCACGCATCCGATCGCAACGATCCTCGGCAACGCCTTGCGTTCGAAATTGCCAACCAACTATTTTCGAAGTCTGGCTATGCAACTTATCTTGACACAATTTTCTTTGTTGTCTTGCAAATGCATCAACATTCAGGACTACGCCCGCTAGGTTATTTACCTAGACACCGTGCTTACATTTTCCCAACGTAACTTTAAATTGACATTGTACAAAGGCCACAATCTATCCGACACAAAAGTTTACATCGAGGCGACGATGCTCAAGGCAACAATCGCTTAGACTCAATGTCTCCACGATGCATCTTACATTCGATTTCCTAACGAGTAGGAATTTACTAGCCAAATTTCCAACTTATCCGTCTCGCAACATCGAATATAAGTTTGATTCACGCAAGCTCAATTGTAAGGTGAATCTAATTCTAATGACATAACTCCTAAGTCATTCCCTTATCTTTCTCTCTCGTACATAGCACGATTCTCGCAATCGCCTATTCGAATCACCAAGTTCGTTGGTGAATTTCTAGTTCGATCGCCGACCAACATAACCATTTAAGCATTCATCCGACGAATACTCAAAATCTAGCTACATCATTCTTAATCGAAAATTGTTCTAAGAATTTTTGATCACCTAGACTTATCGTCAACATGTACCATATAATATTTGTTATCAATACAATTTTGTATGCGACAACGCATAGGTCATCTTACGGTCTGTAACATTCAATTTGATTTGGCGGTCAAGTCTTCTAGGGTTAGCTGCCCCGAAGCTTCGTTCGATAATTATGGATCATTAATTAAGGACAGTTTACTACGAACCATGCTATATCTTATTTCGGAGCCAAATCACGTTCCGACGATTTCTATACGACTATCCAATTTCGGATAAAACTATTTCTATCGGCGTAACTGATGCACATCTATCCTCCGAATAAAGTCATGCACTACCGTCGATGATTCTGCTATTCATGACGCATATATTCGTATTGAGTTTGAGTCTATCTTATTTGCGGTCGACACACGAGATGCTATACGCATCGAACAATCGTCGATGACTTATAGTCTCGTCTTGATCAATCACAAAGTTCATGATCAACCAGTTCGTTCTTCTCGTATTATTATTTACAAAAATTTTGATAGTTCGAGGCACACTCTATTTTGTATTCTCACATCGTGCTTACGTTTCCTTACGTATCGATCCCGATACGTCGTATCTATTTCGATAACGTAAGGGTCAACTTTGATTCTGTTTCAACATCGACAACTTGCATTGCATACGTCCAAGTTCTCCACAAATATTTTCGTACGTCTTGAATCATTTTTCAATTCGTTGCATTCCGTTATGCTTTGATCGCGTAACCGAGTTACCGATTATCGAACATCGAACCCTCGAGTTATGCGATCACTCCCTCTAAGGTTTTGCGCGTTTCAGTCGTACTCAAATGAGTTTCGCCGTAACGTAACCAACTATCTTTTAGGCATTATTTACCCGCATCAACCAACTCTTCATCGAAGTCGCACATCGTGTGATCCGATTATAATTCGTCTCGTCTAACATTTCTATCGAGATCGCAAGTCGTGCGACTTATTTGTAAGTTCGAGTTTTCCTTTCCCGTCGATCCGATTATAGCTTCAAGGTATAATCGTTCCGCTAGTCTCTGTTGTCCGACCGACTTATAATTTCCGTCCGACATATCATTCATTGATACGGGTCTCGCCTTATCGTCCCAACCGATTTTCGAAGAACACTTGCACCAACATATCGTCATACAAATTTGAGTCTTATGTATGTGTTTACCCAGAAGGATCTTAACACGCGTCAGAGAATATAGCTAGAGTTATTGATGGATTATGACATCAACCTACAGTATCATCCTGGAAAGGCCAATGTAGTTGCAGATGCGTTGAGTAAGAAAGCATGAGCTTATTTTCTAACAGCATATCCAGAGTTATTAGCAGATCTTCAAAAGATGGGTATAGAGATTGTTCTTCCTACTAATGTGGCATTGATGGCCAGTATGCAAGTTCAGTCCAATATAGTTGAGAGGATCAAGATAGCACAATCAACAGATTCTAAGCTTCAGCTGCTTATGAAAGAATATGAAGTAGGACGAAGAGCAGAGTTATGCATTCACAAAGATGGCACGCTCCGACATGGAAGTCGTTTTTGTGTACCTATTGGTGACATCAGACAGGAGATCATGGCAGAGGCTCACAGTTCACAGTATTCAATTCATCCCGGTAGTACGAATATTTATCATGATATCCGTCAACATTTCTGGTGGAATGGCATGAAGAGGGAGATATCTCGGTTTGTCTCTTGTTATTTAGTTTGCCAACAAGTTAAAGCTGAACATCAGAGACCAGCTGGACTTCTTCAACCTTTACCAATCCCAGAATGGAAGTGGGAGCATATTACCATGGATTTTGTAACTAGGTTACCTAAATCCCTAGCGGGGTGAGATGCTATATAGGTTATAGTTGACCGACTCACGAAGGTAGCTCATTTACTCCCTTTCAGGATTGGTCAGTCGACAGATCAGCTAGCAGAGATGTATCTCAGGCAGATAGTCAGACTGTATAGTGTAACCCTACTTCTTGAAATTCTAAATACTATTTTCTCTATAAATTTTTATAGTTAATTCTCTTTGATTAAATTTTTCCTACAAACCTTTTCATATTTCTTTGGCTAAATGTTAAATTCTCCTTGCTGGGTTCTCAAAGCCCAACCAAGTAATTAAAAATGAAGGCAATCCTCCTCTGGGCTTCAGAATTCAGCCCACTCTTGCTAATGAGTCAAACTCTAAGCCTAGCCATATCTCTCTAAGCCCAATTCCTCCTTAGGGCTGAACCCTTAACAGCCTATTGGAATCTCAAATAATTTAAGGGAAGGGAAGGTTTGATTTCTTTCTTTCTCTTCCTCTGTTTAATCAATTCGAAAGGGAGAATGTGAAAAAAAAAATTAAATTGCAGTTGTAACCGTCAGTAGTGGAGCAATTCCATTTTCCCGTTCAATTCTTCTATTTTCTCCAAACAATTCAGCCTCCTCAAATCTATAAATAGCAGGGCAGTCTCCCTTGATTCATAGGCGCAGCAACTTCATGAAGTGCTGCTAATTTTTCCTCTTTGCTCAATTCCTTCCTCTTGACGAAGCTTGGGGGCCATGGCGGATCTTCTTCTTAGCCCAACGAGGTGTGCAGGCAGTCAGCAGATCATGGGGACAGTATGAAGAAAGCTACCTTTGCTTTGGTTCCTAGATCGAGATCACCATCAGAGATCAAGGTGAGTCGGGGTGATTAGTGAAGACAATCTGTTCAATCTATCTTCTGAATTTTCGTCGATCTGAGTTAGGATTGGTTGAATTTTGCTTATAGGTCAATTGATCATGTTTTAAGTGTTCCTCAACATTTTGCTTGGTCGATCCAAATCAATCGATCGAGGTAAAGATCATTATCCAGTGATTTAATTTCAATTTGCTGCTTCTCGTTTCTGTCCTCAATACTTGTGTCGAATTGTAGATCGAGATTGAGTTTGGGTTGTTCTGGGTTGATAAACCTTCCTCATTAGTCTGCTATTTGGTAAGTAATCCCAAATTTCTCTCAAATATCGATTATGAATTTATTTCTATTTAGGTTCAAATTCATGGGTTGAGATATGTGTTCATTGGTTGGATGTTTGAGTGTCAGAATTTTAGGATGAGTGGGGATTCGGATAATTTGCAGACACTTTTGGACCCTGATTGATCTCGTAGAGGTAACTCCCTGATTTCCTAATTTTGAAATTGTAGCCTAATGATATTGTGTACCTGAACTGTTCATGAGTAGGTTGTGTTTGAGAAGGTTTTCATATTTTTCTGAGATTTAGTCTTTTTATGTTAGATGGAGATTTAGGCATAGTTTGGAAGTTATACTGTGTAGTGAATCCTCCCTGTTAGTTGTTCAACATTTTATTTTAATATAAACTGATCGAAGGGTATTTTAACAAGAATGGTCATGAGTGTAGATGTCTCTTTATTTCAAGTATCAGTGGATTTGGTTAAGTGAGTTCTCTTTTCTAAAAAGTTCAGATAGATAGATAGATAGGTTTTAATTTAATTTTAATTATAGGTGTTGTTTTCTCCTTGGTAAGTTGCTGCCAACTTTAAACCTGAGATTGATTTCTTCTATAGATGGTTGAGGAGTTTTCGATTGTATCAGTTTAGAATCTGGTTTAGTCTTGAGTATATTAATACCTGATCTCAGTTGACATCTTAATTAAGTTTTAAACCCCGGCTGCTGCCACCAGTCTATGATGTATTATGGTGATGGGGTTGCTGTTGGACTAAGAATATCTTTTGGTTAGTGATTACTGCAGATGTCTGAAGCATGTTATCTATTTTTTTAGCAATGTTACATGAGGTTGTCCCTTGAAGTAAATGTTGAAGTAAGAGCTAGATGGGTATCTTATGGTCACCTTGAGCTCTACTTTTGATATCAGTGAATAACCCTCTTTAAAATAGAATACCTATTAGTAAATGCTATTCTGAACCTTAGCAAGAGGAAACAACATGTAACAGGTTAAAATCAGTAACCTACAATTAGATGTGGACTTGGTTTCTTACAAAAATTGAGATGGTTAAATGTTTGGATTTTGGGTTTTGTTTTAATCTCAGATTGGCATCACCCTTGTACCATGCCTTACCGCAATATCTTGGTGAACTGCATACCTGACATGAGTAGGGTGATACTCTAGACCATGAGATCAGGTACCATTATTTAGAGTGTCTAACCTTTCAATATTTAGTGAGTTCTTGCAGACCTGAACATAATTGACCTTACAAATGTAGTTTCATAAGATCAATGTTATGTAGCAGGCCTACAAATGAAGTTTATATGACCGGTTCTTTGTAGAACAGACTGTTACAACTATGTTTAAGCTATTAGATGAAGTCAAGTTAGAACACAAGTATGGGATTAGTGGTATCATGGTCAGTTTCTGTTAATAGTTCTTTTATATATAATTATTTCTGTAATTGTGAGATGATAAATAAGTATTATTTTACAATTGGTGTACTCTATAGGCACTTTCTAGTTAGTTAGTTATGGACGAGGGTAGTTGTTGATACTAAGATATAGTTAAGCTTATTTACCAACTGTCTACTTTCACTAATAAAACTTTTGTAAAAATAACATGATTTGGTTTCAACACAAGAATGGTTAATATAAATTGTTTAGAACTTAATCAACTTATAACAATTGAACAGGGGGACTATCAACCCCTCGACCAATTTTTTTTCGAATTTATTAATACCCATTTTATTTGTCTCATATAATTGTTATGTGTATATTTTATTTGTTACATAAACATCAATATAGGATCAAATAGGAATAGTAGGTTTTGGAAGGGACCTATATGTAAATATAGGTTTTGCATAAAGGGGGGGGGGGGGGGGGGGGGGGGGGGGGGGGGGGGGGTTCTTGCAATAGAAGGTTGTACATGGACCTTAATGGCATTGTTCAAATTTAAACTCCATCAGGATAAAAAACCGTAGTCCTGATTCCAATCGAACACTGAGATTTTATTTCTCCAACACCATTAGATAAACCTGGGATCAATTCAAATAATTTGAATCTCCCTAAGCTTTCTTTTGATCCCATCTATATCACCTGCGTATAAATACATCATGATTCTCCTACGTTTCCCCTCCCAAACCCTAGTAGCCTTGCATCGACTGCCAAAGGAAAGAGAAGTTCGAGACTTCTGCAAACACTGACAGGTGAGTCTCTCTCTTTACAATAATTTAGTCGATTTACTATCCTAAGCACACACATTGGGAACCTAAGATCTGTAGGTGTTGAATCAGACCTAAGGGGAAGGGAGAGGATAGATACTTGATATAATTCCTAGGTAGAGTATAGGGGCCTTACATGAACCTCTTTGTAACCCACAAAAACAGGCATGATGTTGTCATATGAACCTTCTCTACCTCCAATGCATGTTAACAGGGGAGTTTCCCTTGTATACGAATAGAACTGTCATGAATCTCTTTTTACCATTATTGATCAATAGAGCATAGGCAAGGACTGATTCCTAAGGCCATTAATCAATTTTCCTTAAACACCTGATGTACACTGTTAATAGGGTCATGTCTTGAGTATCAGGCCAAACCTGGCAAACATATTCCTACACCACTGTAGACACCCCACAGGAAATAGGTGAGGGGTTACAAAATAGAGTAGGTATTTGTCACATCCACCAAGTTATAGGATGGTACAGGAACCTGGGCATGGGGTAGTATGCAGGTGGCCTACTGGCAGGAACATGGGATCTTGCAGTGAGAGAAAACCAGGGAGGGTAATCCTAATGTCTAATAGATTATGATGTGGTATTACCCTTTAGGAAATTACATACGGAAGATCTTGGTCATCACTCATAGGAGACTGTAAGGTCTGCTAGGGTGTCCTATAGGTCAATGCTTCACATATTATGGGACATGGTGGTATGTTTGACAGTCCATACTGGGACTAGACCTTTAAATCATATAGACAACATATTGGACTGAACCAAAGCAATATTTGGGCTGATACATGCCAATCTTAGATGGACTGCACATTGTATTGATATGGAACCTTCCTACCTATGTCTACAGGGGCGAGGGTGATGCTAGCCTACGAGTCCACACCATGGACGAGTGTGATGCTAGCCTGCGAGTCCACACTAGGGGCGAGGGCTAGTAGTTTGATCAAACCAGCGAGTCCACACTAGGGGCGAGGGTTTGAGTATTCGATTGGTTATCCATTGACATCGTGATATCGTGTTCTCTTGTTCTTCTCCAGCAGTTTATTTATGTGTAGACACTGTACAGATTCGTGTTTATTCATTGCTCAATTTTACTTGTTTATTCTGTATTTTCTCCATACATAATAAACTGTTAGAAAGGCTCATTTTTATGTATCTTGCTAGTCCTCTGAGGACCTGATGATCTCTTCAGGTTTGCCGAGTTGAGTCAGGAGCAGACGAGAGGGTTTGAGCCAGCATCAGATCGTAGTGCTTGCAGTTGAGGTGGTCTAGATTAGCAGTTTTTATCCAGTTAGTTACTTCATATATTTCTCTATTTTTTCGTCTATTGGTAGTGGATTTGTGTCCACCGGACGTGACATTGATTCTTGATATTTAGTTATATTCATTATTGTTCAGTTCATGTCTTTTTCATTGATCTTGATTGTGACATGATTATTCTGTGGATAAGATATAGTTTACCATGAGATTCTAGTTTGCCGTGACTTGTGTATAGACAGCGTACTACCGTCGATACTGCGGCGTAGGCTGGGCTTGGATACGCTTCGTATCCGAAAAACGGGTACGGGTCGTGACAAGTTTTTTTGGTGGCCCATGCAGGTCTACGTTAATCACTTCTGTTACGTTACTGTACCGTCGTGAGCCTGCAAATAGGATTAGACACTTAGAATCTCATCCACATGTCTTGACTCCTTGTTAATCCTTAATCCTTGATTTCATTGAATCCTTGATTTGCATCTTGCTTGAAAATCTCTTCAACGACTAATGTGTTTTCTCTATAGCGGATAGGATGGACTCTCAAGACAGGAACAACGCTGTACTGAACACTCTACCGGCTACATGAGGCTTTTTCACGTACATAACTCTACCGACACAAGAAGGCCAGCTCACTCATATGAGTAATCAACTGCAGCCCTCGAGATTCTGCAGAGGCGATATTCCACCACCTCCACAGTTTCCTCCGTAGAATCCACCACCATCACCCGGTCTACCACCAGCATCTGTTCCACCACCAATACAAGCCCCGTATCCAGCACGAGTTCCCCATCCAGTACCAGCCATGCACCCCGTACCAGTGATGTATCCAGCTTTACCCATGCACCCACCGCCGGCGATGTATCCAGCTTCGATGATGTATCCAGCATATGTTCTGCCTCAGCCACCAGCACTGGACAATGTCACACACCTTGGGATCTTTCAGCCGCAGGCCAACATGTTCTGCGACACTTTGAGAGAGGCTCTTCAGATTCGAGATGCTCCACGACAGTGCCCTGGGACGTCCAAGCACTTCATGGACCTTGGGCCCAGAGAGTTTTATGGGACAGAGGGGATTATCTACGCTGATGAAAGGCTGGAGAACGTGGAGCGATACCTGAAGATGGCCCGAGTCCCAGAAGATCTGAAGATTGAGTCAGCCAGTGGACAGCTTTTTGACATCGTACGGACACGGTACCAAGGCGAACCCCAATTTTCTGCTCCAAACGTGACTTTGGAGGAATTCAAGCGACTGTTCAAGAGGAAATTCTATCCATACGTAGTGCGAGAGGCGTTGGTGAGTCAGTTCGAGCACCTAGAGCAGGGCAACCACACCGTCGACGAGTACACATTGGAGTTTTCTCGCCTCAGCCGCTTCGCGGAGAACTTGGTCAGCACCCCTGAAGATAAGGCACGACGATTCAGGAAGGGACTATCTCACGAGATTTGTCTAGCCATCGCCACCAGTCGAGCCGTCACTTACGAGGAGATTCTAGAGGTTGCCCAAGCTATGGAAGAAGAACTAAGTCACAAGCCGAAGAGGAATCGAGACGCACTGGGAGGAGGCAACAACCAAGCAGCACCGACAAAACGTCCCAACATTCCAGGGAAGACACCAGCGCAGCAGCATCAGCAGCAACCACAAGCAGCCCCACACCAAGTCCATGACGTTCCCATCTGTCAGCATTGCTCGAAGAAAGGCCACACACAAGAAAATTGTCGCGGCAGATTAGGGTTGTGTTGGATTTGTGGATCCAACCAACATTTGTCTCATAATTGTCCGAAGAGGAATGCAACTGCCCCACCACTACCAACCCCAGAAGGAGGGCGAGCCTATGGCATGATCACGGAGGGTGCAACTACACTACAAGGAGCAAATGGCAGAAATTTCCAGTAGATACTGGCACCAGTATAGATAGACCTATATTTTAAACTTTAAATTGTTTAAGAGGCATTGAATTTCTTTTATAGTAGTTTGTTCTAAAAAATTCATTCTAGTAGATCGGCTCATTAAATTTCGAGGACGAAATTTGTTTAAAGGGGGTAGAGTTGTCAACCCCTCCACCAAATTTTTTCGAATTTATTGATACCCATTTTATTTGTCTCATATAATTGTTATATGTATATTTTATTTGTTACATAAACATCAATATAGGATCAAATAGGAATAGCAGGTTTTGGAAGGGACCTATATGTAAATATAGGTTTTACATAAAGGGAGGGGGGTTTCTTGCAATAGAAGGTTGTACATGGACCTTAATGGCATTGTTCAAATTTAAACTCCATCAGGATAAAACCCGTAGTCTTAATTCCAATCGAACACTGAGATTTTATTTCTCCAACACCATTAGATAAACCTGGAATCAATTCAAATAATTTGAATCTCCCTAAGCTTTCTTTTGATCCCATCTATATCACCTGCGTATAAATACATCATGATTCTCCTATGTTTCCCCTCACAAACCCTAGTAGCCTTGCATCGACTGCCAAAGGAAAGAGAAGTTCGAGACTTCTGCAAACACTGATAGGTGAGTCTCTCTCTTTACAACAATTTAGTCGATTTACTCTCCTAAGCACACACATTGGGAACCTAAGATCTGTAGGTGTTGAATCAGACCTAAGAGGAAGGGAGAGGATAGATACTTGATATAATTCCTAGGTAGAGTATAGGGGCCTTACATGAACCTCTTTGTAACCCACAGAAACTGGCATGATGTTGTCATATGAACCTTCTCTACCTCCAATACATGTTAACAGGGGAGTTTCCCTTGAATACGAATAGAACTGTCATGAATCTCTTTTTACCATTATTGATCAATAGAGCACAGGCAAGAACTGATTCCTAAGGCCATTAATCGATTTTCCTTAAATACCTGATGTACACTGTTAATAGGGTCATGTCTTGAGTATCAGGCCAAACCTGGCAAACATATTCCTACACCACTGTAGACACCCCACAGGAATAGGTAAGGGGTTGCAAAACAGAGTAGGTATTTGTCACATCCACCAAGTTATAGGATGGTACAGGAACCTGGGCATGGGGTAGTATGCAGGTGGCCTACTGGCAGGAACATAGGATCATGCAGTGAGAGGAAACCAGGGATGGGTAATCCTAATGTCTAATAGATTATGATGTGGTATTACCCTTTAGGAAATTACATACGGGTGATCTTGGTCATCACTCATAGGAGACTGTAAGATCTGCTAGGGTGTCCTATAGGTCAATGCTTCACACATTATGGGACATGGTGGTATGTTTGACAGTCCATACTGGGACTAGACCTTTAAATCATATAGACAACATATTGGACCGAACCAAAGCAATATTTGGGCTGATACATGCCAATCTCAGATGGACTGCACATTGTATTGACATGGAACCTTCCTACCTATGTCTACAGGGATCAACTCCCCCTTCCTATGGTCTGGACCAACATTATCTAGGAGTTGTACTGGATGTGTACCAATTCTTCTAGGAGGAGATATAGAGTCCAGTGGTAGGAGTACATGTGGTACATGCTGTATACAGACACATAAACCAAGATGCCCTGTCCAGTACCCTATTGTTCTGCATACTAGTTAATCTCCTGCATCAAATAGGCTCAGGATAGGCATTAGTGGTTCAGTCTTTATGTCACTTCCCGTTCCCGGAATACGTATTCTTAATACATGTACTGCTGGAATGTATTTATTTAATATTTATCATGTATTGTTCTGTATTTAAATTCTTTTAATTTTACGTTAATTATTTTTCTGTATTTTACTTTCTGTATTTTACCTTCTACTTTGCTTATTGGGTTCGGCCCGAGTTGGTTTAATTTTCGGTCTTGATGGTTCAACATGAACCCAACTCCCCACCTACCACCACTCCTTCATTTAAAGCCTCATCCCCTTTCTCTCTCTTTATTACTTCTTCTCATTTCTCTTCTTCTTCCTCATCACTCCCCCACCAACCTAGGAGGACTAGGCAAGTGCCAACTTGCTTCTTGATGAATTTCTATTTTTCTTGTTCCATCGTCTTCCTCTCAAGATTCTTAAATACTTTAGTACTTAGCATTTTCGATTTCTATGGCTCATTTCATGTAGATCTAAGTTTAATATATTTTCGAAATTTTTAGGTTTTGATCTAGTAACTTTGTTATTTTTCAAGTTTTGATGGTTCCATGTTGTAGGAAATTTGATTCTACCCAATTTTGACTATTGGAAGTCCTGATTTCGACTTAATTTGAGTGATTTATGGTCTTTTTGGTTCATGAGTTTTTATGGCCATTAGAGGCTGATTGGAGAAGATGAGCAGTACATGCTGTTTCTGGCGCATGCTGTTTCTGGCGCATGCTGTTTTCTGGCGCATGCTGTTTTTGGCGCATGCTGTTTCTGGCGCATGCTATTCCTGGCACATGCTGTTCCTGGTGCATGCTGTTTCTGGCGCATGCTGTTTCTGGCGCATGCTGTTTCCTGGCGCATGTTTTTTCTGGCACATGCTGTATGAACTTCTATAATTTTTCGGACCTTTTGACTAATTCTTGTCCCGAATTAACATTGATTGATATTAATTGTGACATTGACTAATAATTGATCATGCATTCCTAGTTGGAACTAAGAGACTGGCTAGTCGTCTTATTGAATTGAATGAATGAGACACGTTCATATTAATTATGAACTATTGCAATCGATTGGCCAATCCCGAATATTGACATATAGATACATGCAGGCTACAATTTATTTATTTATTTTACAAAGCAGCATGTGTACTTTATGGTCAAGACATGATTATTCCGTAGTTAGTTTTAATTGTTGCATTACGCTATGTGAGACCTACAACCTAACCGCACGGGTATCGTTATAGAGTTGGGTATATCGTACTTTGTACGAAAGTACTCATTCTGAATGACCATGATCCACGGCATGGGATTTCACTCAACATAGAGGCTATTAAGTTAAATAAAATAATGATTGCATGGAGAGAATGGATTCCCGAGTTCTTACATGGCAGCCCTCTTTGGGACTATTAAGTGCCCGACAGGCCGGCTGGTTCCCACAGATACTACAAATCTGCCACACGGGCAGGAAGCAGTATCTGCTTATATTATTTATTGTATATTATATATTGATGACGGGCGTCCCGCTGGGACTCGTCTAATTCATGATTGGCGCAATTGATTGATTGGATAGACTAGCCTTGCTTGCACATAGTAAGAATTGAGGAATCCTTTATCGCATAATTCCAAGATAACTTGGAACCCACAATAGCAAGCGGTAGTAGTTGTATGGCTGTTTAAATTGATTTGGTTGTGTATTGTACCTACTCTGTTGACTAACTGAGATGATCAGAGTGTCGAGACATGACGGGCCAACTTCTGTCCTTGTTTGGTTGGGAGGTTGGTTCGAAGTGTCGTGACGTTGTGTGAATCCCAGTAGCAAACAGAGATCTATTATTATATTCTCTTATTTACTGGTTTAAATTCCTCATATCGTGCTTCCTTGCGGTACTTGCTATTAGAGGTCTAACCTCTCTGGTTTTGCATGGCCAGATTTAGAGCCGGTTCCCGAGGACTCAGCTTACTTCCACCTCCAAGATGGTCAATACTAGAGGGATGATCGCAGGAGGACTCGAGTGGGTTTACTTCCCCACTCGTTTTGTTACTTACTTTATATTTTGTCGTTTGGCACCGACATGTTAGTCGGATTGTCTTGTAGTTACTTTTACATAATTGTAATTAAGTCAGACTGCAGCTGATAACAATTGTGTATACCTTGCTTCGTCATCTGGCTATGTTTTGTAAAGCCAGATATCAAGAACATTTTGACTGAGCGTTTGGGACGCCTTACTGCTTTATCTTACATATTCTCTATTTCTGTTTCGTGTTTGAATGATTGAGACAATAGATATAAAGTGACCATAGTATGACTTTCATGTAGTATGCACCCCCTCGTCTTATTAGACAGCATTGATCATATTATACGGTATTCCTCTACCCGTAATACGTAGCTAGCTGAGTCATTCCCCCGCTCTCCAGTATTCTGGTTCTGGGGCGTGACACTTTACACTAAGTATCACGATTCGATCCTTCCAAATTAATCTACCTTCATGTTAAGTCTAATACCAAGTTGTTCAGACATTGGGTAACAGGAATAGAGGGGACAACTCTTTAGGCCGATAGGTATACCCAGGTGTATGAGGATTTTGGAGTTTGGAGGCAAGCCTAGGCTTCCGGAATTAGAAAACAACATGTTGCATAGAGTAACTGTTCATTAGATAGGGTCAGGGGAGTAACTAATGGTATGCAGGGGACTTAGATGGTATCAGTTAAATCCCATACCCTGTATGTTAGCATACCTTTAATAACAATAGTAGACTGGGATTACCTAGACTAATAGGTGACTATATAGAGTACTTGGGAGCATCCAGTGCATATGCAAGACTTGGTGGCACATGAATGATGGTTATAGGCGTATTGATATAGGAATATAGGGACCAAAGGTATTCCAAAATTTGGATATTGACATGAACTTTCACTTGTACCTCTTTTGATTTTGCTTTACGAATTCTTTATTATATTCAAGGGATGCTGAGATGAGTTTCTTGGTACTCAACTGACACTGAGTTGGGTAGCAGATGCCTTAGTTATGGGTAATATCAATTGGTTGTCCAATTTATGATGACAATTAGTGTATTATACGGTACTTAGCATAGTTCAGGTAATACCAAATACTACAAGGGGTATAGGACCACTAAGCAATATATTTTTGTGCTGCTATTGAGGGTCTCAGTTACCCCTCGTTTAGACTGCAGGACAGAAGTAAGTATCACCACACATCCTAGGACTTGAGTACCCATGGTATCCAGGCACAGGAGGGTGCCAACTGTGATAGAAATAAAAGAAAAATAAACTATTCTGGATCGGGTTTGTATTTTGGCACATTTGGTTTATGATATATTTATTATAGCCTTAATTGAGTTTGTACTTTATAAAGAGAATGACCAGAGTATCATACATGAAAGGGGATGCAGGAATCCAACTTAGGAAAACTCGATTTGGGCATTGTACTAACTCAGGCCTATAGTAGTACCTCTTTATAAAACCCAGAGCAAGATAGACACCTCTGCCTGATGGGTGAGTCACAAATAGCAAGTGTCCTATAGGAAATTCCTACAAGGTGCACTGAACACAAGTTCAGGTAGCCTTAGGTGTTCTAGTCCAGGAAGTTTCAGCTAAACTTAACACATGTAAACCACCAAGCATAGTTCAGTCCCATATAGGTATAGGTTGACATACAAATCTAGCCAACCTATCTGGTTAGGGAAATCAGACTTGGTTGGGACCCAAAGACCTAAAACCCAAGTAAGTAGATTATTCTCAATTTCAGATTATTTATTGACACCGTAAACTCTAAAAACAGGTACTTTGACATCGATACTGATCATAACCGTACCAGCAGCCCAGGACCTAAAGCAAGTATACCTTGCCTTTCTACACAGCTTTATTTACATGCACTGTCTTTTTATTATTATCCAGTTTTTCTTATATTATTGACATGTATCTTTCATATCCTGCATGTATATTTGTATCATTGCTTTGTAGACCGTGTTCATAGTTAGCTTTGTGTCTTATTGGTCGTGTTCACTTGTGCCTTGATTGAGTCGTGCCATGGGTCGAGAAGTCATGAATTGAACTGCTTTACCTCCTTGTCTTGACATCTTGAAGCTAACCTGCGAGTCCACACTAGGGGTGAGGGTTAGTAGTTATCTGTGTCTTAAGCTAACCTGCGAGTCCACACTAGGGACAAGGGTTAGTAGTATATGGTTCACACCTGCGAGTCCACACAAGGGGCGAGGGTGATGCTAGCCTGCGAGTCCACACTAGGGGCGAGGGCTAGTAGTTTGATCAAACCTGCGAGTCCATACTAGGGGCGAGGGTTTGAGTATTCGATTGGTTATCCATTGACATCGTGATATCGTGTTCTTTTGTTCTTCTCCAGCAGTTCATCTATGTGTAGACAGTGTACAGATTCGTGTTTATTTATTGCTCGGTTTTACTTGTTTATTCTGTATTTTTCTCTATGCATAATAAACTGTTAGAAAGGCTCGTTTTTATGTATCTTGCTAGTCCTCTGAGGACCTGATGATCTCTTCAGGTTAGCCGAGTTGAGTCAGGAGCAGACGAGAGGGTTTGAGCCAGCATTAGATCGTAGTGCTTGCAGTTGAGGTGGTCTAGATTAGCAGTTTTTATCCAGTTAGTTACTACATATATTTCTCTATTTTTCCGTCTATTGGTAGTAGATTTGTGTCCACCGGACGTGACATTGATTATTGATATTCAGTTATATTCATTATTGTTCAGTTCATGTCTTTTTCATTGATCTTGATTGTGACATGATTATTCTGTGGATGAGATATAGTTTACCATGAGATTCTAGTTTGCCGTGACTTGTGTATAGACAGCGTACTACCGTCGACACTGCGGTGTAGGCTGGGCTTGGACACACTTCGTATCCGAAAAGCGGGTGCGGGTCGTGAGAGGGACATCCAGCTCCATTGATTACCCGTACTTTTCCACAGAAAGGCAAGTACTGTTCTATGGTTTTTGTGAACTTACATATCTTGAACTTAATCTTGTGACACGCCATGACACGATATTCTGTACTCTCGTACTATCCTGTTCTTGTACTTACTCGTGTCGGAAGGAAAAATACACTAGCTATGTGTCACGACCCGCACCCGCCTTTCGGATACGAAGCGTGTCCAAGCTCAGCCTACGCCGCAGTGTCGACGGTAGAACGCTGTCTATACTCACAAGTCACTGAATCTATAATCACGAGAAAATCTACATCTCATCCACAGAATAATCAAGACTAGGGGTGTAAACGGACCGGACGGACACGGACAGTGGACTGTCCGTGTTCGGTCCGTTAATGAAAATGAGTTCGGACGGACGGACACAGACAGTTCATTGTTCAAGTTCGGGCCGGACGAACACGGACAACCATTGTTTGTTAATTCAATCGGACGGTCCACGGACAAATTAAATATATTACCAAAAGTTATTATTTTATCAAGATACCTTAATAATTAGGTTCAAAAAATCTAGTTGAAAGAAAATACAATTGAAGGTTATAGAATACAACAAACAATAGTAAAAGGATAAGAAAAATCGAGATGGGACAACAAAAATTTGATGCAAAACCAAAATATTATGACATAATTGATACAAAACAAAAAGAAGTCTCCACTATCGGACTGTTCGCGGACTAATTCGGACCGGACATGGATATGACCGTGTCCGGGTCCGATTTTTAATCGGACCAAAAAAAATGTCCAAGTTTTGTTCGTTAATGAATCGGACGTTCCGCGGTCGAACCATTTATCGAGCCGGACACGTACGGACAACGGACTACTTTGTCCGTTTTACACCCCTAATCAAGACACAATCAAGATTAATGAATATCCATGAAACTAAGCAATAATGAATATAAACTGAATGTATCCAAAATCAATGTCACGTCCGGTGGACACAAATCCACTACCAGTAGACGGAAAAATAGAGAAATACAAGAAATAAACCAACTGAGTATAACCTGCTAACCAAGTAACCTCAACTGTGAAGCGCGTGATCTGAAGCTAACTCAAATCCACTCGTCTGCTCCTGACTCAAACTCGGCTAACCTGAGGAGATCATCAGGTCCTCAGAGGACATAGCAAGATACATAATATACATGCCTATCTAATAGTTTTATCATGCGCAAGAAATAAACAAGAAAGAACAAGAACAAGACAAATGACTACGGACACGAACACGCTAATATGAACACGAACACGAACACACGAATACTAGAACAACTACGTATAAATGAACTGCCGGATGAACGAATATACGAGATCAATAGAGGAGACCAAACCCTCGTCCCGAGTGTGGACTCTCTGGTTTGAACTAAGCACTAACCCTCGTCCCGAGTGTGGACTCTCTGGTTAGCTCACGGCAAGACACCCTCGTCCCGTATGTGGACTCTCTGGTGTAATTGGTCAACCCTCGTCCCGAGTGTGGACTCTCTGGTGCCAATGATCACGACAAACACCCTCGTCCCGTGTGTGGACTCTCTGGTGCACCAAACAACCATCGTCCCGAGTGTGGACTCTCTGGTTGTGTAAAACGATAATCAAGGCTATGACAGTTCACTACACGCACTAGTTCTATGACACGACTCAAGCAAGGTACCGGTGAGAAACTCCAAATATGAAACACAAGGCCAGACAATGAACACTGCTATAAACAATAAAGACAACTTCATAGAAAACAACACGAAAAGCACATGTCCATAATTGATCCAAGACAGTAAAATGAAAGGAACTGCATATAAGTAAAACTGTAGAGGGAGGCAAGGTATACTTGCCTTAGGTCCTGAGCTGCTGGCACGGGTCAAGAATCCTTATCTAGTCCAAGTAGCCTGTTTAATAATTCATGATGGTCAATGCATGATATTGGAAGAACTAAGTCAATGCCTAATTATTCTATGCATGTGGTTTACTTAGTCATCACTCTTATTCCTAATATATATATATATTAGCCTATCAACTGGGATTTGGTACTAGTTGCATCCACCCCTTATGTATTGATGCTTACATCCACATGTATTTGGAACATGTTATTCCTAAAGCCATTTTACATGATTGTTTTATATTTGAGGCTCACCCATATAAACTAACATGCCCTTTACTTATCCTTAGTCAATCTCCAAGAAGCTATAATACTTGGGTCGACTTTGGGGAATCAACTACTCATAAGTGCTTCACTCTTCTTCTATGCATGTTCATAACCTTCTGAATATAAGGGAAGTACCTTCACACCATTTGTTTGGACATTGGAGAAGAGTCCATATCAGTGACCAGGTCTATCATCTTACACCTAGTATTGTACAAAGTGTAATATGCCTATTGCAGCCTCTACAAGTACTACTTTACTGCCATTTACCCATCGAACTCTATTGTTGTTTGTATCCTGAGTCCATTTCCCCCTTTATGTAACAGTCAATAAGATATCACACATATGCAAGGATTGCTATAGGCAATTCCCTATATATGGCTCAACTGATACCCCCATGGCTTCCTCTCAAATCTGAGCTCAACAAGGATGGAACCTATTACTAAACTATTGAAAAGCAGGACAACACAGGTAACAGAAAACTAAACTACTAAAGTTAAGACTGAGTACAAGTAAAATCCTACTCTCCCATTCAATAACTGAACTGAATTTAATACTAAATCGATCAGGAAAAGGGGATGGACTGACATTACGAGGATAGGTAACTGATACTAGGATGATATGGTCTGATATAATCTATTGGGACAGGTGATAAACATCCTAACCCGAGCCTCCTATCTCAGTCATTGCCTGGACAATGGCAAAGGGACTGCTACTGCAGGCATATTCCTGTTCAAGACATAGATATACACCCTGGCAACTATTGACAAACCCACCCGCTGTTGCTAGAACAGATACACATACCAATCTGTCCTGAGTGTCCTTCTAGTACAACTATGGATACAATTTGAATAAGGTCTGATATTTACGCCTGATATGACTGCCCCAAGCCTGTTACCACAGTCGAATGACTGATACTCTTGGGTATCAGTTGACATATGAATGCTTTGGCACCACTAAACAAGCCTGTAGGCAACTTCCTATACAACCTACCTGTCAGCCATATCTTACCGGTCCCCCCCCCCCAATAGTATACGAACAGAGACTTAGGGTGTTGGTATCATGACCATGTTACAGTAGTGTGACAATTATCAATGGAAGGCTTTGAGACTTATAAAGTCAAAATTTTCCAAACTGTTACCTAGACACCATGGATACACAGGTCCTTATCCTGCCCTGTTAACATGTCTGATACACAGGGTGCTTTGAACCAAATCAACTATGAAATTGAGGGGGCTCTAGGGTTTAACATGCAGGTAAGTCCTGCACAATGCAGTGAAGGTAACTCTCTCTCCTGGATGAGGGTTAGAAGACTGAACCACTAGGGGGTCTGATATTAACAACCTACCTGTGGGCTATTGTAAGCCCCCTGAATTTTAGGGTTTATTTTTATTTTTCTAAATAAAATATTTTCTCACAGTATCAGTATTTATATACGGATACGTATTTTGTAGTGTATTTCGTATTTTCTTGATTTTCGTAATGCTTTAAAAATGTTTCCTAACTTATAGATTTTTCCTTGGCCGGCATACCGCCAGTATACCGGAGTATACCGACGGCATACCATCCAGACAGATTTTCTACATTTTAGATATTTTCGATTTCAGATATTTTCATGAATAGTGTTTCGGATATTTTGTGAACAGTGTTTAGATATTTTCGTGAATAGTGTTTAAGATATTTTCATGAATAGTGTAGATGCACCATATTACCCATTGGATATTTGGTTTTGTTTGAATGGTTAGGATTGACTTAGATTTTCACATGGATCACGATCCAACGGCTAAGATTAATTCCCCCTTCTATATATACCCTTTCACTTTCTCTCTCATCTCTCTTTTCATTCTCTTCACTCTCTCTTCATTTCTTCTTCCCTTCTCTCTTCCTTGGAGCTTGCCAAGAGCTTGGCCTTGAGGTCTAGAGTGTGGTTTTGTACCCCTCTTGGTGGTGGAGTAGAAGATTAGGCTTGGAGCTTAACCTAGGCAAGTACATCTTGCTCAAAAGTGGCATGACCATACTTTATTTTTGTTTTTCATGGAAACTAGAGTTTTATTGGCCTATAATTTGCTTCCTTAAATTGTTAACATGTTTAGTATATAGCACTTTTGGTTTTGATCGGCAGTATTGCGTAGATCTGAGTTTCTAGATATGATTTTCGAGTATTTTGAGGTTTTGATCTATCAAATGTTTTGATTTGTGAAAACTAATACTTCCATGTTGTAGGAAATTCAATTCTATTCAATTTTGACTTTTGAAAGTCCGAATTTCGATTTAAAACGAAGTTTTTATGGCCGAAACAAGTT
Organism: Iris pallida; assembly: GCA_029216955.1. Lineage (NCBI taxonomy): Eukaryota > Viridiplantae > Streptophyta > Magnoliopsida > Asparagales > Iridaceae > Iris > Iris pallida. Next base: position 4,614,671 of record JANAVB010030820.1, read on the forward strand.
TTGAGTTCAAAAATCAACTTTCTGCGACGGTTCGAAAAATCCGTCGGAAATTCGCGGAAATCCGTCGGAAAATCCGAATTTTCACCACAAAACTTGCTGTGACGGAACGGAAAATCCGCCGGTAATCCGCAGTAATCCGCCGGATAATCCGGTTAGGCTGTTTTGTATTTTTTTCATATATTTTAAGTGCTGTAAAAATTCTAGAAAAATTGTATTTAAATACTATGTTAATTTAGATAATTTATTATAAATTTTTCAGCATTTAATAAGTACTTTTGGTATTTTATAAAAATAGAAAAACAGAGCTCATTTTCAGGATACCTATGTTTGTTGATTTTTAATAAATGTTTATGAAGGTTTATAAATTCCAGAAAAATTAGTATAAATTTCTATAGTTAACAAGGATCATTTTGGTACTTTATTTCATGAAAAATTAAGCTTTTTGTCTATCTCAAAAATTGTTGGAACACAATGTACAGTTTGATTTATTTATTGAATAGTTACGACTTGCAATGTTTTGTATTGTTTTGAGTTGTAGTATTGGACCACCCCCTACACTAGTGTAAAGACCCTAGAAAGTTAGTTTGGATATAGTGTCGCCCCACATTGGACTTGGAATTGACCGGAGTTGACCAGTTGACCAAAGTCAACTATAAGTCAACCCCTGACCCAGTTTGTCTTAGTTTGCCCTAGTTGACCTAGACATTATAGTATATATTTTCACCCTGATTAGCTATTGTATTATCTCATCTTTAGGACTGTGGCTTCACTCCGAGCCTTGATTCATATTGATAGCAGGATCCCAGGCAAGTTCATCTACACACTCATTTACTGTCTTTTAATGCTAGAACATGTATTAACCCTGTTAAAATATTGCTTTCTGAATAACTGCAAGATTATATCTTCACATGTTACATTAATTTGGTCCCTACCATGCTTAGGACAGTTCTTATATCTTCACATGTTTCATACTGGTTCTCGGTACATGTTTCACTATGATTTATACGGCTCTGAGTATTCACGAGTTTTATACTGCTTCCAGTACCTGCTATGCTTATACTGCTCTCGTATCTCTCACATGTTAGAATATGGGTTATGGGAAAACTGACAGTTGAGTACGTGATCATGCCCCTATCTGCGACCTTGATGCCGTGTAAGGACGACATTATGCATGTAGACCTTGCCATAGGCCCAAAATCACGCGGACTTGTACGTGTGTACATTTAGGCATGTACGGAAGTACATATGGTTCTTACCGGTGCCACAGCACCATCACCTATTGACCGATCACGTACTTGCTCCAGTTTTAAATATTAGATATACATGTGTCATCTTGACAAATGTATTTTACCGTGATTCCAGTCATACCATGATTCCAGATATGCCATGTTCCCTATGTTACTATGATACTGTGATCCCAGTTGTACCATGAGGCCATGTTTTCAGTATTTCCTATTTTATAGACTTATCACACCATGTTTCTTGTTGTACATCTCTTTCATTATATGTTCAGTACTTTAGTTGTAGAGGTTGTACTTGCTCCCGTCCTGACAAGATAACGTTGTAGGTAGACTTTCTGAGGAGGAAATGCTATGTGATTCATATTATGGCACTGCTTTTGAGGACCTGGCCTTAGCTCCAGAAGAGGCCCCAGCGGGGAACCTTGCTTAGTTATCTTTTTTGTGTTTTGAGACTTAGACTTTGTCTGTACTTATATTTGGATACTGGACTTTGTCTCCAGTTAGATACTTGAAAATGTATTATTAAGTCTGTGCTTATGTTTCCTTCGCTTATAGATGCTGTGTTGTGATGAACCTTAAATGTGATTTTAGAACTGTTAGCTGCTTAGATCCTTTATTGTTTTTCTAGAACAGCTTACTGCGCTTTAACCAAGCGTAGGCTGGACATGGCTCGGCCCGGCCCAACAATTTGGGTAGCGGGTCGTGACATGTTTTTAGTGGTGGCCCATGCAGGTCCAGACTTAAGTTGTTTAGTTACACCAAGCATGCCTGCAATTAGGATCTAGGACAACTTGATAACACTAGGATAAACATTTAGAACACCTAGAGGATTACTAGGATTGCAACATAGGAGAACTCGTCACAGCATAGGACCGTTAACTGTATTTATCTCTTGCTTGAATTCAGTGGGTCAATTTTGACCAGGATAGTACCCCTTGGGATGACCCCTGAGGATCATACTCTAATCTTATCTCGAAATATGTTTTCACCTGTTTTTTTGCTCTCCTTTAAATTCGTTGTTGAATTTAATTCCTGATTTTTGTTGTTGACGTTGATCTTGCATCGTGATAAATTTTATGGATTAAATTGTTATATATCCTGATAAGGTAAATGTCTGCTTTAGTTATGAAGTTTAGAATTTATCGCAGCCATATTAGCTGGTATGACAAAAACATAGAGCCTGATTTTGGATATACTATTCTATTCATAGAATTTAGATTTTCTTGCAGCCATACCGGTTGGCGTGGCGAGAATTCTAGATAACATGATTATAGGATGTATACCATAGTTATGACTCTATCGTTTATTGCATCTAAGCATACTAGTGTGGCAAAAATTCTGGCAACATGATTCTAGATAGATGTGTATGGTTATCAGAACATATCTTAAATTGATTCACTTCTTTTGACCTAATGAACAAGAATGATTCCTACTATTATTTCTTGTTTCGTCGTTCTTTCTTTCCTTCTCATCGTATGATAATTTCCTCGCCTTACCATTATTTTCTTCGTCTTGATTAACTATGTCCCGATTTCACCAATCATCTATCTTGTACCTTTTCCTGTCAACTACACTGTTAAATCATTTAAATTCTTGTATCTTTTTACCTTGAAAAAGTTAAGGAAGTGTCGTAAATCATCTAGATCGGAAGGCATATTTTGTTATCAAGTGATATCTTCGTAGGAATATGAGATTTTGGAAAAAAAAGAGGAGACTTTGTGGATAATTTTATTTAAGGTGGATAATATTTGAAAGTGTACGATGAAGAGAATATGAAAGCTGGTTTTATAATGGAGAATAAATTTTGTAAGGCCTAGTAGTATTAGATTCGATTTGGAGGAGCGTGATTTGAACAAGTTCAAGGATTTCATAAACTTGATTTAGAGGTTTCGGATCAATTTATGACAATGTGGAAGAATTTGGAATTAAAGATGATTTTAAAGATGATTAAGTGGATAGTTTTGAGTTATATGTTTTTGGAAATTAGCAATTAGGCCTATGGTAAACATGTTAATGTTCAATCTTTATGACAGAAGGGTACAGTTTTGGTAGTAGTCATATAAATGTTGAATTTCACATTGGACTTGTGAGATAAAGGTATGAATGGCAATTAATGATCAGATAAATTTGATAGTATCAGAGAGATGATTAACTTGACTTCCTTATGAAACTTGTCTTTAACTTTCCTATCATAAAGGAAATTTGACTTATTCCTTATCCTTGAATTGTTTCTCAAATTTCAATATCGTTAAGATTTTGATCCCCTCTGATTATGACCGAATGAGCAGGAACAAATTCTTGTTATCATTCCTCCCCGTCTTGATTAACTTTGTCATATCTACATCTACAACTGGGATTATAGGTTCTCTAGGACTCTCCAACAGAATTGCTTTCATGTTATCTTTTTGGACATAATTTTGCGTTCCATCTTTCCTATGACTTGACTAAACTCTTCTTCGTTAACCTCTTGGGTAATTCTTCTCGTTATGTATTCCGTTGTCTTCGTACCATTCTTGCAGATTTTCCGATAAACTTTCCTGTCTTGCTTGACCTTTAACTTGTTTGGACACTGTTATGGATTGCTTGACCCAGTCTTAGGCCTTGTTACCTTTACTTCATAGGCGACCGAAATAGCCAAACCTTGTTAACTGATTTTGTAGTATAACTATAAATGTATTGTGTGTTTGTGATAAATACTTTTCCAAGGGATTGGTTAGATTAAGCTTATAGGACAAGTATGGGTGACTGACAGTAGTAGACTTGGAAACCATTAAGAACGATTGTATTGATAGTATGACTTGATGATAGGGTATCCAAGATGGAATAATGAGATATTATATTGTTATGACTATGGATTGAGGATTAGAATCTTGTGCTTAGCAGTTTGAGGATTTAGCATTTGTAGAATTTTGGTTGGTTATCTATAGCTAATTACATGTGATTAGAGGGTAGATCGATATGTGGATTGATATAGAATAAATTAGAATGAGTTATCGTATTGCGTACGAGATCGGAAAGATATCGATTAAAAAGACAAAGAACAAGACAAAGACATAGGTACATTGGTAATTAATAAATCGAAAGTTTTGAAATCGAGGATTTATATTCGGAGGACTTGTTAAGTAAAAAGAAGAAGGCTCTACGCTAAGGATAAATATTGACCGTATAATTTCAAGGAGAAGCTGTAGGAAAGGATTGACGACAAATGATACAAAGGAACGGTGGATTGATAGAATAAGGATACTTAGGATGTGATAAGTAAATCAAGTATTTACAATTGAGGTTGGAAATATGGTTGATGATTAAGCATTGTAGGCTTATAAATATACCCAGAGAATGACCTATAGTTTAGGGTATACATAAATGTTCCATGTTAGTATGGAAGATTCTAAAGGATATATGACGTAGTTTATGATAGAAGGACTTTGTTGAACCTGAACCAAAAAGATTGTAAAGAGAAACGTAAGAGATGATTACAAGGGTAACAGATTGAGTATCGTAGCCAGAGCAGCTACATGTTATAGTTTGACCTATTGGATGATTTTTAATTTCGAGGACGAAATTTTTGTAAGGTGGGTAGGATGTAAGCCCCCTGAATTTCAGGATTTATTTTTATTTTTCTAAATAAAATATTTTCTCACAGTATCGGTATTTATATACGGATACGTATTTTGTAGTATATTTCGCATTTTCTTGATTTTCGTAATGCTTTAAAAATGTTTTCTAACTTATAGATTTTTCCTTGGCCGGCATACCGCCAGTATACCGGAGTATACCGACGGCATACCATCCAGACAGATTTTCTACATTTTAGATATTTTCGATTTCAGATATTTTCATGAATAGTGTTTCGGATATTTTGTGAATAGTGTTTAGATATTTTCGTGAATAGTGTTTAAGATATTTTCATGAATAGTGTAGATGCACCCTATTACCCATTGGATATTTGGTTTTGTTTGAATGGTTAGGATTGACTTAGATTTTCACATGGATCACGATCCAACGGCTAAGATTAATTCCCCCTTCTATATATATCCTTTCACTTTCTCTCTCCTCTCTCTTTTCATTCTCTTCACTCTCTCTTCATTTCTTCTTCCCTTCTCTCTTCCTTGGAGCTTGCCAAGAGCTTGGCCTTGAGGTCTAGAGTGTGGTTTCGTACCCCTCTTGGTGGTAGAGTAGAAGATTAGGCTTGGAGCTTAACCTAGGCAAGTACATCTTGCTCAAAAGTGGCATGACCATACTTTATTTTTGTTTTCCATGGAAACTAGAGTTTTATTGGCCTATAATTTGCTTCCTTAAATTGTTAACATGTTTAGTATATAGCACTTTTGGTTTTGATCGGCAGTATTGCGTAGATCTGAGTTTCTAGATATGATTTTCGAGTATTTTGGGGTTTTGATCTATCAAATGTTTTGATTTGTGAAAACTAATACTTCCATGTTGTAGAAAATTCAATTCTATTCAATTTTGACTTTTGAAAGTTCGAATTTCGATTTAAAACGAAGTTTTTATGGCCGAAACAAATTTTGAGTTCAAAAATCAACTTTCTGCGACGGTTCGGAAAATCCGTCGGAAATCCGCGGAAATCCGTCGGAAAATCCGAATTTTCACCACAAAACTTGTTGTGACGGAACGGAAAATCCGTCGGTAATCCGCAGTAATCCGCCGGATAATCCGGTTAGGCTGTTTTGCATTTTTTTTCATATATTTTAAGTGCTGTAAAAATTCTAGAAAAATTGTATTTAAATACTATGTTAATTTAGATAATTTATTATAAATTTTTTAGCATTTAATAAGTACTTTTGGTATTTTATAAAAATAGAAAAACAGAGCTCATTTTCAGGATACCTATGTTTGTTGATTTTTAATAAATGTTTATGAAGGTTTATAAATTTCAAAAAAATTAGTATAAATTTCTATAGTTAACAAGGATCATTTTGGTACTTTATTTCATGAAAAATTAAGCTTTTTGTCTATCTCAAAAATTGTTGGAACACAATGTACAGTTTGATTTATTTATTGAATAGTTACGACTTGCAATATTTTGTATTGTTTTGAGTTATTGTAGTATTGGACCACCCCTTACACTAGTGTAAAGACCCTAGAAAGTTAGTTTGGATATAGTGTCGCCCCACATTGGACTTGGAATTGACCGGAGTTGACCAGTTGACCAAAGTCAACTATAAGTCAACCCCTGACCCAGTTTGTCTTAGTTTGCCCTAGTTGACCTAGACATTATAGTATACATTTTCACCCTGATTAGCTATTGTATTATCTCATCTTTAGGACTGTGGCTTCACTCCGAGCCTTGATTCATATTGATAGCAGGATCCCAGGCAAGTATATCTACACACTCATTTACTGTCTTTTAATGCTAGAACATGTATTAACCCTGTTAAAATACTGCTTTCTGAATAACTGCAAGATTATATCTTCACATGTTACATTAATTTGGTCCCTACCATGCTTAGGACAGTTCTTATGTCTTCACATGTTTCATACTGGTTCTCGGTACATGTTTCACTATGATTTATACGGCTCTGAGTATTTACGAGTTTTATACTGCTTCCAGTACCTGCTATGCTTATACTGCTCTCGTATCTCTCACATGTTAGAATATGGGTTATGGGGAAACTGACAGTTGAGTACGTGATCATGCCCCTATCTGCGACCTTGATGCCGTGTAAGGACGACATTATGCATGTAGACCTTGCCATAGGCCCAAAATCACGCGGACGTGTACGTGTGTACATTTAGGCATGTACGGAAGTACATATGGTTCTTACCGGTGCCACAGTACCATCACCTATTGACCGATCACGTACTTGCTCCAGTTTTAAATATTAGATATACATGTGTCATCTTGACAAATGTATTTTACCGTGATTCCAGTCATACCATGATTCCAGATATGCCATGTTCCCTATGTTACTATGATACTGTGATCCCAGTTGTACCATGAGGCCATGTTTTCAGTATTTCCTGTTTTATAGACTTATCACACCATGTTTCTTGTTGTACATCTCTTTCATTATATGTTCAGTACTTTAGTTGTAGAGGTTGTACTTGCTCCCGTCCTGACAGGATAACGTTGTAGGTAGACTTTCTGAGGAGGAAATGCTATGTGATTCATATTATGGCACTGCTTTTGAGGACCTGGCCTTAGCTCCAGAAGAGGCGGGAACCTTGCTTAGTTATCTTTTTTGTGTTTTGAGACTTAGACTTTGTCTGTACTTATATTTGGATACTGGACTTTATCTCCAGTTAGATACTTGAAAGTGTATTATTAAGTCTGTGCTTATGTTACCTTCGCTTATAGATGCTGTGTTGTGATGAACCTTAAATGTGATTTTAGAACTGTTAGCTGCTTAGATCCTTTATTGTTTATTCTAGAACAGCTTACTGCGCTTTAACCAAGCGTAGGCTGGACATGGCTCGGCCCGGCCCAACAATTTGGGTAGCGGGTCGTGACAGCTATACATGATGGATGATGGACTGGTATTTAATATGCAGTATAGGCAATCTATTGCAGGGCAATAACCAATGCATTGGTACGCAGCAAACTCTATGTGCAAGCAGGTATGTTGGATACTCGGTTTGTCACTAATATGTGTATATGATATTATGCAAATGTTATGTAAGATAATTTCATGGATCTTTGTGACTGATGTATGATACTCAAAGTGAAATCCATCTAAGTCAGATACCATGAGTCGGTATCCATTGGACTTAGTTCTGAGAACAGAACAATATCCCAAACTCTTAACCCCTTTTAGCTTGATACCCCATCCCTGTATATGTACTCCAATTATGCATAAGTTCGACTGTATGGATTCAGACTACTCTTAGTTATGGTGTCATTGATAACAATTTATATAGACACAAGGCTACGACTCAAAAAACATCTTATATCTAATCCCATTTCATAATTCTGATACCATCCCCTCCGTTTCAGGATTTACAATCTTCGACCAAACAGAGGTACACGGCTCTCTTATGAATCTTCCTCATAGACATAAATTCGAATATCTTCACTTCAGGTGCAACCAGGTTTAAGAATTTCTAATAGGGCAAAGGTGGAGGTTTACCTGGTCGAAACAAGGCTGGACTGCTCTTCCTCCTCCTTGCGACAGAAGAAAATAGTTGGTTTCTAGGGTTTGCCAAGGGGTTAGGGTCGGCTAACAATCCCCCATATATATACTCGTGTTCGATTTCCTGGAGGGGATCGGAAAGATTTTCTTTGATCTCATCTCAGATTCGATGAGAGCTAAATTCGAACTTGAGTTGAGTTCGAATACAGGGTGGTGGGTTTAAAACGGCCAAAAAAAATTTGAATTTATGCAAATTAACCTTATAGTCCCTGCCAACATTTATAATACCATTTGGTCCTATATATAATATATAAAACCAATATAACAATGTATGTGGCAATTTAATGATGAAATAAAATTAAAATTAAAAAAAATGTGAGGATAAAATTTGATCAAGGGGTTTACAAGTCTATCCCCCTTAAACAAATTTCGTCCTCGAAATTTAAGGAGCTGGTGATCTACTAGAGTAAATAGTCTAGAAAAAACAACCGCCAGAATTTCAATTGTTCATAAATCAAATCTAATATGGCCTATCTATGATACTGCCAATATCTACTGAAAGTTCACGCCAGCTGCTCCCTGTGGTGTTGTAGAATCTACCGTGTTCATGGCATAGGTTTGTCCCCCTTGTACGGATGGTAGTGATGGTGCAGTCGCGTTCTTCTTCGGGCAATCTCGCAATAAGTGCTGGTCGGATCCGCAAGTATAGCACAACCTCAACCATCTTCGGCAGTTTTCCTGGACGTGGCCTCTCTTCTTGCAGTACTGGCAGGTGGGCGCATCTTGGACTTGTTGTGGGACTGCTCGTGGTTGCTGCTGATGATGCTGTTGTGCTGAGGTCTTATCGAAAATGTTGGGGCGTTTTGCTGGTGCTGCGTGGTGGTTGCCTCCTCCTAATGCGTCTCGATTCTTTTTCGGCTTGTGACTCAGCTCTTCTTCTACAGCTTGGGCGACTTCTAGAATCTCTTCGTAAGTGGCGACTCGACTGGTGGTGATGGCTATGCGAATCTCGTAAGATAGTCCCTTTCTGAATCGTCGCGCCTTATCTTCAGGGGTGCTGACCAAGTTCTCTGCGAATCGGCTGAGGCAAGAAAACTCTGATGTGTACTCATCGACGGTGTGGTTGCCCTGCTCTAGGTGCTCGAACTGTCTAATCAACGCCTCCCGTGCTACGTATGGATAAAATTTCCTCTTGAACAGTCGCTTGAACTCCTCCCAAGTTACGTCTGGAGCAGAAAATCGGGGCTCGCCTTGGTACCATGTCCGCACGATGTCGAAAAGCTGTCCACTGACCGACTCGATCTTCAGATCTTCTGGGACTCTGGCCATCTTCAGATACCCCTCCACGTTCTCCAGCCATTCATCAGCGTAGACGATCCCCTCCGTCCTATGGAACGACATGGGCCTAAAGTCCATGAAGTGCTTCGGATTCCCCGGACGTTGTCGCGGAGCATCTCGAATCTGAAGAACCTCTCTCAAAGTGTCACGAAACATGTTGGCCTGCTGCTGGATGATCCCGAGGAGTGTGACATTATCCAGTGCTGGTGGCGGAGGCAGAACATGTGCTGGATACATCGTCGACGGTGGGTGCATGGCAAATACATGTTGCATTGTTGGTGTTGGGTGCATGGCTGGTACCGAACGTGGAACCCCTGGTGGTAGGACAGATGCTGGTGGCAGACCGGGTTCTGGTGGTAGAGTCTGCGGAGGAAACTGTGGAGGTGGTGGAATATTGCCTCTGCGGAAACTCGAAAGCTGCGACTGATTGCCCATATGAGTGAGCTGGCTTCCTTGTATTGGTGGAGTCATGTACGTGAAAAAGCCTCCTGTAGCCGGTGGAGTGTTCAGTGCAGCATTGTTCTTGTCTTGGGAGTCCATCTTAACTGCTAATCAAAGAAAAAATTTTAGCCGTTGAAGAGATTTTTAAGCAAGATGCAAATCAAGGATTCAATAAAATCAAGGATTAGAGAACAGTAATGAGTCAAGACGTGTGGATGAGATCCTAAGTGTCTAATCCTATTCGCAGGCTCACGACGGCACAGTGACATAACCGAAGTGATTAACGTAGACCTGCATGGTCTACCAAAAAAACTTGTCACGACCCACACCCGCCTTTCGGATACGAAGCGTGGCCAAGCCCAGCCTACGCCGCAGTGTCGGCAGTAGAACGCTGTCTATACTCACAAGTCACTGAATCTATAATCATGAGGAAATCTACATCTCATCCACAGAATAATCAAGACACAATCAAGATTAATGAATATCCATAAAACTAAGCAATAATGAATATAAACTGAATGTATCCAAAATCAATGTCACGTCCGGTGGACACAAATCCACTACCAGTAGACGAAAAATAGAGAAGTACAAGAAATGAACCAACTAAGTACAACCTGCTAACCAAGTAACCTCAACTGTGAAGCGCCGTGATCTGAAGCTAACTCAAATCCACTCGTCTGCTCCTGACTCAAACTCGGCTAACCTGAGGAGATCATCAGGTCCTCAGAGGACATAGCAAGATACATAATATACATGCCTATCTAACAGTTTTATCATGCGCAAGAAATAAACAAGAAAGAACAAGAACAACAAAAATGACTACGAACACGAACACGCTAATATGAACACGAACACGAACACACGAATACTAGAACAACTACGTATAAATGAACTGCCGGATGAACGAATATACGAGATCAATGGAGGAGACCAAACCCTCGTCCCGAGTGTGGACTCTCTGGTTTGAACTAAGCACTAACCCTCGTCCCGAGTGTGGACTCTCTGGTTAGCTCACGGCAAGACACCCTCGTCCCGTGTGTGGACTCTCTGGTGTAATTGGTCAACCCTCGTCCCGAGTGTAGACTCTCTGGTGCCAATGATCACGATAAACACCCTCGTCCCGTGTGTGGACTCTCTGGTGCACCAAACAACCCTCGTCCCGAGTGTGGACTCTCTGGTTGTGTAAAAAAATAATCAAGGCTATGGCAGTTCACTACACGCACTAGTTCTATGACACGACTCAAGCAAGGTACCGGTGAGAAACTCCAAATGTGAAACACAAGGCCAAACAATGAACACTGCTATAAACAATAAAGACAACTCCATAGAAAACAACACGAAAAGCACATGTCCATAAATGATCCAAGACAGTAAAATGAAAGGAACTGCATGTAAGTAAAACTGTAGAGGGAGGCAAGGTATACTTGCCTTAGTTCCTGAGCTACTGGTACGGGTCAAGAATCCGTATCAAGTCCAAGTAGCCTGTTTAATAATTCATGATGGTCAATGCATGATATTGGAAGAACTAAGTCAATGCCTAATTATTCTATGCTTGTGGTTTACTTAGTCATCACTCTTATTCCTAATATATATATATATATATATATATATATATATATATATATATATATATATATATATATATATATATATATATATTAGCCTATCAACTGGGATTTGGTACTAGTTGCATCCACCCCTTATGTATTGATGCTTACACCCACATGTATTTGGAACATGTTATTCCTAAAGCCATTTTACATGACTGTTTTACATTTGAGGCTCACCCATATAAACTAACATGCCCTTTACTTATCCTTAGTCAATCTCTACGAAGCTATAATACTTGGGTCGACTTTGGGGAATCAGCTACTCATAAGTGCTTCACTCTTCTTCTATGCCTGTTCATAACCTTCTGAATATAAGGGAAGTACCTTCACACCATTTGTTTGGACATTGGAGAAGAGTCCATATCAGTGACCAGGTCTATCATCTTACACCTAGTATTGTACAAAGTGTAATATGCCTATTGCAGCCTCTACAAGTACTACTTTACTGCCATTTACCCATCCAACTCTATTGTTGTTTGTATCCTGAGTCCATTTCCCCCTTTATGTAACAGTCAATAAGATATCACACATATGCAAGGATTGCTATAGGCAATTCCCTACATATGGCTCAACTGATACCCCCATGGCTCCCTCTCAAATCTGAGCTCAACGATGGAACCTATTACTAAACTATTGAAGAGCAGGACAGCACAGGTAACAGAAAACTAAACTACTAAAGTTAAGACTGAGTACAAGTAAAATCCTACTCTCCCATTCAATAACTGTACTGAATTTAATACTAAATCGATCAAGAAAAGGGGATGGACTGACATTAAGAGGATAGGTAACTGATACTAGGATGATATGGTCTGATATAATCTATTGGGACAGGTGATAAACATCCTAACCCGAACCTCCTATCTCAGTCATTGTCTGGACAATGGCAAAGGGACTGCTACTGCAGGCACATTCCTGTTCAAGACATAGATATACACCCTGGCAACTATTGACAAACCCACCCTCTGTTGCTAGAACAGATACACATACCAATCTGTCCTGAGTATCCTTCTAGTACAACTATGATATAATTTGAATAAGGTCTGATACTTACGCCTGATATGACTACCCCAAGCCTGTTACCACAGTCGAATGACTGATACTCTTGGGTATCAGTTTGTAAAACCCCTAAATTTCTACTATTTTTTTAAATAAATTCGATACTGATTTTTTTATTTTTGTATATTGTACATCACGTAGTTGCATTGTACGTCGCGCGTAAAATTTTATTTTTCGTAATTGCTCGACGAGTACGACTATGTGCGAGCGTACATATTTTTGAAAAATATTTTTTCTATTTTTATAGTTTCAAAATAATATAGATAATAATTATTTTTAGCTATCGTACCTAAATTTCCAAGTTTATGATTTTAATTATGAAAAGCCTTTCATTTATACAGATATAATAATAAATAATTTTCCTATAAAATGGTATATTAGAAAAGTATATTTATGTAAATATTATTTGGACATACATATATATTTTGTATTATTTATTAGTTTATTTTTAAATAATAATATAATTTTTGAAATTATTATTATTAGTATTTTTGGAAAATATATTTTGAAATTATTGTGGCGATTTAAATCTTGATTTGATTTTATGGATTTATTTAAATAGTTAAATTAATATCTATATTTGAAATTTGATTGATTTTAAAATAAAGGATGGAATTTAATTAGATTTAAATTGATTTAGATTTGGATTGAAATTTATTGAATTTAATTTAAAATAAATAGAGGAATTATCTAAAGGGATTTGCAACTATCATAATCCTTATCTAAATAGTAGCTTCCACCTCCTATATAAGGAGAGGCTCATTATTCTCTATTCCATTAATTTTCTCTACCTACAAATGTGTTTGTGCATCGTGTCCGTGCACATCAAGCCATATCCATTTACTTCTTCTATTTTTTTATCCAAATTGATTAATGTTCTCATTAAAAAAATTCTCTTTTTCCTTCCATCTATTTTCTCTTATCACAAATTCTTACTATCCTTTTACCGATCAACCAAGTCCGTCTATCCTAGTAGTCCTTAAATTTCGAGTACGAAAATTTTCAAAGGTGGGTAGATTTGTAACTCATCTTCCCAAAATTATTATTTTTTAAATTATATCTATATATTTTAATTTCGTGTTTAAAAGTAATTTTCGTAGAAATTTTGTAAAAGATATTTTGTGATTACTTTTGTTACCAAAAACTAGTTTTAAATTAATGGTTTGAAATAATGTTTCTAAAAAAAATGTTCTCAAATTTTTTATTTGAAATATAAAATATGTTTTTATTATTTTTGGTCTTCTAAAAATTGGTTTAAAAAAAAAATTGAGCGATAAAAGGTTTTTTTTTGTCTATTTATTTTTAAATAACGATTTGGATTTATAAAAGTAAGTTTTATAATATTTAATGACATCGAGTATTATTTTGATATGTTAATCAGTTATTTGATTATATTTGAATTTATTTAAATTATCTTGATAGTTATCAACTATACTTTAAATTATGTTGATAATTTAAATATTGTTTAAAATACTTACGATGACTAATTGGAGCATTACGATTTGTCTAATCTAGATTTGAAATATTATTTGATTAAATGATTTATTTATTATTTGATTTAAATTATTTTGATAAATATTAGATATTATTTTAAAGTTATTATGTTGAGTTTGATTTGGATTTGGATTCATATGATTTGAATTATTTGATAATATAGAATAATACTTAAAGTTATTATGGTGATCATTTAAAGGATTGCAATCAAATTGATTTGTTTTTTAAATAATTTATTTGATTTAAATTTATGGGAAGATTTATCCATTAGAAATTCTTATCATATTGGAATCATATCTAGCATTAATTAGATCATTTTTTTATTTAAATCAAATCCTATCTAATTTAGGAGATAAATCTGAAATAAATACCTATATAAATCCAATACATCCCCCTTCTATCAGCCATAATTTGAAATTATTTTTAGTCCAATAGAAACTCTAAAATTTGTCATTTGAATTCAGCCCCGCTTTTTAGCAGCAAGAGAAACTTGGAACGACGATATCTCCTAGCTCCGAACTCCGTTTTACCTCCAGTTTTTTTTAAAAGAAGCGTATCGAGATAAGGTTTCCAAAAACATATTTTAATAGACAAAATTCGTTCTGTAGATTTCTACAAAACTGTTTGAGTATCTAGTGTTCCAAAAATAAACATGTTTCAGTATTTTTGCGATTTCGGGAGATTCTGGAAACAAAAATACGATCCGTTTAGTTTTTTCGGAAAGCTAATACGAAAACCTATACCATATCCTGACTTTAGAATTTATTAAATAAATATAATAGGTGCAGTATTAATTATAATTAGATAATAGACTATTTTCAGCATCTGAAGTTGTTCCTGCACCTTCCTCTTTGTGCGTTGTTGTTGATTCGTCGCCAGGACATCATCTTACCTCACTCGGACATCAGGCAAGACACCTTGCCTTTACTGTTTAATTTTTTTTGCTCAATATCATGCATGTTTTATTTCTTGTTCTTTCAAAACCATATGTAGTTGCAAATTATTATACTTTAGTTTTCTTTATGCACTTGGCCTAGAGTTAAGGGACCACCTTTATTTGTGCCACATTCATTGACTTGACACATGTGTGCTACGATATCACGTGTCTCATATAGATTCAGACTTGCGTACCGACCGTACATCGGTGCGTACAGGACGAGCGTTAGGATATAACTGCTAATATAGTTGTCTAGAAGACTTAGCGGTTATTAGAAATATCGTGGTATGGATTCAGCACGAGTAGTGCATGGGGAGGGTAAAGACAGTTATTAGGCGCAGGGGCTTTCACACATTTACTTTTCTCTAACTGCCATTTGTGACTCAGCCGAGAGCTAGTGTGCCGTGCACTTATTTACTTTTCTCTAGATGCCACTAGTGCCTCGGTTGAAACACAAATGTGCCGTGCATTTACTTTCCTCTAGCTGCCGTTAGTGACTCACCCAAGAGTTAGTGGCCGTGCATTTATTTTTCTCTAGATGCCCCTTAGCTCTCACTCGAGTGCTAATGGGCCGTGCATTTACTTTTCTCTAGACGCTACTAGTGCCTTGGTTGAAATGCTAACGCGCCGTATTTCTAGTCTCGAGAGTCCTTGTGTGGAACGTTGTCTTCAAAGTGCATTTTCACATAGAATGGTTAAGGACCTTTATTTGTTTAGTCATATATATACTTTTATGTTGAGCTTCTATTATTCAGTTATTAGCATGATATTATGTGTCTTGTTACATCCCTCTGAGGACCTGATTATCTCTCCAGGTGTGTATTTATGTGATTTTGCAGGTGTTCTAGCCAAGGCCGTGATCTTCTCCATTCTTTCGAAGACGATTGCGCTTGGTTCGTCTTGTTATTTTATCGATCACTCCTTGTACATTTTATTTGAGATAGTTGGTAGTGGACTTTGTCTCCGCCCAACGATTGTATACATGACAAATTCAAAGTTGCTTTTATATCAATTATTTATCTAGTGGATGAGATTTAGTTATTATGGTCCTACTGTATTTTACAGCTTATGTATACATACAAGGTTTCCATATATTGGAGTGTACTTTGTATGTATACAGCTGGCATGTCGATGTACCTAGTCCTACGTATTTTGGGATTGGGGTGTTACATATTTTTGTGGTGGTCCATGCAGGTCTAGATAAATTGTTTGGTTACTTTACCGTACCAAGCAAGCCTGCGTATAGGATTAGAAGTCTAGGATCTCATCCACATACTTGACCTCTTTCCTCGATCCCATATTTGAATTACCGTTCGACTCATCAATTGCATCTTTCTTGATTCCTCCTATCATTATTCTTATCTTTCCTTCGTATTTGCTAGAGATTGACCCTACTAGTTAGATATCCCAAACACTATTAGTTTAATTCTTTTAAGTTGGGTAGAATGCTTTATGACCTAGTAATCCATTTGTCCTTGTGACCTATATTAGTAAGTTCACTTAGATTCTAGAATTTAGAGGCCCCTAACCCATCTAGTCAACCAAGGACTTGGACAAGAAGACTATAGGACGACTGTATAAAGACCATCACAGGATATGACTTAGATCCTTTAGAAGTTCGACTATACTTCCTCTCAATTTTAAACTCTCGTGCCTATATTTTTACTATCTAGACTAATGATGCTAATGTAGCCTAGTTTTTGTAAGCTAAATTCTTTATCAAGCTTGTTCATGACATATGTTATTGGAGGCCTCCACTAACGTATTGTCTACTCAGAACCGGTGCATGACGGTCTGATCAACCTAGTGCACTTTGGTTCGCTTACATCTATCGTTCTACGTGGATAGGGACATAGCTAAACTTGCCTTCTAGAGTCCCATCCGTGACTGCCTTGGCAACTCCTTTTGAATTATTCGGTCGCCTTTGAACCACGTATTCGTATTCGATAACGCCTCCTTCGAACTCTATATTGCTTTCGCCTTCACCTATTTTAGAAGGATGAAGGCGTTACACTAGAACTTCCTCTAGCCATCCTATCGACTATGACCGTTCTCACTCGATGTTGCTATATCTTCATCCTAAACTACTCGTCCTTTTTCTCGGCCCTATATTTACTATCATGACCTTCTAATCGCTTAATTTAGGAGTAAAATTAAATTCGTTCTCTTAAATCGCCCCCTCAACCTACTCTCAAAATATATCTTTTTAAGTCTCCCATTTATCCTCGTGATACCATATTACTCCTTGCATGTTATCATGACTAACTTTAATCCTTACCTTTTTAATTGTTGCTTAAAACTCATGACCTTCATTCACTACCCACGACCATACCCGCATTATTTTTCTAAGATCTAGATCAGAACTTCTTACGACATAATTTTGTTGAGCCTTATAATTGATTGTTCCCCACCGATACCCCCTTGTGTCTTTTCACCCTCCTACTACTTCTTAATTTCGAGGACGAAATTCTTTTAAGTTGGGTAGGATGTAAAACCCCTAAATTTCTACTATTTTTTTAAATAAATTTGATACTGATTTTTTTATTTTTGTATATTGTACAGCGCGTAGTTACATTGTACGTCGCGCGTAAAATTTTGTTTTTCGTAATTGCTCGACGAGTACGACTATGTGCGAGCGTACATATTTTTGAAAAATATTTTTTCTATTTTTATAGTTTCAAAATAATATAGATAATAATTATTTTTAGCTATCGTATCTAAATTTCCAAGTTTATGATTTTAATTATGAAAAGCCTTTCATTTATACAGATATAATAATAAATAATTTTCCTATAAAATGGTATATTAGAAAAGTATATTTATGTAAATATTATTTGGACATACATATATATTTCGTATTATTTATTAGTTTATTTTTAAATAATAATATAATTTTTGAAATTATTATTATTAGTATTTTTGGAAAATATATTTTGAAATTATTGTGGCGATTTAAATCTGGATTTGATTTTATGGATTTATTTAAATAGTTAAATTAATATCTATATTTGAAATTTGATTGATTTTAAAATAAAGGATGGAATTTAATTAGATTTAAATTGATTTAGATTTGGATTGAAATTTATTGAATTTAATTTAAAATAAATAGAGGAATTATCTAAAGGGATTTGCAACTATCATAATCCTTATCTAAATAGTAGCTTCCACCACCTATATAAGGAGAGGCTCATTATTCTCTATTCCATTAATTTTTTCTACCTATAAATGTGTTTGTGCATCGTGTCCGTGCACATCAAGACACATGAATGCTTTGGGACCACTAAACAAGCCTGTAGGCAACTTTCTATACAACCTACCTGTCAACCATATCTTACCGGTCCCCGCCCAATAGTATACGAACAGAGACTTAGGGTGTTGGTATCATGACCATGTTACAGCAGTGTGACAATTATCAATGGAAGGCTTAGAGACTTATAAAGTCAAAAATTTCCAAATTGTTACCTAGACACCATGGATACACAGGTCCTTATCCTGCCCTGTTAACATGTCTGATACACAAGGTGCTTTGAACCAAATCAACTATGAAATTGAGGGGGCTCTAGGGTTCAACATGCAGGTAAGTCCTGCACAATGTAGTGAAGGTAACTCTCTCTCCTGGATGAGGGTTAGGAGACTGAACCACTAGGGGTCGGATATTAACAACCTACCTGTGGGCTATACATGATGGATGATGGACTGGTATTTAATATGCAGTATAGGCAATCTATTGCAGGGCAATAACCAAAGCATTGGTACGCAGCAAACTCCATGTGCAAGCAGGTATGTTGGATACTCGATTTGTCACTAATATGTGTATATGATATTATGCAAATGTTATGTAAGATAATTTCATGGATCTTTGTGACTGATGTATGATACTCAAAGTGAAATCCATCTAAGTCAGATACCATGAGTCGGTATCCATTGGACTTAGTTCTGAGAACAGAACAGTATCCCAAACTCTCAACCCCTTTTAGCTTGATACCCCATCCCTATATATGTACTCCAATTATGCATAAGTTTGACTGTATGGATTCAGACTACTCTTAGTTATGGTGTCGTTGATAACAATTTATATAGACATAAGGCTACGACTCAAAGAACATCTTATATCTAATCCCATTTCATAATTCTGATACCATCCCCTCCGTTTCAGGATTTACAATCTTCGACCAAACAGAGGTACACGGCTCTCTTATGAATCTTTCTCATAGACATAAATTCGAATATCTTCACTTCAGGTGCAATCAAAGAGACTAATACCAGGTTTAAGAATTTCTAATAGGGCAAAGGTGGAGGTTTACCTGGTCGAAACAAGGCTGGACTGCTCTTCCTCTTCCTCTTCCTCCTCCTTACGATAAGAGAAAATAGTTGGTTTCTAGGGTTTGCCAAGGGGTTGGGGTCGGCTACCAATACCCATATATATACTCGTGTTCGATTTCCTGGAGGGGATCGGAAAGATTTTCTTTGATCTCATCTCAGATTCAATGAGAGCTAAATTCGAACTTGAGTTGAGTTCGAATACAGGGTGGTGGGTTTAAAACGGCCAAAGAAAATTTGAATTTATGCAAATTAACCTTATAGTCCCTGCTAACATTTATAATACCATTTGGTCCTTTATATAATATATAAAACCAATATAACAATGTATGTGGCAATTTAATGATGAAATAAAATTAAAATTAAAAAAATATGAGGATAAAATTTGATCAAGGGGTTTACACTATGTGACCAAACCCCGGTTACTATATTCATGTAGTTAGCTTAGGCCTCGCATCGTGAACACGGGTCCTAAGTCGTACCAATATTCATGTACTCCTGTACATGCTCATGTAATCACCTTAGCCGGTCACATAGGCTAGTTGTATTTCAAACATGGTGCATTTGTCATGTCTTGTACTTCAGGTTCATAGTTACATTCCTATACCTTATTTCATGTACTTCCATTCCGGTACTTTCATGTTCTTTTCTGTACATTATATTTCATGTCTCATGTACTCATTTTTATATCATGATGTTCTTGTTCATTACCTAGAACTGTACTTTGCTTCGCTCCTGACTAGGATATGTTGCAGGTGAGATGGAGGCTTTGTGTGACACATATTATGGCCGAGAGCCTGTAGATGCAGAAGAGCCTACTGGAGTTGCTTTGGACTTAGAGGCCGAGGAAGCCTAGCACTTTACCCTTTTAGTAGTCTATATTTCTTTATATTTGAGACTATCAGACTTTACTTTTCATTTGCTGGAAATGTAATTACTCTTAGATATGGACTGGATTCTGGGATTCATTTATAGATGTTGTGATTTGTACTTATTCATGTTTATCTGGTAAGATTTCCCTAGTTGGTACAGCTTACTTCGTCGTGTCTAACGACGAAGGCTGGACGTGTCCGACTCGTGTCCGATTATTCGGGAGCAGATCGTGACACATGGAGTGTCAGTCAGTATCATATCAGACAGAGATTCAAGATATACATCGCACTTTTGGCGGAGTTTTCATTATAGGTATACAGATTTCTGACATTTGTCAGGTGGATCATAGTTAGACTTGTTTTGTTTTAATCTTGTCTTGGTTTATTTGGTTTGGTTCAACATGACTTGACTTAGCTTGGCTTGGTTTGGTTTGAGATGGAAAGGTTTGGTATTTAAGTCAACTTCTCTCTCCTCCATAACTTTCATTTATTTCTTCTCATCTTTTTCATTTACTCATCTCCACCTACACCCAAGCCCTAGGCAAGTGCAACTTGCTTCATGGTGGATCTCAAATTTATTGTTCCTTTGTCTTCTTTGCTTGATTTAAGCCTCTTTAGAACTTAAAGATTTTGGTTTAAGGGTTACATTTTTGTTGATCTAAGTTTATAGTTTCTTCAGTTTTTTTTTGTTTTCATCTCTTAAACTTTGTTATTTTTGAAAACTAATGGTTCTACGTTGTAGAAAATTCAATTTCGTTCAGTTTAGACCTTTATTTTGCCCAATTTCGGGTCCTTTAGTCCAAGTTATGGACATTGGAAGTTTTAAAACACCATGGCCAAAAGCTTCCTGATAGGGACGACACCTCGCGCACCTTTTGGTCAGCGCACCTTGCACCTCTCTTACCTTTTGGTCTGCGCATCTTGCACCTCGCGCACCTTTTGGTCCGCGCACCTTGCACCTCGTGCATCTTTTGGTCCGTGCAACTTGTACCTCGCGCACCTTTGGGTCCACGCACCTTGCACCTCGCGTACCTTGCACCTCGCGCACCTTTTGGTATGCGCACCTGCACCTTGCGCACCTTTTGGTTCACACATCTTGCACCTTCGTCTTGGCTTCAAGAATCTTACTGTCTCACTTTTATCAGAGTTCATATGTGACTTATAGCTTCAATCACACGTGGGTGTTCTCAATTAACTTTGCATATTTTTTTCTATACTTGGCCTAAATTGCGACGACCTGACTTGACACTTGATAGTCTTGAGATAGTAACTTGAACTTGACTTGAACATGATAATATGAACCCGTCTTGATAACTCTTGATAAGTGGCCCGTCGAGCTGCACTCCAAACAAATACTCTTGACATGACAAGACATGTATAATCTTGAAAGGTTGTTGCGACAGCTACCCTAACTTGCTAAGTAACTCTTATCTTGACACCGTGGTTGACTTCTTAATTGTGCCTGTACAAGCTATCTGTCTCGTCTTGCATCATGTCTAGGACATGGATTCCTGGTTACCACGGTCATAAATTTACGGTGAATCTGACTAGGTTAATGACTAGATTGATCAAGTAGTTCATATAAAGAGAATTTTCCAGTTACAGGCAATCCCGTTATCCCGTCCACACCTGAGGGACTTGTGGCCTACCGACGAGTAGGGCACATTTCCAGTCCACTGTCATGTAGGACGCTTCTTGAAAACATAAGTACTGAAAGTACAACAGTAATCTTGATAACTATTGTAACTCTCGTAAATCATCTCGCCTGGATAACCTGGATAGTTGCATGGCTTATGACTGCGGGAACATTTCATTCCATCTTGCTAGTAACTAGGCCTGTGATAACCCTATTTAGCTAATGATAGCAAGCCGTAGGACTTGATTGGCTGTGCCTGAATGCTTGCTCGTGATTAGCATGAGAATTATATTTCGTCTATTATTTTTCCTAATGCAAGCTATTGTTTTATTCTAACCCTATCTTCTTGTCATTTAAGCCTGTTCATTTATTTATTCTTCTATTTTAATATATGCTAATTTTAGTTCCTTAATGAAGTCTCCCATATGACACTTGCTCTTTCTGGGGTCTGATCCAGCTGGTTTTGTATGGCCAGATTTCGGAGTGATATCCGAGGATCTTCCTCCTTATCAGCCAGATGGTGAACACCAGACGTAATCCTGGCAACGAGTGGATTTCTTATTTTGCTCTACCACTCTATTGTAAATTACTCTTTTGAGGCGTTTAGCCACCAAGTAAGTGTTAGCTCATGTTGAAACTTAATTCCTGTTTGCCTAAGGATTGTAACATGATTGACAAATCTTAGGGTTGATCATGTATGACTTAACTCTTGCTAGTCTCGCATTTTGTATGACTAGCTTCATGATCATCTTAATATGTAATATTTGAGACGTCTTACCTTGTATGTCTGATGATCTAACATCTTGTACATTTATTTGCTTGCTTAAGGTTGAGACACTAGGCTTGTTCTTGACCATAAAGTTCGATGGATTGTAGTTTAACCCTCATGCGTCTAGACAGCCGTGACCGTATTGCGAGGTGGGTTGTACTTCAATGTACCCTCATGCGTCCAAACCGTCTTTTATTGATAAGAAAAATAAGTTACACCGGGACACAAGTCACACCCTTTTCATAACTAGGAAAAAATATATAAACTTGTCCGCGAGTAGTTAAATTCGCTTGCAACAGAAAAGAAGTATTGAAATTCCAAATAATGTATCATTTAAAATCACTTATTCTTGCACTTTCAGAATCAAAATAATCAACTGTATCATATTGAAAAATATCGCTTTCAATGCATAAGATTCCTAATCCATCTAATGAGGTACTCTGGCATTAAGACTTTAATAATTTTAAGGGTTATTTACACTAATACCTGCTATGTTTTGTGTTTATTATATAAAATTTGTCTAGTTTAAAAATAAAACACTGATATTTTTTATATTTTGTGCTAGATACACGGACTAACCCTTTTGTTTTTTTGAGAAACCCGACGTAACGTACGGGACTTTGTGTACGTTGTGTTGCAAGCCAATTGGGTCCACTGTCCGTGCCTTCCCTGCGTTTAATTCTGAAATCGTCTGCCTAGTGAAGGAGGTTATACCTCTCTTTGCTGACCACAAGAGCCATATGAGTTCGATAATACACATACTATCCCTACTTTTTAAAAAAATATAAAAGGCAACGGGGTATCACTGTATTTATTTTTAAACTAGTGGAAGTCTATTTTGTAAAACAAAACATATGGGATGTCCGTGTAAAATTTTAATTTTGGAAAGTCTTTTTTTTCCGCAAAAGCAACACTTAGGCCTCGTTTGGTTCGCGGAATGGAAGGGAAAGGAAATCAATTCCTTGTCATTTCCTTTCCTTTGAGAAACTTTAATTCTCATTGATTTTTCTTTCCGATGTTTGGTAATGCCAAGGAATTTGGAAAGGAAAGTGAATACTTCAATGCGGGAAAGTGATTCCTTGCTTGGATGGATGGAATCACTTTCTCCCATAATTTTCCTTCCATTGGCAATCACTTTCCTTTTCTCCTCAATTCCTTGGACACCCAAATATAGAAAAGTAATCACTTTACTTTTCCAACCAGGAGAT
This sequence comes from Iris pallida, assembly GCA_029216955.1. Lineage (NCBI taxonomy): Eukaryota > Viridiplantae > Streptophyta > Magnoliopsida > Asparagales > Iridaceae > Iris > Iris pallida. The sequence continues at coordinate 4,638,684 of JANAVB010030820.1, forward strand.
TCCGCGAACCAAACGAGGCCTTACAATGAAATTCAATAAAATCCTGTAAACAATCATCACGTTGGAAAACATATTCCTTTTTTTATATTTCAATGATTAGACTTCAATTTTTGTTTAAAGAATTAAATTTAAAAACCTTAAAAAATTTCTTAAAAAAACAAGACCATTAAGGCCTCAAACTCGTACGTCTTTACATAAAGTGGTGTAAATGTAAACCAACTTTACTGACTGAGTCATTCTATTATGGCAAATTATATGGACACAGCCAAAAGTGATCAGAGCTATCCCATTGTAGCAGTTCTAGGACTGTCCACTTTTCTTGCAGTCCAGTTGTCACGACCCGATCCCAAATAATTGGGTCGAACCGGATCATGCCCAGCCTGCACCGTTGTTAAGACGGCGGCAGTAAGCTGTATCACTCATACAGGTAAATAAACAACACAGTCTAATTGCCACAACTTTAATAATTCAAATAGTTTAAAACTTTTTACAATAAAATGAAAGATACATCTGAAATACACTGTTTTCCATAAATATCATGAATCACAAGAAGAAGAAAATCTAGACAACCAGCTCATCAGTCACGAAATCATCGTCCTCTAGTTGGGACCTCGGGAAATATCGCGAAACAAAGCCTCATCAGTGATACCTAAAATGTTGGGTCTCCAGTCAGGAGGGAGCAAAGTACAATTCATGCTAATTTAACAATTGAAATAATAATAGAATTATGCACTTTTAAACAATTTAGAAATGAACAGTTTTCTAACAGTAAAATAGTGTGATTTGAATAGGCAATGAATATGACCGGCTTGGATTTGTTACACTTCAGATACGGCTTATCCCCGTGTGTATGAGGGGTAAGCTAATAGTTACAGTAGTTACAGTAGTTTGGATGTGGTCATACTCATTACACTACTCCCCCAGTCCCCAAACAGTTACAGTAGTTACAGTAGTTACAGTCAGTGCTCTCAGAGAGAGTTTCGTGTTGCATCGTGGTTTAAACTTACAGTAAAGCGATTATTAAATAATTGTAAACTAACACAAAATGTACTTGCCTTAAAATAGACTGGACTGGAGAGGATGAAGACTCCGAGATGGGAATTTAGGATCGTCCTCGAATTCCTACATTCGAGAAATTGACTCAGAAACCAGGGTTACCAATCTAGCTACGCTAGTTGAAATCTCTAATTGTGTCATAATCCATTTTAATTCTTTATTAATAAAACACGAACAAAAACACGATTATTTGTGCGTTGAATTAATAACGAGGGAAAGATCGTTTAAACTTTGTATTTTGGAAAACTCGTCGATACCAATTTAATTTGATTAAAACTTTGTATTTTCATAATTATAAATATAAAACTAAATTTCTTATTTTAGTGAGAAATACATGATCGTTAGTTAATATTAAAACTTGTAGATTTTAGGTAAGAAAATCTTTATTAATTTTTATATGAAAATAACTTTTATTTAGATTTATTCGTACGCTACAAAAACTCGCAAAATCAACAAATAACCAAAAATTCTACGCTACCAAATTACAGTTACAGAACCAACAACCAGCCGGGCTTATGCCCATTACAATTTATTTACATAAATTGAAATAAGACAGAAACGGTCATTAGTTCTAAACTTTCTATAATTAGTTATAATTAAATAAATAAAATAAATTAAAAAGTGACTAGTCACAGATATGGTCCAATCGTCAACTAGGCTAATGCCTCAACGTCCGGGCGAGGCCGGTTTCGTTTGCACTTAGCCGGGGCCCATTGACCGATACGGTCGTCGCCCAAAATCCAAATATTTAATATAATTCCGAAATCCATTTTGAAATTATTTTTAAAATATAATTAAATTTACGAAAAAATTCGGCAGCATCTTCTCTGTTTTTGGTCAACCCAAAAACTGGGAAATATGCCGATAATCTTTCCTGTAAATCCCAAACCAGGGAATCCCAATATATATATATAAAAATAACCACAAACATTCCACAGATTATTTTGGAACGACCCGAACCAAGTTCAGAAGTCCGAATCCAACCAAAACATTCACAACACGCTACCAGAAAAATCTGAAAACCCAAAATATCGAAATCTATTTTTCGAAAAGTTTCGAAAAAGAAAAACAACCAACAGAACCTTTCCGAAGGTTCCGAAACGACGACGTCGCTAAAAAACCGAATTCCTGGAAGGGAATCGGGGACTGATCTCATCACAGACTAAAGAAAATGGAACGGGACAGGGGTTATACCTTGGGTTGCTCGGCTAGAGCTCTCAGATGCGAAATAATAGAAAAGAAATGACGAGAACAGCAAGTCGGGAACCCGCGGACAGCGCTGTCGGTGCTGTCCGGATCAGCGGGGCACAGACTCGCGGGAACCGGGGCAAAGGGAACAGCCGAAGCGCTGGACAGCGCTGGACGAGGCCGCGAGAGCGCGGGAGGCGCTGCAGAAAAGACGAAGGGGCGCTGGGAAACCGGGGCGCTGCCTCGGGGACGGGCGCGCGGCTGGATCTGGTCGGGGAGGCCGCTGGGGTCGCCGGGAAGCGGCGGCCGATGGTCGGAGTGGCGCTGAGGAGGGTCGACGAAGGGGCGCAGGGGGTCGGCCGTGCGGCGTCGGGAGCGCTGGAGGCGGGGTCGGCCGTGCTGGAAGGGGCGCCGGCGTCGGGGTTGGCCGGAGGGGCGACCGCTGCTGGCGCGCCGGGCGGTGGTCAGGCCGACGGGAGTTCGGCAGGGGTCGGCTCGGGCTCCGGGGTCCGGGGCGCGTGGCCGAGAGAGAGGGGTCGGGGCCGGATGAGGGGCTCGGGGGAGGTTGCTCTCTGGTGGAGTTGGGAATAAGAGAGAGATTGGGAAAGTGAGTGAGAGGAAGTTTGGAGAATAATGGTGGGTTTAGGGAGAGAAGTGATGGTTATAAGAAGTGGGAGGAAGGAATGAACGTGGGGAAGGTGAAGTTGGTGGGGTGTGTTAAAAAGAGGAGAGGTGAGTTGTAACGTTTGAGAAGAGGAAATGAGGGGTTACGTCTGTTATGGGAGAGAAAGCTGAGAGTTGTTTGAACTTTGAAGGAAAATCTTTTTTTTATATTAGTTCTCTTCCAAAAACTTGGTATCACTATTTAATTTATAAAATATTTCAAAAGTGAATTCAGATTCAGGAACGAGTTCGGAGTTAGGTCCGGAACAAAACAAAAATCCAATAATTTTATTTTAAAAATACTTTTCATAAATTTACTAATTAATAATAATATTATTTAGCAAAGTTTTATTTAACAACACAATATAAATATGCAAATCTAAATTTACGGGTTTCACAACCTTCCCTCCTTAGAAAATTTCGTCCTCGAAATTAAAGGCAGGGTTAGGAGTAAACTCAAATCAAAACAGGTACGGTACTACGCCCGTAACTCAGGTCCAATAATAAGAATTTCTAAGGCAGTCGTGGATGAGACGGTTTAGGGACAAGTTTCATTTATGATATCATCCATGCAGAAAAATACAAAAGCGAACCAAAGTACACGAGTTTGATCAGACCATCATGCACCGGTCCTGATTAGACAATATATTAGTGGGTGCACCCAATAAAATACTGTCATGATCAAGTTGGATAAAGAAATAGCTTGCAAAACTAGGCTAACTTAGCAGCATCAGTCAAGTTTAGAACGAAAAGATAAGAAATAGGAGTTATGTGATGGCTCAAATTCTGATCTTCTTCTCACCTCTGACTACGCTTGCAACTGGTTTCTCTGGCACTGAAAGGTTGAGTCCAATCTTCAGCTCTGAATTATCCAATATGTGACTCGGATCCGGAGTGTAGCGTCTGAGCTGTGATATATAGAAGACGTTGCACACTCTCAAGATTAGTTGGTAGAGCTAACCGGTACGCTACTTCCAACTCGTCTTAAAACTTCAAATGGCCTGATGTACCTGGCCTCAATTTTCTCCAGCTCCGTAAAAACTGATCGTTCCTCTGGTAGGAGAAAACTTCACAGAAACGCTATCTCCTTCTTCAAACTCCACTGGTCGACGACTACTATCAACCTAATGCTTCTGTCTGTCTTGGGCAATCCTGAGCTTACGTTCACCTTCTCTACTGCGTCAGTTACCATCTCTGGACCCAGCAGTACTCTTTCTCCTACGTCGTCCCATACAAGTGGTGTACGGCAACGACGTCCATAGAGAGCTTCAAAATAGGGTTATACCAATTTCAGCTTGGTAGCTATTGTTGTAAGAGAACTCCACCAAATGCAATTGGTCTTCCCAAGACCCTCCAAATTCCAAGACACAAAATCTCAATATATCTTCAAGCATCTGGATTGACCTCTCTGATTGCTCGTCCCTCGGTACTCCATGAATCTGGTAAATATGCTGCATGTACAATGCCTCTAACTTCTCCGTGGATAGATCAACCTTGAAGGGGATAAAGTAAACTAACTTAGTCAGTCGGTCCACAATAATCCAAATGGTGTTCTTCCCTCCTTGGAATCAAGGCAGTCCTGACACAAAGTCCATCGTTATGTGCTCCCATCTCCACTCCGGAATGTCAAGCGGCTGCAATAGTCCTGCTGGTCTCTGCCTGCTAGCCTTCACTTGATGATAAATTAAACATCTAGCAACATACCTGGCCACGTCTTTCTTTATTCCAAACCACCAAATAATGGTACGTATATCCCGATACAGTTTGTTGGCTCCAGGATGTATGGAATACTACGACTGGTGCGCTTCTTGCATCAGCTCGTTCCTCAGTTTGTCCGTCGGTACGCAAAACCTCGTATCATTCTTCAGTGCTCCGTCACTGGCGATTGAGAATCCTTCAAGTATTCCTGTCAACACTTGATCTCTGAGTTTGCAAAGCGTTTTGTCTTGGAATTGTGCCTCCTTGACTCTGTCCATCAGACTTGAACGCACTTGCAACTGCATCAATGATGATTCAGCTCCTGGTACAATGGCTTCTCTTTCCAGTTTCTTCATTTCTTCTTCAGGCAGTACAATTTCCAGTCCAAGCTTTTCCATATCCTCCAGTAAATAACGCTCCTTGGTCAAGAACATTGCCATCGGGTATCGACTAAGTGCATCTGCAACAACATTAGCCTTACCCGGATGGTTCTGTAGATTGATGTCAAAAATCCTTCATCAGCTCCAGCTATTTTCTTTGCCTCATGTTCAGCTCCTTCTGAGTGAAAACATACTTCAGACTTTTGTGGTCAGTATATATTTTCACTCTCTCTCCTTAGAAATAAAGCTTCCATAGCTTTAATGCAAATATCACCGTTGCAAGCTCCATATCATGTGTGGGATAGTTCTTCTTATGAGTCCGTAATTGCCTAGATGCGTAAGCAATTACTTTTCCATGTTGTTGAAGAATGCAACCCAGTCCTTTACCTGAGACATCTCTGTAGATTGAGAAACCACCAGTTCCTGCGGATAGCGCAAGGATTGGTGCAGTGGTAAGTCTCTTCTTCAGCTCCTCAAATAATGCCTAGCAATCTTCCGTCTAGATGAACTCTTCATTCTTCCGAGTGAGCTTCATCATCGGCTCAGCAATTCTGGCAAAACCCTTCACGAACTTCCGGTAGTAGCCAGCCAAGCCCAAGAAACTCCTGATTTCAGCAACTGAGCTTGGGGTAGACCACTTCTCAACAGCGGCTATCTTCTTCGGATCCACCAAAATTCCTTCTCCGCTTCTCCTTCCTCAAAGTTTCCATAACTTTCCTGAGGTGCTCTTCGTGCTCCTCTTCCGTCTTTGAATAGATCAGAATGTCATCGATGACGACAACAACAATTGATCTAGGTATTCATGGAAAACCTTGTTCATAAGGTTCATGAACACCGCAAGAGCATTCGTCAGTCCAAACGGCGTGACCAAGAATTCAAACTGCCCATACTTGGTGTTGAATGCCATCTTGGGAATATCTTCCTTCCTGACCCTGATCTGGTGGTAGCCAGATCTAAGATCAATCTTCGAAAACACCTTGGCCCCGCTCAATTGATCAAATAGGTCATCGATCCGGGGCAGATGGTACTTGTTCTTGATGGTGATATTGTTCAGCGCCCGGTAGTCGATGCACATCCATACTGTTCTGTCCTTCTTGGGCACAAACAAGACAGGTGCTCCCCAGGGTGAAGCTCCGTCTCGAATGAATCCCAGAGCCTTCAGTGATCTGGTCTTTCATCTTCTTGGCCTCCTTCAGGTTGACTCTATAGTGTCCCTTTTTGAAATAGGGAAAGAGTCGGGGACTTGGTCAATGGTGAATTCTATGTCTAGATCTGGGATAATCCGGGAAGACTATCAGGAAAAACATCTACCATAAAGGAGAATTACAGCAAAAACTCTCATGATTGATCTAAGGACATCCTGTTATAACTTCTTATAACAATAGATAATGCTATTCAGCAGTCCTAGGTACTATTCTTCATGGTTCTGGCTTTTGCATGAGCAGTCTCCAAATGCTTCATCTTCTATGAACCTCGAGTCTGCATCATGCCTTATTATAGGAGGCAAGGTCTGCTGGATAGGAAGAGTCCCTAGGTTGTGGCCTAACTGGTGTTGCTGGGATATGTGCTCTGGTTTGATGAAAAGATAAGGGGCAGTCCTATACCCGATGTTCAGCAGATCCACATGCCAAACATTTCCCCAATCTCTTGCGACAAATATTGGCTTGGTGACCAAACCTTTTACAGTAGTCACAAACCAATAGCTTCCTACGATATGACTGCCGGATAGGGCTCAAATTCTCCTAGATTCAGGGGTATCCCTCCGAGGTTCCGCTCCAACTTGGTTTAAGATAGCTAAGGCTACATTATTGACGTTCTTCATGTCTTATCTCGTGATATTCATCTGTTCCTGCTGGGCTTCATCTTGAGCTTTCTGGAACTCCAGGATTTCTTGAAATATGGCAACCATTTGGGAGGTGTTTGCTGGTACTGGTAGAGCAACAGGAATGGATACTTTACCAAGGAAATACAACTCAGTTTGAGAAGAGGTAGGAATCGCCAGTATAGTGAAAACTTTACTGGATGCATCATGGGGACGGTCAATCAGCTGCGAGAAAATAAACCCTGAACTTGGTTGAGGAGATGGGGTATGATCCGTAGATGACACCTCATCGCCAGCAGGATTGGTCTTATCCTTGGTTTGATTCTGGAAGGTTTAGGGTGCAAACATAATCAAGGTAGCCTACCAGTCTATAATCAAACAAAAATATTTATTTATATATAATTCGGACCTATGTTGTGACAAATCAATGTTCTAGTGTTCTAATTGTTTCTAGGTATGTTTTCCTAAGTTGTTGTTTATGACCTGCATGGGCCACCATTAAAAATATGTCACGACCCGATCCCAAATAATTGGGTCGAACCGGATCATGCCCAGCCTGCACCGTTGTTGAGACGGCGGCAGTAAGCTGTATCACTCATGCAGGTAAATAAACAACACAGTCTAATTGCCACAACTTTAATAATTCGAATAGTTTAAAACTTTTTACAATAAAATGAAAGATACTTCTGAAATACACTATTTTCCACAAACATCATGAATCACAAGAAGAAGAAAATCTAGGCAACCAGCTCATCAGTCTCGAAATCATCGTCCTCTAGTTGGGACCTCGGGAAATATCGCGGAACAAAGCCTCATCAGTGATACCTAAAATGTTGGATCTCCAGTCAGGAGGGAGCAAAGTACAATTCATGCTAATTTAACAATAAAAATAATAATAGAATTATGCACTTTTAAACAATTTAGAAATGGACAGTTTTCTAACAGTAAAACAGTGTAATTTGAATAGGCAATGAATATGACCGGCTTGGGTTTGTTACAGTTCAGATACGACTTATCCCCGTGTGTATGAGGGGTAAGCTAATAGTTACAGTAGTTACAGTAGTTTGGATGTGGCCATGCTCATTACACTACTCCTCCAGTCCCCAAACAGTTACAGTAGTTACAGTAGTTACAGTCAGTGCTCTCAGAGAGAGTTCCGTGTTGCATCGTGGTTTAAACTTGCAGTAAAGCGATTATTAAATAATTGTAAACTAACACAAAATGTACTTGTCTCAAAATAGACTGGACTGGAGAGGATGAAGACTTCGAGATGGGAATTTAGGATCGTCCTCGAATTCCTACATTCGAGAAATTGACTCAGAAACCAGGGTTACCAATCTAGCTACGCTAGTTAAAATCTCTAATTGTGTCCTAATCATTTTAATTCTTTATTAATAAAACACGAACAAAAACACGATTATTTGTGCGTTGAATTAATAACGAGAGAAAGATCGTTTAAACTTTGTATTTTGAAAAACTCGTCGATACCAATTTAATTTGATTAAAACTTTGTATTTTTATAATTATAAATATAAAACTAAATTTCTTATTTTAGTGAGAAATACATGATCGTTAGTTAATATTAAAACTTGTAGATTTTAGGTGAGAAAATCTTTATTAATTTTTATATGAAAATAACTTTTATTTAGATTTATTCGTACGCTACAAAAACTCACAAAATCAGCAAATAACCAAAAATCCTACGCTACCAAATTACAGTTACAGAACCAACAACCAGCCGGGCTTATGTCCATTACAATTTATTTACATAAATTGAAATAAGACAGAAACGGTCGTTAGTTCTAAACTTTTTATAATTAGTTATAATTAAATAAATAAAATAAATTAAATAGTGACTAGTCTCAGATATGGTCCAATCGTCAACTAGGCTAATGCCTCAACGTCCGGGCGAGGCCGGTTTCGTTTGCACTTAGCCGGGGCCCATTGACCGATACGGTCGTCGCCCAAAATCTAAATATTTAATATAATTCCGAAATCCATTTTGAAATCATTTTTAAAATATAATTAAATTTACGGAAAAATCCGGCGGCATCTTCTCTGTTTTTGGTCAACCCAAAAACTGGAAAATATGCAGATAATCTTTCCTGCAAATCCCAAACCAGGGAATTCCAATATATATATATATAAATAACCACAAACATTCCACAGATTATTTCGGAACGACCCGAACCAAGTTCGGAAGTCCGAATCCAACTAAAACATTCACAGCACGCTACCGGAAAAATCCGAAAACCCAAAATATCGAAATCCATTTTCCGAAAAGTTTCGGAAAAGAAATACAACCAACAGAACCTTTCCGAAGGTTCCGAAACGACGACGTCGCTAAAAAACCAAATTCCCGGAAGGGAATCGGGGACCAATCTCATCACAGACTAAAGAAAATAGAACGGGACAGGGGTTATACCTTGGGTTGCTCGGCTAGAGCTCTCAGATGCGAAATAATAGAAAAGAAATGACAAGAACAGCAAGTCAGAAACTCGCGGACAGCGCTGTCGGTGCTATCCGGATCAGCGGGGCACAGACTCGCGGGAACCGGGACAAAGGGAACAGCCGAAGCGCTGGACAGTGCTGGACGAGGTCGCGAGAGCGCGGGGAGGCGCTGCAGAAAAGTGGAAGGGGCGCTGGGAAATCGGGGACGGGCGCGCGGCTGGATCTGGTTGGGGAGGCCGTTGGGGTCGTCGGGATGCGGCGGCCGATGGTCGGAGGGGCGCTGAGAAGGGTCGGCGAAGGGGCGCAGGGGGTCGGTCGTGCGGCGTCGGGCGCGCTGGAGGCGGGGTCGGCCGCGTTGGAAGGGGCGCCGGCGTTGGCCGGAGGGGCGGCCGCTGCTGGCGCGCCGGGCGGTGGTCAGGCCGACGGGAGTTCGGCAGGGGTCGGCTTGCGCTCCGGGGTCCGGGGCACATGGCCGAGAGAGAGGGGTCGGGGCCGGATGAGGGGCTCGGGGGAGGTTGCTCTCTGGTGGAGTTGGGAATAAGAGAGAGATGGGGAAAGTGAGTGAGAGAAAGTTTGGAGAATAATGGTGGGTTTAGGGAGAGAAGTGATGGTTATAAGAAGTGGGAGGAAGGAATGAACGTGGGGAAGGTGAAGTTGGTGGGGTGTGTTAAAAAGAGGAGAGGTGAGTTATAACGTTTGAGAAGAGGAAATGAGGGGTTACGTCTGTTATGGGAGAGAAAGCTGAGAGTTGTTTGAACTTTAAAGGAAAATCTTTTGTTTATTTTTTTTATTTTTTATTTTATATTAGTTCTCTTCCAAAAACTTGGTATCACTATTTAATTTATAAAATATTTCATAAGTGAATTCAGATTCAGGAACGAGTTCGGAGTTAGGTCCGGGACAAAACAAAAATCCAATAATTTTATTATAAAAATACTTTTCATAAATTCACTAATTAATAATAATATTATTTAGCAAAGTTTTATTTAACAACACAATATAAATATGCAAATCTAAATTTATGGGTTTCACACCAGTCTACAGACTGGACTGCCAGAAAAGTGGGTAGTCCTTGTTAGATCCTGGCAGTCCTTGTTAGAAACTGGGCAGTCCAGTCTACAGATTGGACTGCCAGAAAAATTAAAAAAATGGACTTGCCCCGATCACTTTTGGCTGTGCCCATATAATTAGCCTTCTATTATTTTGTATTAGCATTAATATTTAGAGAAATTTTGACTTACCTTCCCCTTAATTTATCATATTTCAGGATGTAATTCACAGTTTTGCAAAAATATACTGCACCCTCCATTTTGGACGGAATCCGTCAGAAATTGACGGTTAACATTTTTGACCAATTTTTTTGACCAAAATGTCGCTCTCATTGTCTTCTTCCTCTTTCCTCTCACACCCCCCCATGTGCAGGCAGGATGCCGCCGTCGCCGTCCCCGGCCACCGCCCCCGCTCCCCTTCCCACTCCTCGGCATGCGCTCCCCCCTCCCTGCCTCCGTCGCCGCTCCCGGCCACCTTCCCTGCTCCCCTCCCTCCGCTTGCCGCCGCTACTGTTGCTTGCGCCGCCGCCGTTCCCGGCCACGGCCCCCGCTCCCAAAGGTTGTATATATATATATATATTAAAAAATCTAATTTTTCTGATGTCCCAAATGACTGCCCTGCCTACCCAATGCAAGGGTCGACCCTGTATATAATGGTCCGATCCGTCTTTCTAATGGACGCAGAACCTTCCTTATTATGGGTGAGCATTCGGGTAATTCAATTCCAACCGAACCGAATAACCAAAAATCGAATTCGACCGAAAACCGAATAAACAAAACTGAAACCGAACCGAATTTGTCCATAACCGAATTAAACGAAACCGAATTAAATCGGTTCGGTTTTCGGTTTATTTAATTTTTTTTGATTTATTTGCACCTTTTTGTTTGTTAATATATATAGTAACTAAATATACCTAAATATATTTAGTATACACCTATATATATATATATATATATATATATATATATATATATGTATATATATATATATATATATATATATATATATATATATATATATATATATATATATATATATATATATATATATATATATATAATATATAGGTGTATACTAAATATATATATGTATATCTTATTGCAAATGACTTCTAGCCTAGTGTTTAAGAGAGATGCATGCGGCCTGAGTGGTCAGGAGTTCGAATCCCAGTGGGAGCGATTCCAGAAATAATTGGTGTATACTAAATATATATATGTATATCTTATTGCAAATGACTTCTAGCCTAGTGGTTAAGAGAGATGCATGCGGCCCGAGTGGTCAGGAGTTCGAATCCCAGTGGAAGCGATTCCAGAAATAATTTACCTGGTTCCAAAAAAAATATATCTTATTCGGTTTTCGATTTTGGACCGAAACCGAACCCAAAAATCGAAACCGAATAAGAAAATTTAATTTTTTCAAAACCGAACCAATTTTTTTTTAAAACCGAACGGAATCTCTTATTCGGTTTGGTTCGGTTCGGTTTTCGATCCAAAACAGAATGATGCTCACCCCTATTCCTTATCCCGTAAATGTTGGCATCAGATCGAATCATACATGTATTATCAGGTTCCAGACTGGATCCAGTTCAGTCCCATGTAGCCGATCAAGTGGGCCAAATCCAATCGGATATCCAACTATATATGGGTGGACCCATTAGAATTCCAAAATATTTATAATTATTGTAAAGCAAAAAAATGGAGATAGAAAAATGGAGGAAATTGTTTCTTCATTCACTTATCTCACAATCAACTTGAGAAGACCCCTTTATATAGGCTTACAATGGAGATTAACATCATGATGATAATTAAAAGAAAAATGCCAAAAGGCATAGGTTATGGATAAACATAGGTCATAGGTTATGGATAACCAAGAGACATAGGTTATGTAGGTCAACTAATTATGTGAATTATCCATATTTATAACACTCCCCCTTGGATATTCAACATTAATTAGTTGGTGGTGTATGCACATTTGTTACCTCGTTAAACCTTACTAAGAAAAACCCAGTGGAAAAAAAATCTTAGTCAAGGAAAAATAGTACAACGCGCAAAACTCAAAAATATTCTTCATGAATCATACTCCCCCTCGATATAATGGATTTGCTTGACTTCAATCACTTTTGTCCTTTTGAGCATATGCATAAAACACTTTTGGAGGAAGGTGTTTATTCGATCTCCTTTGATGAATCCTTCTCGAACATGCGTAATGCAAGTCGCATTGTCTTTATTGTAGGCTCATATGTAACTATGAGTAGTTGACAATTAATTACTAGTATATGATGAATGATCGATCGCAACCACACACTTTCTCTTGTTGCTTCTTGTAATGCAATTAATTCTGCTTGGTTAGAGAAAATTTTTACTGAACCTTGTTTTATTGATCGCCAAGATATAGCTGCATGGTTATTAATAAACATAATCCGTTTGGAGCAACCCTTATGAAGGTCATAAATATGTTTGAGTCTGCACAACCAACTAGACAAGAATCGTTAGTGGAATCATATAAATAAAATAATCTTATGCTAGTTGTTCCACAAAAATATCTCAATATGTGTTTAACTATATTCAATATGTAAGTGGAGGTGCAGAACTATATCTAGATAATAAATTAACAAAAAATGCAATATCTGGTCTTGTGCATTGGCTAGATATAGTAGTGCTCCAATAGCACTTAAATACGACAATAGCACTTAAATACGATATTTCTGGACCAAGAACTTTTTCATCTTCTCTTTTGGTCGGAATGAATCTTTATCCAGATCCAAATTGCGTTCAACCATAGGCGTATGCAAATCAAGACCATCCTTTGTCTTTTCCAAGTCTTTCATTTCAAATTCATTCTTCAAATAGTTTACAGTTTTCTCCAATTCTATAGGAGACCTGATCAGGTTTTACATCATCCATATATACTGCTACTATCGAGAATTCATTTTCGAATTTCTTAATGAAGACACATGGGTAAATTGGACTATTTTTGTATCATTTTTTAGTCAAATATATAATAAGATGATTATACCACATTCTTTCGGATTATTTTAATTCATATAATGCTTGTCTAATTTGAACACATACCCTTAGACTTAGTCTTTGGCATTGTAAATCCTTCTGAAATTTTTATATAGATGTCAGTATCTAAGTCTCGGTATAAATATGCAGTTATAACATCCATAAATCTTATATCAAGATTTTTAGAAACTGCGAGACTAATTAGATATCTAAAAATGACATCCGTAACTGGAGAGCATGTCTCAACGTAGTCAATTCCAGGTCTTTGAGAGAAACCCTGTGCTACAAGTTGGACTTTGTAATCTTTCAACTTCGTTTCTTTCATTTCATTTTCTCACGAAACATCCATTTAAAACCAACATGGTTTATGTCCAATGGTGTTTCCACTATAGGTCCAAATACACCACGTTTTTCTAAAGATTTAATTCTGCTTGAATAGCATATTTCCAAATTGGCCAATCTTTTATTTGTCGACATTTATTTATACTACGTGGTTCATTTTCACAATCATCATTGTCCTTTGATATTTCAGTAGCTACTGCATAGTTAAATATGTCATCGATGACAAGTGCTTTTCTATTCCATAATTCACCTGAACATGCATGGAATATCGAGATCTCTTCATTTTCAGGTACCTGTGCCTCTCTAGAGGCATCCAGAGGCATTTCAGTGAATTTGGAAACATGCACATATTCAGTATTTGTTTTTGGAGCTCCAGCCACTATTGTGTTTTTATCAGGACAAGATGTTTCATTAGCTTTCCTCTTTCTAGGAGCACTATCCTTGGAACCTATAGGCCTACCACGCTTTTGAGTGTAGTAGTGGATTCATTTGCCGCCTTGTTTGAATTTTGTCCAATTGGAACAATGATTATGGCTGGCACATATGATATAGTTACCTTTACGGCATCATTAAATGCATCAGGTAATTGATTTGCAATTTTTTTGCAAATGTATCATTCTTCTTATCTCATAATCACAATATTTGGAGTTCTTGGAACTTAATGAGATCGATATAGTAGGCGTATACCATGTCAATTCACGCCGTTAATTAGCAATAGTTTGTTCTATATGAACAATTTGTTGCTTATACCTCCCCCTAACGGCGGGAAGACTCTATCATCAAATTGGCTATCATCAAATCTTGTAGTAAAGACATCACCAGTCATTGATTTTAAATACCTTATTATGGAAGAAAACTCAAAACTAATGTATATTTTTCAAACATCATTGGGGACCCATCTTAGTTCTTTTGGAAGATGGAACTGGGACATATACTGTATATCCAAACTTTCTCAAATATGAAATGTTTGGTTGTTTACCACTAACAAGTTGTATATATAAAATAATATGGTAGGCAATGGATCTAAATTTAACTAGAGATGCAACATATTGAATATCATGTCCCCAAGCCTCAATTTGCAAACCCGATTGCATTAGTAAGGTCCAACTATAAGTTTGAGATGTTTAATACATGACTCAGCTAACCCAATCCCTAATAATGTACAATAATAATAATAAAACTTGACTTAATCAAGTTATCAAGAAACTGAAATCTAAGTTAAATAATTTGGGCCAAAAGACAAAAAAATGCAAGATTTCAGTAGACAATAGACAAACATATGACCATCTAGTAGATGCATCTATGGTACCACAAAATATCTAAAAAGGACTACTAGCATGATGAATATAACTACAAATGTCTCCTTATATTCTTTACAAAAAAATAGAAGATTCATTCTTAACTTTAGAAAAGATGGTCTAGTTATAATCTTCCCTTGTAAACAAGGAACATATATTTGATTCTTCGATAAGCCAATATCGTAATTTTTTAATAAATATCCACAAAGATTATTAATGATCTGATTGAACATAATTTGTCCCGGATGACCCAAAGGGTCATGCCAAATGTTATATAAGACATGATCATTGGCTTTATGTTTTGCCACATACATATTAGATTCAATTATGTCAATGGTGGTGAAATACAAACCCACCGAAAAATAAGATAACTCTTCTAATGTGAGCCTTTTGCTCCCAACATTAGATGTGCTACATAATGACTCTTTGTTCTTATCATTTCGAGTTTCAATATGGTACCCATTTTTTGTATATCCTTAAAACTTAACAAATTCCTTTACGGAACTACTTGAATATAACACATTCTACAAATAGGTTTGAGTACCATTAGATAACATGATGTGTGCTCTTTCAAAACCCTTAATTATATGGGTTGATCCAGCTATTGTTGGCACTTTATGCATGTCAAATACCAACTTTGGCAAAGACTTTTGATTCTTCAAAATCATATGTGTTGTTGCACTATCTACCAAACACATATCTAAGTCATTTTTCTTGGATTCTTTGAATCTCTTAATCTCTTGTTGAGTAGCTCGACATTGCTTAAATCAATGTCTATATTTGTCATATTTATGACAAGCATTACTTCTCCATGAAGCAAAATAAAAATATTATGAACTTATATATTCTAGCTAACATAAGTATAATAAGAAAAATTAAGCATTTCAAATGATAATATCATATTATAGAAATGTAACTCCAAATTTATAATAATTTTTTTTAATAAAACAAAACTCTCATGGCCTAGACATTCCATGATTGAAACCAAAAATAGAACATGACATCAAATTTAAATAGTTTATAAGTAGTTGAAATAAACATAAACTGACTGAGTGCTCATTCAATGGAAGGTGGATTTTCAAGCATCTCCTCAAACTGTTCATTTGTAACTTTTCCGTTTTGATCCTAAAAAAATAGGATCAAAACAATTCTTATTTGTTTATTTTGAGGATTGAATTCCCTTTAGAGTATGTTGTCCACTTGTTCCATTTATTGTTTTGTGAAACACCGCTTCCACCTTTGCAAGGTTGATAACCATGACCATATATTTCATAAAAAAAAATTTCATTCCCTCTCCCACGTCCTCTACCACGACCTCTGCTAATTTCAAAATTGTTGGCATTTGTTCCAAGAATTTTCATTGACCCAATTGGTCTAAAGTTGTGGTTTTTCATGAGAACGTTGCTAATTACCTCTGCTACAAGGAGACAGTCACCGGTTCAAAGTATCTTATGAAATCTTTTTCACGATATTATTACTGCAAAGCACATTATTTGCATGAAAAATGGAGAGAATTTTCTCAATCATTTGAGCCTCTGTTACTTTTTCTCCACACAATCTAAGGCGAGAAACAATATTAAACAGAGCACAATTATATTATTTAACATTTTTACAGTCATGGTATCTTAGATTCGACCATTCACTTTGAGCAGTCATAAGAATTACTATCCTTCGGTGGTCAAATCTATCATTTAGAGATGTCCACAAATTCAATGGATCATCCTCACATAGATATTCTGTCTTTAGATCATCATGGATTTGATGTCATAGAAAAATCAAATCAAAGTCTTGACCTTGACTTTAGAACTTTCTTTATTTTTCTTCTTAATAGTACCATCAAGCTTGTTGGACTGCAATTACAACTTTGCATCCATTGTCATGATAAATAATTATCTCTGCTTACATGAAGAACTTTGAATTCAAACTTTACAAGATTCGACATCAACATGACATAAAATAATTATATTAGATGTTAATTAATAATAAAATTGATAAGCGCTTTAAAGGTTACAAAACTTCACATATGCCACAATGTGATGAAACACATAAAAAATACTCCCACATGAACCCATATGGCACCCATGTGCCACACCTTATGTGTATCACATATACAACAATGTGGTAGAACTCTATCAAAGAAGTATCACATATACAACAATGTGATAAAACGTAATCAAAGAATATTATGTCTTATATGTATCACATATACAACAATGTGATAAAATGCTACTAAAAAATGTTATATTGCTATCAAAGAATATTATGTCTTATGTGTATCACATATACAATAATGTGATAAAATGTTACTAAAGAATATTATATTTTATGTTTATCACATATACAACAATGTGATCATTATATAATAATATATTTTGGGTACTTTTTTTTTTAATATAATTTGATTCACATATACAACAATGTGAAGTAGTACACTATAGAATTCAAATAAATAAAATAATAGAAATAACCAACTCACATGAACTAATTTAATGAAATTAACTAACTCCAAATAAGTGACATTTTTTTTTAGATATTCTAAATTAATTTCATTGTTCATACGAAATCATATAGAAATACAATTTATACATAATCTTAAATAGATTATCATAAATTTTCTATTTTGAATGAAATTGTGAACATGTTCAATACAAATTTAGATTCAAAATTAAAAGAGAAAGTAGATCTAGAAAACTTACATTCTAATCGATCTATAAACATATAAATCAAACATGTATTTAATTTTACTAAAACATGCATATAGCTAAGTATACAAGATTGGACTTACCGCTTCAATATAATGACTTCTACCTTTCTTTTCTTAAGAGAACTCTCTCCCTTATGTGAAATATTTCTTCCCTCTTCTATTTCCTAGAGCATGGTGCTGATAACGTATTGTAAAGCAAAGAAATGGAGATAGAAAAATGGAGAAAATTGTTTCTTCATTCACTTGTCTCACAATCAACTTGAGAAGAGCCCTTTATATAGGCTTACAATGGAGATTAACATCATGATGATAATTAAAAAAAAATGCCAAAAGGCATAGGTTGTGGATAACCATAGGTCATAGGTTATGGATAACCAAGAGACATAGGTTATGGATAACCATAGGTCATAGGTTATGGATAACCAAGAGACATAGGTTATGTAGGCCAACTAATTATGTGAATTATCCATATTTATAACAATAATTGTTTTCTGTAGTGTTTTAAAATCAGACCGACTGGTTCAACCGGTTGACCAATGAACTGATAATTTTTACAGTCCGGGTCAGTGCTGACCCATTGTTTTACAAAAATTGGTTGTAAATAAATATTTGTGTAAAAATCAGTGTCCATAAGAAAGTGAACTTGGACCACTTAGATTAATCTAGTAGTTGAACTAACTGGTTGAATTGATTTAATCTGACTCGATGTCTTGTCGGAGTCGATCTCCGGTCCGATTTTTAAAACACTAGTTTTTGTTTAATATAAAAGGTGGCTTCAGGAGCCCGTCTCATTTAGACCAACATGTATCTACACCTATTTTTTGTTGTTGCTACTGAGAATATAACAACTGGATCAAACACCGGAGCTAGGGGGTTCAACCCTATTGATATCCAAAAAGTATTAGTGCATCTCCAACCCTATTGTCTTGTCTTGAGGCCACTTTTGTTCACCCACCAAAACTAGGTACGATCTTCTCCTCCCGCTAAAAGAATGACACGTGATTACTTTTGGACAACAAGACTTTGTGGGTTTGAAACTTTGTTGATATGTAATTTTGGTGCTAATTAATCGTGTGCATGAATTTGTTGATTTGGACTGTTGATATGTCCTGACATAGAGTTCTGATTTGGACTGTGGACTGTCAACAAGTTGACAGTCCTAACATAATGTAGGACTGTCAATAGGACCCTCAACTCAAATGAGATTAGGATATGTACTGATAGAAAGTTTTCATTTGAAATGTCAAAAAAGGACTATTGTCTTTGTAATGTATTGTGATTCATATGTGGCACGAGGCACAAGTCAATTTCTTTCTATACGGCAAAATTACATTCACAGAAAATATTGAAGTAGAAAATTCTTCTCCAATACAAAAGTATTCAAGATAATTTCTCCTCCTCCTCCTCTTCTTCTTCTTCTTCTTCTTCTTCTTCTTTTCTAAATATTTTTTTATTCATAAATGATGGCATGGAACTGGAAGTAAAGACATTGTCTAAAAATTAGACAACCAACTTCACAATATCTTTTATAACTTTTACCACATAAGCTTCAAAATTCACTTGATATTGAAAAAAAAAATTATCCTTACTAAGTGGCAACAACATTTTTTTTCTAAAGTTATAATAGGGTTGGAGATGCACTTAAAAACCTTATAACCAAAACGGAAGAAAACCCACTCAATGTTGTGCAAGTACCTTCATATTTATTTTTCCTTGCACCCAATTATCATGATGCTAGCTTGAGTCTTCAAAAGTGGCGAGGGCCGACCATGTACAAGTTGTACAATCGTACATAGTTCCTAAAAGTAAAATATCATAAAAAAATTTTAGGTTTAATTGCAACTTGATATCCTCAACTATTTCTGTTTTCAACTTTATACCCTAAACTTTTTTTTTAACAATTTGATACCATCAACTATTTAATATTTTCAATTTGATATCAAAAATGATAAAATTATCCCTCCCTTTTACTTTCCAACCGAACTCAACTATTCCTTTTTTTACAAACAGGCGGGAATCAAACTTAAAACCAAAAAATCACTTCTTGTTGACTAAGACAATATTATAATTAATAGAATTGAAAATTCATACGAGTATCACACACACGAGGTTGTCTCTTGCGATATGCGATATACGCTAATCGAAAAAATACTTTTAAAAAAATGCCAATCCGGAAATACGAGGATCGGGAGCTCACTCTACAAGAATCATGGCTTATCATCGACTTACACTGATTTATGTACTACAAAAAAAAAAAAAAAAAATCTCACAACCAGAATACTGAAATCATGCAATACGAAAAAAATATATGAAATATGATGCAAATACATAATATACTCATGCGTAAGTTCCGAACAGAGATGCTTAACGGTTGACAGGGCCGGCCCAGACAGACAAGACATCGGACTTGAGCAATTCCCTCTTCTTAGGATAATCTCCAGGTTCAGTATGATTACAATAAAAATCGAGATCACGGATGACCCGTAGGAATCGACCTATAATAAAAGGTCAAGACAATTAAAATTAATTTCGAATATAAAAACCGCCGGCCCTGATGGCAGATGACAAAGTATTCTCTTGTGCATTGAAGTTTTAACCTAAGGTGCTTCAAGACCAATCCTTATAATTGTACAAATGTCCAGTTTTAATACAAATATCAGACGGTAGAAAATCCTAATTTATTCTCTTTCCGGTTGCAATGCACCTACAGTGGATTCTCCCATGGAATCATTATTAACCTATCATAGAAAAATTAAGGCTTAATTGCAACTTGATACGCTTAACTATTCCTGTTTTTCAACTTGATATCCTAAACTTTTATTTGATATCCAAAAAAAATTTTGGACAAAAATACATCTACTTAAAACTACACCCCTCCCACCCCTCCTCCTTCCGCCACCCCCACCCGGCCACCCGCCTGCCCCCCCCCTCCAACCACCGCCCGCCCCCACCTCGCACCCTCCCCTTCCAGCTACCGCGTGTGCCCGGAAGGAGGTGGGGGGGGGGGGGGGGGGGGGGTTCAAGGGTGGCTAGAGGGGGGGGGGGGGGGGGGGGGGGGGGGGGGGGGGGGACGAGAGGTTGAATTCGGTTAGGAAGTGAAGGGGAGGAATAATTTTGTCCTTTTTAAAATTTTGGATATCAAATTGAAAATATTAAATAGTTGATGGTATCAAGTTGTCGATTAAAAAAGTTTATGGTGTAAAGTTGAAAAACAGAAATAGCTGAGGGCATCAAATTACAATTAAGCCAAAAATCATATATATATATATATATATATATATATATATATATATATATATATATATATATAAAATGTTGTATTTTGTAAGAAAAAGTTATTCATCCGTTCAAAATATTTTCCAAACTATTCCACCTTAAGTAACAATTAAAATTAAAATTAAAATTAAAATAGTGAATAAAATTATAATTAACAAAATTGGGTAATCAAAGTTTTGAGTTAAAATTTGATCTTTCAGATGTCACATAGGTAGGAATGATTTGAAAGTACACTTTCGAGGAATGAACAGCATTACTTATTTTGTAATCATCGTCACTGTCCTATTTTCTTGATAGTATCGGATTGGCAGTGTGTTCTTGGCATATTTACTTCTTGTTATTAATCATTCATTTCATGCTTATAGCTTGTTTAGTAATCATATAAGCTTAACAAGTACTTACTCATCCATCCTCCTCTCTCTCTCTCTCCAATGTCATCTCAATGGTCGGGCACCGACGAGCAACCCCTCCTCCTCCCCAAACCGGGACCCCGTCGACGTCCCCGGCGGCGCGCCGCAACTGTGACGCGGCACGTCGGGTTCGGTAGGCGCCGCGTCTGGCGGGCCGGCAGGAGGTTCGTCCTCGGCTTCTTCGGACGCCTCCGTCTGGCATGGCGCGCGGCCGAGCTGTCCCGCCGTCTGAGGCGGCTCGAGGCCTACTACTACTCCCAGCTCGTCGAGGCCGTCGTTGAAGGCGCCGCCGCCATGGAGGCCGCCAACGCGGGGGTTCTCGTGGGCTATTCGTTCTTCGCCGCCCCCGTCGTGCCTGCGTCCTCTGCAACCGGGAGCTCGTCGAGGGTCATCAGACGAGGTGGTGTGAACATATTTTGAAGATGTCATCTCTTTCTCCCTTAGGCTATGTTTGGTAGGAAAGATAGAAAAGTGGAAGGAAGGAAAAAGATAAGATACATTTTTCTTTCATATGGAAAAGAAAGACCATTTCCTTCATTTGTGTTTGGTAGCAAGGATTGAAAATATAAGAGATACATTTTTCTTTGTTTGATATGAAAGAAAAAGTGGAAGAAAAGAAAGTAAAAAATATAGGGTTTACCAATTCTACCCTCAACTAAAAACGCTTATTTACCATTTGACTTCATAAATAATTTTTAGATAGTACATTCATATGGGGGTATATTTGTTAATTAATACAAGCCTCCACTTTTTCTTCCACTTTTTCTCTCGCTTTTGGGGATTGGATTTCTTAGGTTATGAGGAAAAACTAATCCCTCCACTTTTCCTTCCTTCCTATTTTTCTATCATACCATACAAGAGAAAATGAATCTTTTCCTTCACTTTTTCCTCATCTATTTTTCTTCCTCCCACTTTTTCCTCCTACCAAACACACTCTTAGCTCCTTAATATATTTTTGGAGTATTGTTATCAGCATTTTGGAATTTGAGCTTTTCTTCAATTAGTCCAACATAATTTAGTTCTAAGGGTCTCACATATACATCGATATAAGAATCAGGCCTTATAGTTTGGGTCTCGAAATTGCTGTTCACGTAGGCTAATGAACGGTGATTTCGAGACTGAAATCTTAACATCGGTCAATTTCGAGACACAAATTCTAATATCCATATATATGTGAGACCCTAAAACTATAACCCTAAATTTAAGTGCGTTGCACAAGAAATATAATTTTTTTTTTTCATTTTCCATGTTGTTGAAAAAAGTTTAAATGTTTGAATAAAAACTTGTTATATATGTTTATATTTTAATCAGAATTTCCTATCGATTCGTTTGTATTCTAATTATAATTTATTGTAGATATATGTGAAGGAAATAGAGTTTTCTGTTAGGCGGAAGAAAAGATAGAAAGTTGATTTTAGAATTATTATCTTTAGGCTGTGTTTGATTGGGCTTTTTTTCCATGGAAAATATTTCCATCACAAATTTTTCACCAATTGTAGTGTTTGATAGCTTATATTTTCCATGGAATTATTTTCCAAAAGACTCTCATTTTCCATATTTTCATCTAAAATGGTGGAAAATGAAACTTGTCCAACCCATAGGAAAATATCATTTTCCATGAAAAAAAACTATTTTCCGTGAAAAATAATGGCAATCAAACACCCAAATTAAGTTTTCCATGGAAATTTTTTAAAATTCCATGGAATTTTTTTTGCTAGGAAAATAATTCCATGGAATTAATTTCTTTTCCACATATTTTCCACCTTGCAATCAAACACACCCTTAGTATTTTTTAAAATTGATGGAGGATTTACAAGCTGCTTAGCCACATCATATTAAATAGTAAATTGACTAAATTTACATGCGTTGTACGTAAATTAATTTTCTATGATATAGTTAAAAAATAGTTCAAATACTTAAATTTAAATTTGGTAAACAATTTAAAAAATTTAGTATTTTTTTTAACTTTAAATTAAATTTTTGTAGGTTTTAAATATTTTTATATTTTATTTTTTAATATATATATATTTGTGCCTAAAAAAAGAGAGTTATTTTTTTTATCCGTAATTTTTTTAATAAAATAAATTGTGGATGATATACATATCGCCTTTGATGGCTCATTCTTGAGCGGTTTCCAAACCGTATTATAAAGAGTAGAGATAGAGATGATGTGCACATGCTTATAAAAAATTATTAAAAATAAATAAATTATAATGTGGTAAAAAATAAATTATAATTTGTTATAATACACTGCCAGGAATTGAACCAGCCAAAAAAATGACTTACATCTTAACCACATGAGTTAAAGATGTTTGATATAATTAGATAATATTAGGTAGTTAAATAATTAGTTAGATTATTTATTTTTTTAAAATTTTAATTACTTAATTATATGCATTCTTATATTAGTAAAGATGTAGTAATTATCAAGAGGGAGGCTAAATCTATGTTTCAATATTGTCATTTTCAAATACAATATAAGACGGATAAAAATGTCCAAGAAGTATTATATCTATTCTACAATATGACTCATTAGCTCATATATTTCATATAGTAATTAGCTCATATATTTCATATAGTAATGGTCAAAAGGGAGGCTAAAACTATGTTTCGATATTTGTTGCCATTTTCAAATACAATATAAAATAGATAAAAATGTGCAAGAAGTATTATTTCTATTCTACATTATGACTCATTGGCTCATATTTCCTATTCTCATTTACTAGTGGTTAAGAGGAAGGCTAAATCTATGTTTTGATCTTTGCTGTCATTTTCAAATACAAGATAAAACGGATAAAAATGTGATTATTTCTATTCATTGGCTCATATTTTGTGTTCTCATGTAAGTAATGGTCAAGAGGAAGACTAAATCTATGTTCTAATATTTGTTGTCATTTTCAAATACAATATAAAACTGATAAAAATGTCCAAAAAAAATTATATCTAAATAATTATTAGGTGAACCATATATGCCATTTATTCACAAGCAAAGACATATTCATAAAATTTTGTCAGAGGAACAACAATAATACTCAATACAATTGTATTACACATATGGACCTAGTTCACATGGTAAGGAAATTTCAGCATTTTAATTTTTTTACCAAACTAGATATATAATTTACTTAACATTTTAGGTCAAAATTGTGGATGAAAAAGTCAAAATTTAAAATTATATCATTACAATGTATGAAACTATGAATCCATTTTTTACGTATGTAAATATCTTTCCATTAGATTAGACAAACTTCATAAGAGAAAATATTCCTACTTAAAATTTTATGATTTAAAAATTGTAGTGAAAATTTTGAATAAAAAGATATAAATATTAAAGTTGTTTTATGTAATTTAAAAAAAAAAACTAGCAAAATTATACAACTTTTTTTATGCTAACCCACCAGGTTTTCTATACTGTGCCAATAAGTAAAAAAAAAAAAATCAGTCATGCTATATAATGTTTGTAGGAAATACATGCTTCATAAATTTAATGAAAGGACATTTTTGGTTATTATAAAACTTATGAATTTATTAGTACGTCTCTTAGCAAATTAATCGTGGCAACACTGCACCATATGTGTATTAAAAATTGTTCTAAAATGGTTATGGAATTTTGGTAGTTAGAGAAAAAAAAAATGATAGAAAGATAAAAAGTAGGATGAGTAATGTTGCTTAAACTAATATTGAAGCTTTCCAACTTGTATTAAAAAATTATTATTATTTTCCTAAAGGGGAATATAATTTAAAGCTGTGAGTTTGGCAATATATTTTGATGTGGCGTAAGGCCCCTACAAGTAGGGTCCGACAAGACCTATATCTCAACCCACGCAAGTAAATAACAGTGTTGTCAGAACCGGACCGGACCGGCGGTCCGGCCGGTCTTGACAAAAATTTCGGTCCGGTCTGATTTGAACCGAAGTTTTTTGAAGAACTGTCGGTTTTTTTCCAAAACCGGGTTTAACCAGTGAACCATCCGAACCGGTTCGCAATTGAACCGAAAATTTTGATTTTTTTTTTTTGTAACTCAAAAAATTTATTGTGTGAGGTTTGGACCATTTGGTTCTTGGTTTGATTTTGAGAGACCTTATATTTGTAAATTAAACCAAACCAAACATGCTAAGAATCAACCCAAGAAGTAAATGCGGATATATTATCTATTTGAACCAAACCAAATCAAACCAAGTCTAGTTGAACTCCGGTCCGACCTATATATACAAAAAAAATCGGTTCAATCATCGGTTCGATTTTTAAAACATGGGTAAATAATCAACCAGAGTACTATTACTATATCATATAAGAAAAAGCAGAAAGACGTTAAATTATACATGATAGTGAAGCTAGCATAAGAAAATGTAACACTGGCATAAAAGAATCACAACATTCATGACTATACTACTACCATGGTCTAGAATATACAATCACACCGTCCTACGACGAAGGTAACATTCTCTCGAACCTTAGGGCTAACACTTTTAACGTTATATTTTGGCCCCGCTTTAAGATTTGGCCATACAAACCCATTGGGTTCAACCTTATATAACAAGTATCACAAAGAGGGTCCAAAAAAGGCAAAAAATAAACAATAAAACCATCAAGAATAAAGTTGAACTACAAGGACGAAGATCCGTAGACTATCTAGAGTAGGGGTGAGCATCGATTCGGTATGGTTCAAACCGAACCGAATATGTAAAAACCGAAATAACCGTAAATCGTATTTTTTAAAATCGAAAACCGAACCATTTTTATAAAAACCGAACAAAAACCGAACCGAATTAATTCAGTTCGATTTTCGGTCGGTTCGGTTTCATAGGCCAATGTGCATGGCCTTCAAGTTTTTAGCAAAATGGACATATTTAAATAACAAAATTTTAAAAAATATATGATTTATTATATTTATGAATTGTTATATTACATAGAGTGAAAGATATTAGTATATATAGATTGAGGGTAGATAGAGAGAGTGCTCAAAGAAGCGCCGACATAGAATAGGAGAAGAGAGTGCGCTCAGTTAGGGGTTAATAAACATTAGTATATGTATATTGTGGGTAGTTTGATAAATTACTAAATCTAAATCGATTTTCGGTTCGGTTCGGTTTTTCGGATGAAGAACCGAAAACCGAACCGTTATTTCAAATTTTTAAATTTTCAAACCGTAAACCGAACCGATAACCGAAAAACCGAACCGTTTGTCATATTTCGGTTCGGTTCGATTTTCGGTTTTCAACCGTTATATGCTCACCCCTAATCTAGAGCAGTAACCATGCATTTACATCAAATAAGGACAAGAGCATAAAGAGGCGTATCAAATGTAGCTCTACTCCTCCGAGTCTACTATACGCAGCACATAATATGACATAAAACAATACAAAAATGCTATTTTGCTTTCAAATTTTTTTTGGATGATATCATCTTCTATTATGTGGTAGATGACATGGTTGCTGACATGGCAGCTGATATGACAAAATTTAATAATAAAATTAATATTAAAATTAAAATTAATAGTAAATTAATAAATTAACATTAAATTAACATTAAGATTAAGATTAAAATTAAAATTAAAATTAAAATTAATATTAATATTAACATTAACATTAATATTAAAAAAAATTGGATAATTAATTTTTTGGTTAAAATTTGTCGTGTCAGCTGTTATATCATCTGCCATGTCAGATGCCACATAATGGAAGATTGCATTATCCAAATATTTTGGGAGCCAAATAGCATAATTGAAAATAATATGTCAAGGTGAGTCTGATACCAATGCACAATACTAAAACGGAAAGTCTATTTTGACCGCCAGCGGGACTGGTCCGCGCCGCAGCCAGCCTTTATTCTAAAATTATTTTCAACAATATACAACTATCAAGCATGTTCATAACCAAAAAAGAACACACAAAAAAAATTTACATCCAAACCCTTCATAAAAAACACAACTATCAAACATTCACCGAAATCATTAGCGGATCCGGAT
The DNA here is from genome assembly GCA_029216955.1 of Iris pallida. Classification (NCBI taxonomy): domain Eukaryota; kingdom Viridiplantae; phylum Streptophyta; class Magnoliopsida; order Asparagales; family Iridaceae; genus Iris; species Iris pallida. The sequence continues at coordinate 4,665,995 of JANAVB010030820.1, forward strand.
CAAGAGCACGCGCACGGGTTATCCGTCTCCTCCTGATCGGTCCGGAACGCCAGGTGCCCGACCGTCAGGCCCGCCACCACCGCCACGAACACGCCTCCATTGAACGACATGACCGCGAGCATCAGCAGGTACCCGACCGCCGTGCCGGCGCCGCACAGCGCCGCGGCCGCGAGCCTCGGCGCGAGAGCCCCGGCAGCGCATCCGCCGCCGCCGCCGGGGCGGAGGAGGAGCGGGGCTTCGACGGGGAGGAGGTTCTTGCTGGCGGGTCCCGCCGGGAGCCTGACCCGGATCCGGAGGTACTCGAGGTACTGGTAGGAGGCGGAGGCGAGGAGGAGGGCGAGGAGGGAGAGGGAGTAGCCGGTCCAGGTGGCGGTCCGCCACGTGTCGAAGAGGATGGTTACGTCTTTGCCCCAGTAGAAGGTCATGTGCATCATCTTCGCGCCAGGGGTAGAACCGTAAAAATACAAGGAAGAGACGGAGGAGGAGGAGGAAGAAGCAGGTTTCCAATGGAAGGGGCGTTGGAGGAAGGAATTTTACAGAAAATTTCAAATAAGAGTTATGAAATTTGGTTCCAATATTTATACAGAGGCCATCTAAGATTTGAGAAATTTTTTTTAAGATGTTAAATTATTATTTTTAACTTAATCTTTAAGATATTTTTCTAAGATTAGATTTAAGTGATATTTTTCTAATATTAGATTAAAGTGTTGTTTTTCTAACATATCTTTTCTAATATTAGACTTAAACAAATATCTAAGATTTGGAAAAAAAATTAAAGATAAAATTGTATATAAAGAGTTAAATTTATTTACAGACGCAAAAATTAAGATAAACTCTCTCTTTTTAAATTTTTAAAACATATTTTTTTTCTAATATTTGATTTAAATAAATATATAAGATTTGAAAAAAGAAGAAGATAAAATTGTATATAAGGAGTTAAATTTATTTAAGGATGCAAAAATCTAACTTTCTTACGTCATCAAAGATTAAATAAATAAAACAAAGATGACGCCACATTCTAGAAAAAATTGGACGCAATCTAAGATGGCGCCGTATCCTCTTCCTTGTAAACGTATCCCCTCCAATATATTTCTATTTATGGCTGAGTACTTATGTAAAGAGCTTTGCTATGCCTGCAACCAAATTTTACAACTTTTCTACAACCGGACACGTGTCGGGCTTCGATTGGAGGAGGGGAAAAAATGGTGGGGCCGGATGGAGCCTATGTAGCAGGGGGTGAGAGTGGTGGTGGGACCCGGTGGGACCCATGTGTAAGGGGTGGGAGAGAGTAGTTGTAAGTAGGTTGTAAAAATTTGGTAGTAAACTTAGCATTTTCCGTATGTAAATGAAGTGAGTTGTACTTTATTGGCCAATTCATGTATACTGGTTGTAGATATTTTGGAAGCATGTTTGTTTAGAATTATCTGTATTTTCATCGTAGAATTTTACGGACAACAATTGCAGGTATTCGTATGTTGCATAGCCTGGAGATGTTAGTTACGAATATAGGTGAACAAATACCGACCGAATTTAAAAACCGACCGAATTTAAAAACCGACCGAATAACGATTAAAAATATTCCAAAAAATTGAACCGAAATTATTTATCGATACCGAATTACTGAACCGACTAAAATATGGTATAATGGTAGTGGTAACGATTTGAGTGTAATACCATACTGAAAATACCGAACCGAACCGATCCCCAAAAAAAGTATATATATATATATATATATATATATATATATATATATATATATATATATATATATATATATATATATATATATATATATATATATATACTTTTTTTAGAATGTTGTTCGTGATTAATTTTATATTACTCATTTCATTTTTATCATTGTTTTAATCAGTTTCTTAGAACTTAGAATGTATTTTAATAGACTTGAAATTATGTTAAAAACGTTAATGATCGAGTTTTTGATCTTTTGAGCTTATGTTTTTGTGTTCTCATAGAATTTTGGAGTAAATTTTGGTTACTTAAACTTATACTAAAATTTAAACATAGTTACCTTTTTGATCTTTTAAACTCATTTTTAGGTGTTTGCGACTTGTTACATATTGTTCTAATAATTTGGATTAGTTTTTTGGTTGGTAGATGGTTGTCTTTGAAATTTAATGCTTCCAAAAAACTTTGAAAAAAGTTATCGGTTAAGAAGTTCTACAATATTAAGTGTGTTGATTGACCAAATGTTAATTGGTAAAATATCGATACCGAATAAAAATCGACCGAATACCGATTTAACCGAAACCGAAAAAATAGATTCTAAATGGTACGATATTAATATTGATTTTTTAAATACCGATTTAAAAAAATATCGAAAAGTTCGATCAAATACCGACCGATTATACCGACGCTCACCTCTAGTTACGAACTCGATCCGTCGAATTTTAGTAGCAGGTCGTGACACTATTGTTACGACAGTCTGAATCCTGAAGTCATGGTTATGATATTGGTAGGTTTATACTTAATGGATGATGCCCACTAATAATGTCAAAATGAAAACATTCTTTGTATTGTCCCCTAACAATATACGTTGTGTCTTTATAAATAGCATTTTTTTAAGGATCCTTGTGAAGAAAAACATCTACCAAACAATAAATACAACATTTCATTTCCATTTATGTTTAAAAGTGTATTCAAATATATTTACGGAACCATAAATATAATATAACCTGATCAAATTTAGAACTAATTAAACTTAAAATCTGATTAAATTCAAATAATAGTATAGACTAATTGAATTTATAATTTTCATTCAGTATAATCTGCAAACTATAATAAACATAGCTCAAAATTTAATTTGAGTAATCCAATATAATCTTACTTTAATAAGAAAATAGAAGAAACACTCTAATATAATCCAATAGAATTTAGTTAATAAGCTTTGTTTGAAAGGAATCTTCTAAAAGGAATTTAAGCTAGTTTAATATTATTCTTTTTTTTTTCGGATTTTCCAATTGAAAGTTTACTCTATCTTTTTTGGTTGTATTCAACGAGGTGCTTGCCTACGACAAACATGAACTCAACCATTAGTTCACCTCCCACTGATGAAATTTAGAACCTAAAATTGTAAATATTATAATTTTTAATAATTGAAATATTTATGACCTTATTGAAATTGGACCATCCATATATCTGCACCCATGGCCCACATGTAATAGAGAGGGAGACAAAAATGAACAGAATTAAATGGACAACAAATATGCTCCTCTACCCGATCGAGGGAAAAACTGTAGTTTAAACTGTGGTGCCACGTGTCTCCTCCTCATTGGTCGGAACCGAATGTCCCACGTTAGTAAGAGGCTGGACGTGTGGGCCCCGATTCGAACCAATAAGGAAAAACACGTGGTACTGTGATTTAAGCCATAGTCCCCTCTCGACCCGAGAAAACTTTTTCTTGGGCCGTTGGTCCGACCGACCCAGCGTTTAGACCGTGTTTAAGTTTAATGCATGGTTCAAAAATGAGGGTTAACTCAAAGGTTATTTTCATAAATAAGTACAAGTACATGGGTAGAATGAGTCAGGAAAGGATTGGCCGTACAACTGTACCATTTCGGACGTCTGTTGTTGAACTGCCAAATAGGGAGGGATGAATGAGGATGCGGTAAAAAGAGGGGTGTGGGTAGGGGAGGGGGTTGGGCGCAGGATGCAGCTGTCGGGAGCGGGGAGGGCGACGCTGGGGAGGGGGGGCTGCAGGGGTGCGGACATGGGGGGGTGGGGCACGTTGTGGCGTGTGTGAGTGTGGGGTGGGGGGGGGGTGGGGTGGGGGGGGTGTTGCATCCACCGAAAGGAATAATAGAGAGGGATGAATGCGGATAATTTGACCTTTTTTTTTTCAAATTTTATGGTATTAAATTGATGCATATTAAAGTTGAGGATATCGAGTTATAATTTAGTCAAGTTATAATTTAGGCTTAATTGTAACTTGATACTTTAAGCTATTTCAAATTTTCAACTTAATACCCTAAACTTTGATATGCATTAAGCTGCATGATATCCTAAAAAAATGGAAAAAAAAAAAATTTGCCCCTGTTCATCCCTTTATCCTCCTACCTTAGGGACCCCTCCCCCCTCCCCCTCCCCCTCCCCCTCCCCGTTCATCCCTTTATCCTCCATCTTCATCCTTTTTAAAAATTGGATATCAAATTGAAAATATTAAATAGTTGATGGTATTAAGTTATCGAGTAAAAAGATTTAGAGCATTAAATTCAAACTTGTATAATTGTAATTAAGCCTATCATTTAATCTAAAATTATTTTCTACAATGTACAACTATCACGCATGTTCATAACCAAAACAAAAAAATTACATCCATACCCTTAACACAAAAAACACAAATTAAAGCACGCGACGGATAATAGAGATGGATGAATGCGGATAATAGAGATGGATGAATGCGGATAATTTGACCTTTTTTAAATTTTATGGTAATAAATTGATGCATATTAAAGTTTTTTTTTTTTTTGGAACCAGATGCATATTAAAGTTGAGGATATCGAATTATAATTTAGTCAAGTTATAATTTAGGCTTAATTACCAACTTGATACCTTCAACTATTCTAATTTTTCAACTTAATACCCTAAACTTTGATATGCATCAAGCTGATATCCTAAAAAAAATGGGAAAAAAAATTGCCCCTGTTTATCCCTTTATCCTCCTACCTTAGGAACCCCCTCCCCCTCCCCCTCCCCGTCCCCGTTCATCCCTTTATCCTCCATCTTCATCCTTTTTAAAAATTCGGATATCAAATTGAAAATATTAAATAGTTGATGGTATCAAGTTATCGAGTGAAAAGGTTTAGAGCATTAAATTCAAACTTGTATAATTGAGGGGATCAAATTGTAATTAAGCCTATCATTTAGGCTGTGTTTGATTGGGCTTTTTTTTCCATGGAAAATATTTTCATCACAAATTTTCCACCAATTGTAGTGTTTGATAGCTTATATTTTCCATGGAATCATTTTCCAAAAAAAATATCATTTTCCATATTTTCTTCTAAAATTGTGGAAAATGAAACTTGCCCAACCCATAGGAAAATATCATTTTCCATGGAAAATAACTATTTTCCGTGGAAAATAATCGCAATCAAACACCCAAATTAAGTTTTCCCATGGAAAAAATTTAAAATTCCATGGAATTTTTTTCCTAGAAAAATAATTCCATGAAATTAATTTCTTTTCCACATATTTTCCACCTTGCAATCAAACGCACCCTTAATCTAAAATTATTTTCAACAATGTACAACTGTCACGCATGTTCATAACAACAAAAAAAAACAAAGTCACATCCATACCCTTCACACAAAAAACACAAATTAAAGCACGCAACGAATATTTACCGAAATCCTTAGCGGATCCGGATCAAGAGCACGCGCACGGGTTCTCCGCCGGCACGGGTCCGGTCCGAAACGCCAGGTGCCCGAGAGTCAGCCCCGCCACCACCGCCACGAACACGCCTCCGTTGAACGACATGACCGCGAGCATCAGCAGGTACCCGACCGCCGAGCCGGCGCCGCACAGCGCTACGGCCGCGAGCCTCCGAGAGGAGGCCCCGGCGGCGGCGGCGGCGGCGCCGCCCTGGCGGGGGAGGAGCGGGGCTTCGACGGGGAGGAGGGTCTTGCTGGCGGGTCCCGTCGGGAGCCTGACCCGGATCCGGAGGGACTCGAGGTACTGGTAGGAGGCGGAGACGAGGAGAAGGACGAGGAGGGAGAGGGAGTAGCCGGTCCAGGTGGCGGTCCGCCACGTGTCCAAGAGGATGGTTACGTCTTTGCCCCAGTAGAAGGTCATGTGCATCATCTTCGCGACAGGGGTAGAACCGTAAAAATCCAAGGAAGAGAGGAAGGAGGAAGAAGCAGCTTTACCAATGGAAGGGCGTCCGAGGAGGAATTTTATAAGAGCCTAAGATTGTATTTTGAGGTGGATTTTAGAATTTTATAGATTAGAGCTAAATTTAGGTTATTTATAAAGGCACATTATTTTTGATCGGGACACGTTCAGGACTGTCAGAAATGGTATTAGTCCTGGATTTGCATTTGCTGTACACAGGACTGTCAATATTTCTAACAGTCCTATCAGTTTCTAGGACTGCTAGACACTTGTACAGTCCTCGATGATGTGCCATGATCAAAAATTGATATGTCCTTATAAATAACCTAAATTTATGGAATCCTATATTTAGTTGGAGATGGATTTGGATATAGAAAATATAGCCATATTATAAATTTAGATTTAGAAGAAATAAAGTTGGATTTGGAAGGAAAAAGTTAGTTATTTTTTTAATAATTTTGTTGTTCTATTAAATATTTAGTTAATACTAATTAATAAATAATTAGTAATTAGTTATTTGTTATATATTATTTTTTTATAATTATTATTTTAAATAAATATTAAATTTATAGTTAATTAAAAATTAACTAATAGTTAATTAAAAATTAGTCATTATTATTATTATAAAATTAGTTTTTTTTAAAACTAATGGTTAGATAATAATTTGTTAATTACTATTTTATTATAATTTAACTAATAATATTTTAATCACAATTATCATCGTAGTTAATAATTAATATTTTATAATTAATAATTGATATAATATAATGAGGAATAGATTTACGCACGTGTCACATTTGCCTTGGATGATGTTGGAAGATTAGTTGAGGATAGACTACTTAGTTTTCAAGGGGCTGTTGGCCTACCAAGCACTTGCCCGCAGCTCATGCCGCCCGCTTGGAGGGCGGAGCGCTCGTTATACTTACTGTTCTCTCTGCTGGGCCCCCCTCCTATTGCTCTAGCCATAAGCTATGACAGCTCCAGCTCGCACCCACTCTGTCCCGCCCTAAACTTTATAGGATTAATTCTCAAGTGGCTGAGGTGGACGATATTTTTTTTGACTGGATGGATTCGATCCCATAGAAACTAACCACTAATTTTTGAGATTTAATTTTTACAATGCATATTTGCGTGGATTCATGAGAGGGGCTAACCCAGTAACATAGGGTGAATTACTTCTTCAAATATTTTTTTTTAACCTCTTCAAATATATATATACCTCCACCGGTTCTCGAACAACTTGTCCAACCGGCCAGCATGTCTCTCCACTAACATATATATATATATATATATATATATATATATATATATATATATATATATATATATATATATATGTTAGTGCCGAGGCACAATTTTCGATGAAAAATTCTGAAACTGAAACAATTGTACACACAACGTTTCAAATGCAGCACCTTAAAGAAGATGTGCAATAGAGATCCTAGAGGATTCTGAATTACGAGGATCTAAAAAGATTCTACGTAATACACAAAAAATCTAAATAGACTTTGTGTAAGCAACTATCGGCAGTAGAGCTTCTAAAAAGAAGTTACTGTAAAAGACAACAGCAGCGATGACAAGCGAGAATTAGATGCTGGGGTGAATGAACCACCGTTGCTCAAAGCTTTATTCGCCCCACACGAGCACGAACAGCTTCCAGGAACCAGCAAGTTCACGAAAACGTCTGGAACGCTCGTAAGTCAATATTTGAGACTTGAACGGGCTTCCTGGACTTAACAGACTCCCTCAACTCTCTTCTTGGTGCATCTTTCAAAGGAGGTCAAGGGGCTCTATTTATAGAGTGGAGTTGAGACTTCACCTCTTCTCCTATCCGATGTGGGACTAAAATACCAATACTCAAAATAGAGTTTGATATTTTAGATCATCCCACAATCAGCATAGAAGTGTGCCAGTCCACGCCTACCCTCCGAACACTCCCGTGCATGCACGAGACAATCCTGGAGTCCGCGTCCGAGTCCGAGTCCGCACAATAAAAATCAACTTGCATCCTTGTTGGAGTTAATCCTTTTTTCTTCTAGGAAAATACTCCCACATGGCACAAACTAGTGTCCCACTACACCTCATGTGCACACCTCAACACAAGCAATGCATTATATTGAGATACTCACCATTTGGTGTAGCCGATGTGGGACTATCTTTTCTAGTCCAAAGGCAAAAACACCAACAATCCCCCACATATCTCGATATATGGGTTGAGCGTTCCCCACAGTGACTGCCCATCATGCATTAGGAGAGATGTCGCTACGACTTGAATCTTCCCGCATAGGTTAAATAACAGCATGATACAAGAATGGACTAAGCCTTGAATTCTGTACCATAACTGCAATTCTTCCTACTCACATAATGACATCAACTTTGCTTCTGGCTGCACATTGAAGGCCTTGTGCCAGCCTGATTTCAGTGTATAATTTTTGGGCGTCTACAAGTTTACCCTCAAGAGACGGCCTGATATCTCTGTCCATACACTATAGGTGAGTTATTTATAAAGAGTCATGGCATGAAGCATTGCGCTTCTTTGCGGTGCTACGCCGCTATGACATGGCTTAAAGCCGAGGCTTTACCCCACCTGGGTACCTCATCGTAGTGTCATACTACTGTAGCATGAGGTCATAGGCCTCTTTGTAGTGCCAAACTACCCAGCATGAAGCCTTGCGCTTCCGTACGGTGTTACTCCGCTATGACATGGCTCGCAAAGCCGAGGCTTTACCCTACCTGGTACCTCTTCGTGGTGTCATGCCACTGTAACATGAGGACATCGTTTTCTTTGTAGTGCTGTCTGCCTCTCTTTATTACGATTATCATACAGCATTAGGCTACCTGCCTATTTGCGGTGCTACTCCGCTGTGACTTGGCTTGCAAAGTCGAGGCATTACCCCTACCTGGGAACCTCATGGTGGAGTCATCCCACTGTAGCATGGAGTTACACTCCTTGTAGTACTGCTCTACCGTGCTTCCTGTAAAGCACTCCAGGCATTCACTCTGCCTGAGAACTCATTAAGGCATTTAAGCCAGCCTTTCCACAGGATCCGTTTTCCGCAGAAAATAACAGTAGACAACAGTGGTTGTAGGTCCGTAACCTCTCCATGTCACATAGGACAAGTACCCACCGTTCATGATATTCTTCTGGTTAATAGTCCTTCCTTGAACCAAAAGCTAGATGTCTAGTAGATTTTTCTTTGAACTAATAGCATAAAACTTTATGGTAGGAATATAATAACACGATATCAGAATGCCTTCAAGCCCATTTTACAAGCTGTGTCATCGACCAGCTGGCGCTTGAGGCCCTTGGTGAACGGATCCGTCAGGTTCTCCTGACTCTGAACATTAATCACTGCAATAACACCTCTCTTGATAAGATCGTGTACTGCTCTGTGCTTCAACTGCACCGTTCTCTTTTTTCTGTTGAAGAGTTCATTTGATGCCACTGCTGTTGCCGCCTGGTTGTCACAGTATATCGGTATCGCCGGTATCTGAGCCCCAACCACCGAAAGATCATACATGAGCTCCCGAAGCCACTCTGCTTCATCTGCAGCAGCATCTAATGCAAAGAATTCAGATTCCATGGAGGAGCGAGATAACATAGTCTGCTTCTTCGACTTCCACGATATAGCAGCTCCGCCCATGGCGAATACGAATCCACCTGTGGAATACTCGCTCTCCATATCTGAACACCAGCTAGCATCACTGAAGCCTTCCACTACTGACGGATCTCCGCTGTAGAAAATTGCATATGTCTGAGTTTTCTTGAGATATCTCATAACACGCTTCACAGCTTTCCAGTGCTCAACGCCTGGATTGCTAGTGAACCGACTCAGCATTCCCACTGCAAAAACTATGTCAGGCCTTGTGGCAGTAGTAGCGTACATCAAGCTTCTGATGACGCTAGCGTACTCCAACTGCCTGACGCTTTCTCTCGAATTTGGCTCAAGCTTCTGATCACTCTGGTACGGTGTATCAATAAAAGGAAGATCTTGATACCCGTAGAGAGTGAGCATCTTCTCAATATAATGAGATTGTGACAGCGCTATTCCAGTGCCTGTCCGGATGATCTTGAGCCCCAAGATTGCGTCGGCATCCCCCAAGTCCTTCATACTGAACTTGGTCGAGAGGAATTTCTTTGTCTCTGTGACGCAGCTTAAATCCGTACCTAGGATTAGCATGTCATCCACGTAAAAATATACGATTACTCCTCTTCCGTCAGCAAACTTCGTATAGACACACTTGTCTGTTTCACTGACCCTGTAGCCATTTGACCTTATCACCTTGTCAAACTTCTCATGCCACATTTTGGGAGCTTGTTTCAAACCATACAGAGACTTCATCAACTTGCAGACTTTGTCTTCCAGACCTCTGACGACAAAACCTTCTGGTTGTTGCATGTAGATCTCTTCGGTCAGCTCGCCATTAAGGAATGCCGTTTTCACATCCATCTGATGTATCACCAGCTTGTGTATTGCTGCTAGAGCAATTAACAATCTGATGGTTGTCATCCGAGCTACTGGAGCATAAGTGTCAAAGTAGTCGATCCTCCTGCTTCTGAGCAAACCCCTTGGCCACTAGCCTGGCCTTGAACTTGGCAATGGTTCCATCTGCTTTCATCTTCTTCTTAAAGATTCATTTGCATCTGATGGGTCTTGCTCCTTCTGGCAGGTCAACCAATACCCATGTGTTGTTGGAGGTGATTGAGTCAATTTCGTTGTCTATCGCCTCCTTCCAGAATACAGCATCTCTGGTCTTCATCGCCTCATCATAGGTAAGCGGATCTGCTTCCACATGATAGGTGACGAAGTCATCTCCGAATTCTTTCGGCCTCCTCGTTCGCTTAGTTGACGGCTCAGCGAGTTCTGGTTCAGCTGGTGTCTCCTTGACGACAGCTTCATCTTGGACTACTGGTTCATTAAAGACTTCTGTCTGCTTTGTACCCTCATCATTCTCCGGAAGATATGCGAGAACAATATTCTTGTGTTTTGCAAACTTGTCTTCAAAGTATTCAGCATCGCGAGATTCGATGATATGGTTTGACTCGATATCAAGGAATCTCCGAGCATCACTCTTCTCGGCATACCCCAAGAAGATCGCCTTCATAGTCCTTGTCCCCAACTTCTGAATCTTCAGATCCGGGAGCTTCAGATAAGCCAGACACCCCCACACTCGAATGACATTCAATTTAGGTCTGACTTTGAACCAGAGTTCATGAGGAGTTATGTCAGAAGTTACATATGGCACTCTGTTCAGAATGAACGTTGCCGTTAGTACAGCTTCTCCCCAGTAACACTTTGGAAGACCCGCAGTCAACAGCATGGAGTTCATCATCTCTGTCAACGTTCTGTTCTTCCTTTCTGCTACTCCGTTGGATTGAGGAGAGTACGGAGCCGTTGTCTCATTGATGATTCCATGTTCTTTGCAGAATGATAAGAATTTATGAGACCGATACTCCCTGCCTCGATCACTCCTTAACCTCTTGAGTTGTTGTCCAGTTTGCCGCTCAGCCTCGGCCCTGAACTCCTTGAACTTCTCGAATGCTTCGTCTTTAGACTTGAGCAAGTAGACGAAAGCATACTTTGAGAAGTCATCGATGAAAGTAATAAAATACTTCATCCCGCCTTTGTAGAGAATTGTTTGAAGTCACAGATATCTGAGTGAACCAACTCCAGAAGATCTGTGCTTCGATGGACCCTGTGAAAGGGTTTCCTTGTGATCTTCGTCTGAGCACATACTTCGTATTTCTCTACCTTACCCCCACACTTGGAGATAAGTTCTAGACTAGACATCCTGTTAATCCTTTTACAATGAACATGTCCTAGCCTATTATGCCATAACTCAAGAGAATAATCAGAAAAAGTGATTGCATTTATATTATCATGCTGGGTTACAACAAGCTGAATCTTGTACATTCCTTCAGTTTGGAAAGCTTTCCCGAAGAATGTACCCTTCTTGGACATCACCAACTGGCCAGCATTGATGTCCATCCTCAAGCCTGCGTTGCAGAGCAGACTTCCAGAGATCAGGTTCTTAGCAATTACTGGAACATGCTTCACACCTTGAAGCGTCAGAGTGTTCCCCGATGTGAGTTTCAGCTCCACCGTCCCGATCCCCAGTACTTCAGCTTGTGCCTGGTTTGCCATTATGACCTTCTCTAAAGTTGGCTCATAAGAGACGAACCAGTCTTTGTCTGAACAGACATGGCAGGTCACACCAGTGTCTATCCACCAGTCCAAGTCAGCCCCCACAGTTGCAACCTGTGCTATCATGGCAACTAGATTAGTAATCATAGAAACCTTACTAGGCTCACCTTGTTCTTTGGGCTTGGACTTGCATTCGAATTTGTAGTGGCCCTTCTTGCCATAATTGAAGCAAGTCACATGGGACTTGGACTTCTGCTACTTGAAAGCAGGACCCTTCACTTTCAGATTCGTGAAGTCCTTCTTTTTGCGACGAGAAGCAGCCTACTTCCCCTGGTACTCTCTGGTTTGGACCAGATTTGCCTTCGCCAGTTGTTTGGACAGAGTATCCATCTTCTGTTGAGAGCGCATCTCGTCCTCAACATGGATCTCTTGCAAGAAATCTTCCAAGCTAATTTCTATCTTCTTTCGATGCATCCTTGCATAGAAGTTGTTCCACTCTGTAGGAAGTTTCGCGACGATCCCTCCAACGACAAACTTGTCGACGAGGGGCTGTTCTCGTCTTCTAGTTTCTGACGCAACTTCAGAAACTCCTTCACTTGGGACAGCATCGCCTTCTCGTCTTCGAAGGTCCACTTGTGATATTTTTCTACCATGAAGATCTTGGACCAGTTCTCGTCATCTTCATAGAGCTTTTCCAAGGAGTCCCATATCTCTTTGGCAGATGTCTTATTAGAGTAGGACTCTGCCAGAGAGTCTTCCATAGAATTGAGTATCAGTTGTTTGCATATACTGTTTTCTCTCTTCCACTTCGCTTGCTTGGTCGTAGCAGCGGCCACAGCCGCAGCAGATCCAGTGGTTGGAACGATCGGTTCTTCTTCCGACAGCACGTGATCAACATTCACGAGTTGAAGATTTAAAGTGACCTTTTGTCTCCATATCTGGAAGTGTTCGTCATTAAATTTCTCCAACTTGTTAAAGCCGGTATCGATGAGCGAAACACGAGAATTATCCATCTCCTCAATAAAGCTTTGAGATTGTTAGTGCCGAAGCACAATTTTCGATGGAAAATTCTGAAACTAAAACAATTGTACACACAACGTTTCAAATGCAGCACCTTAAAGAAGATGTGCAACAGAGATCCTGGAGGATTCTGAATTACGAGGATCTAAAAAGATTCTACGTAATACACAAAAAATCTAAAGAGACTTTGTGTAAGCAACTATCGGCAGTAGAGCTTCTAAAAAGAAGTTACTGTAAAAGGCAACAGCAGCGATGACAGGCGAGAATTAGATGCTGGGGTGAATGAACCACCGTTGCTCAAAGCTTTATTCGCCACACACGAGCACGAACAGCTTCCAGGAACCAACAAGTTCACGAGAACTTCTGGAACGCTCGTAAGTCAATATTTGAGACTTGAACGGGCTTCCTGGACTTAACAGACTCTCTCAACTCTCTTCTTGGTGCATCTTTCAAATGAGGTCAAGGGGCTCTATTTATAGAGTGGAGTTGAGACTTCACCTCTTCTCCTATCCGATGTGGGACTAAAATACCAATACTCAAAAATAGAGTTTGATATTTTAGATCATCCCACAATCAGCATAGAAGTGTGCCAGTCCACGCCTACCCCCCGAACACTCCCGTGCATGCACGAGACAATCCTGGAGTCCGCGTCCGAGTCCGAGTTCGAGTCCGCACAACAAAAATCAACTTGCATCCTTGTTGGAGTTAATCCTTTTTCCTTCTAGGAAAATACTCCCACATGGCACAAACTAGTGCCCCACTACACCTCATGTGCACACCTCAACACAAGCAATGCATTATATTGAGATACTCACCATTTGGTGTAGCCGATGTATCCGATGTGGGACTATCTTTTCTAGTCCAAAGGCAAAAACGCCAACAATATATATATATATATATATATATATATATATATATATATATATATATATATATATATATGTGTGTGTGTGTGTGTGTGTGTGTGTGTGTGTGTGTGTGTAAGTTATTAAGCATTATCAAAATAGTAGTTATTGAATCTCTCTTTTTTACCGTACATATTAAATTCTTAAATATTCGATTTCACGCGATATTTTGAACAAATTTGTACGGCCAAAAAAAATAGATTATACATATTAGAGTGAGAGGGGATTGGTAGACAGATTTGTGATGCAATTAAGAGTGGATTTAAAAATCTTAGACGAAGAGGTATAGAATCAGAGTCTGATGAGCATGAAAATTAACGTCCAATACCATAAGTTAGTATGTGTTGATTGATGGAACACTAAGGGATCACTAATATTGGAATTCTGATAGAGTCACATTTCAATTTAATGCAATAAGAGCATAAAGAGACGTATCAAATGTAGCTCTACTTCTCAAAGTCTACTATACTCAACACATAATATGACATAAAACAATATGTCAAGGTGAGTTTGATACCAATGCACAATACCAAAATGGAAAGTCTATTTTGACCGTCCACAGGACTGGCCTGCGTCGCATTCAGCCATTGTCCTATGCTAATGCGAGCCCTCCTCAGACCAGGAGGAGGACAATACCGACGTGCCGCGTGGCCGCGGACCAGCCCCGTGGCGATCCAAATAGCAGCACCGATACCGAAAACACAAAACAGAAAAGCAACTTAACATACAAACACGCAGGTGAAAGGAACTAGCTAGAGAACACGTACGTGCACATGACAAGTAAATAAACAAACAATCACTCACATGTCCAATCAAGTTTTACGAGTTTTTATTAGTAACTCAAATTATCCTAACTTATAATGAAATGAGAATTTTTCCACTGTCGTATCTTCCAATTCTATCAACCAAACAAATTTTACAAATCAAAATTTATGCGTACATGTTACGTACGCAAATTATATTTTTCCAATTTTACACTTTTCTACTCTTTAGTTCAACCAAATGGCCCCTAAGCAAATAACACAAATGTGAGAAATTGATCCCTTGGATAAAATTATGGCTAAATGACAACTTAATATTCTCAACTATTTAAAATTTTCAACTTGATACATTGAAAATTTTGATAGGTATCAACTTGATATCCTAAAATATAAAAAGAAAGGAGGAAATGAGTCTCTGCCACTACCCACTCTTCCCCCTCCCCTCACCGGCTGAACCTTTTCCAATCCCGCATCCCCCCAGCTTTACCACCTCCCCTCTCTCTCCACCGCATGCGGGCTGCAGTTGCCGTCGCCACAGGCTGAAAGAAGGGGGGTTGAGGTACAGCGTGGGGATGGGGAGGGGGTGTAGCCGCTGGAGGGGGGGTGGGGTGGGACAGGGGCAAGGGTGGTGTACCTGGTGGGGGAGATAGAGGAATATGGATACTTTCGTCATTTTTAAATTTAAATGTATCAAGTGATGTTCCGTTTAAAAAAAATTGAATAGTCGAGAGAGTAACAAGTTATATATACCCCTCAACTATTCCAGTTTTTCAACTTGATATCATAAACTTTTTTTGTAACAACTTAATACTATGAATTTTTTTTGGACAAAAATATCCCTAATCTAAACTTAAAACTACCCCCACCCCGTCGTCCCCCTCCAGCCACCCGTTGTCCCCTCCCGACCCCATAACAACCTGTCCGCCCCTCCCCTCGTCTCCCTCCGGCCATCCGTTCCCCCCTCCAGCCACCGCACGCGCCCGGAGGGAGAAGGAGCGGGCGGTGGCTGGATAAGAATGACTCCGCATTACTTCATTCAATTTCATTATATTGTTACTTGAAGGGAAATGTAAACACAAATGTTGAATAAGAAAGTAGAACCTATGCAGGATAGGATCCACCAAATGCAGCTGGCTCAAGTTTCATCCCACCAGCCGATGTTGCTTCATAAATACCCTACAGAAGTTTTGCATCAAAATCATACAAGTAAAGCTTCAGACCAGGCTTAATGGTAGCCACGATATCTTTTTTGCTTTGAGGAAGTCCCATGACCATGTAGCGGAAGCAATCTGGTTTGGTCTTAGCATTACACATGAATATCATACCATCAATTTTTCCTCTCTGGCTCTCATGTTTTTGGTCTTTCACTGGAGTCTTTTGGCTCTTATTTTTGTTGGCAACATCTTTCTCTTTCTTTCTGTCCACACTATTAGGGGTTTGAGTGGCTGGAGGGGGGAAAGGGGTGGGTGGTGCAGCCGTGGGAGGTGCGGGAACAGCGACGGGGCAGCAGGTGGGTGGGGGGGGAGTGGTGAGGTGGCAGGGTGGAGGGAGAGGAGAGGGGTTGGGTTCGATTAGGAAGTGAATGAGAGGAATAATTTTATCTTTTTTCAATTTTTAGGTGTCAAATTAAAAATATTAAATAGTTGATGGTATCAAATTGTTAAGTAAAAAAAGTTTAGAATATCTAGTTGAAAAACATGAATAATTGAGAATATCAAGTTGCAATTGAGCCTTTATTCTAAAATTATTTTCAACAATATACAACGATCAACCACGTTCATAACCAAAAATGAACACAACAAAAAAATTACATCCAAACCCTTCATAAAAAACACAAATCAAAACCCGCGACGAGCATTCACCGAAATCATTAGCGGATCCGGATCAAGAGCACGCGCACGGGTTCTCCGTCTCCTCCTGATCGGTCCGGAACGCCAGGTGCCCGAGAGTCAGCCCCGCCACCACCGCCACGAACACGCCTCCATTGAACGACATGACCGCGAGCATCAGCAGGTACCCGACCGCCGAGCCGGCGCCGCACAGCGCCGCGGCCGCCAGCCTCGGCACGAGGGCCCCGGCGGCCGCGGCGCCTCCGCCGGGGCGGAGGAGGAGCGGGGCTTCGACGGGGAGGAGGGTCTTGCTGGCGGGTCCCGCCGGGAGCCTGACCCGGATCCGGAGGGACTCGAGGTACTGGTAGGAGATGGAGGCGAGGAGGAGGGCGAGGAGGGAGAGGGAGTAGCCGGTCCAGGTGGCGGTCCGCCACGTGTCGAAGAGGATGGTTACGTCTTTGCCCCAGTAGAAGGTCATGTGCATCATCTTCGCGCCAGGGGTAGAACCGTAAAAATACAAGGAAGAGACGAAGGAGGAAGGAAGAAGCTTTTCCAATGGAAGGGGCGTTGGAGGAAGGAATTTTACAGAAAATTTCAAATAAGAGTTATGAAATTTGGTTCCAATTTTTATACTAGAGGCCATCTAAGATTTGAGAAATTTTTTTTAAGATGTTAAATTATTATTTTTAACTTATCTCGAGATATTTTTCTAAGATTAGATTTAAGTGATATTTTTCTAATATTAGATTAAAGTGTTGTTTTTCTAACATATCTTTTCTAATATTAGACTTAAACAAATATCTAAGATTTGGAAAAAAAAAAATTAAAGATAAAATTGTATATAAAGAGTTAAATTTATTTACAGATGCAAAAATTAAGATAAACTCTTTTTCTTATTTTTAAAACATATTATTTCTAATATTTGATTTAAATAAATATATAAGATTTGAAAAGAAAAAATTAAAACATAAAATTGTATATAACGAGTTAAATTTATTTAAGGATGCAAAAATCTAACTTTCTTGTGTCATCAAAGATTAAATAAATAAAACAAAGATGGCGCCACATCCTAAAAATAGTTGGACGCAATCTAAGATGACGTCGTATCCTCTTCCTTGTAAACGTATTTTCTTCCTTGTGAATATTCAAAACTTGTACACTTATGTATAAATATACAAAATTTTATAACTCTATATCAAAATTTCTTGGAATTTTATAAGGGGAGTTCGATTTGAGAGGGATTTACAGAAATGCCATTGAGATGTGTTGGTTCAGAAAAAGACCGATGTTTTTAAAAGCCTGTTTGGGACTCGAGGTCCAAATATGTTCATGGCATCATTTATATTTTCATATGCGTACTTGTTAAAAAAAAAGTGAGGGTTATTTATACTGAAATTTTTTATGTTTATTATGCGATTTTTTCTAGTTTTAAAATAAATACACTGACATTTTCTATGTTCTGCGTTAAATACACGGACCACCCCTCAGTTTTATAATTTATGTAAATAATTTTACACTGAACATCCCTACTGTAATAAAGGTATAATTTATTAATTAAGATTACCGTAAAATATAAAAATAAAATTATAAATTAATAAATTATTAACCAAGATTATAGTTATAATTAATAAATTAACCAAATATAATTAAAATTGTTATGAAATATTAATTAATAAAATTAATAATTAATTATCTAAGTGATGAACGTATTTATATTAATTAAGAATAAAAAATTTATATATAAAATAATAATTAACTATTACTTAAATTTTAATTATTTTCTTATTTATTAATTATTAATTAGTATTAACTAAAAATTTAATAGCACAATAAAATTATTTTTCCAAAAATCCGACTTTCTTTCTTCCAAATCCAAAATTTGGATTTGGTATCCACTTTCTCTATCCAACTCCAACTCCAACCAAATATAGAATTCCATGAATTTGACTCCAAATACATAAAATCCTAAAATTTAACTCCAAATATGGCTTACCAAACGGACCCTAAGTTGGGATGTGTTGATTTATGGAACACTAAGGGATCACTAAAATAATAACTAGATGGTCATGTTTCAAGTGAATGCTATAATACTACTGTATCAAGGTGTTATTCGGGCTAAATCCGACCGGCCCGAGCCCAGAAAAAAAGGTCCGACCGGGCCTGGTCCGGGCCCAGCCCGAACCGGTTCATGTAGCGGGCCGGCCCTGGCCCGGCCCGGTTCATGTTCAGAGGACCCAGTCCGGCCCAGTAACCCGGTCTGGGTAGGGCTGGGCCGGTCCGGTCCAGGTCGTGGGCAGGCTTGAGCGGGCCGGGTTCGGGCCGGTCCAGCAGGCCGGTCCGGTTTAGTTGATTTTTTTTCTTTTATAATTTTCTTTTAACTTTTATATTTTTTAACATTTATATTCTTTTATTTTTTTAATTTTAATCTTTTCAAATTTAATTTTTAATTAAATTAATTTTTTTAAGTTTTTGTGTTTTTTTAATATTTTTTTAAGTTTTTGTGTTTTTTAAAATATTTTTTTAAGTTTTTGTGTTTTTAATTAAATTAATTTTTAATTTTTCCCTCCTCTTTTATCCGGGCTTGGGACCGGCAAGACCAGCTTTGCTTGTCATAGGCAGAGTTAAAAATTTTTGTTTTTAAGTTTTTGTGTTTTTTTTAAAGTTTTTAAGTTTTTTTTTTAAAAGTTGTACTTTTAAAGTTATATGTTAAGACAATGAATCTACCTTCCGAAATAGGTTGAAATAGTAAAGACACTGAATTTATAGCAACAATATTATTACTAGCATTATCAAAAGATACAGATTGAATCTTGTTGTGAATATCAAAGTCACGCAAGTGTTTTGAAATACAAGTGGCAATTGCGGAGCCCGTGTGTGAAAATTCTAAAGTTTTAAATATACGATGCGCTTTTGCAACTTCCACAATGAATCTATATAGTGTGTCGTGATACAAATATAAGCATAGTTTTGTTTACTTGTCCACACATCAGAAGTAATAGCTAGTTTATTAGCATGCGAAAACGTTTCTTTTAAAGCAAGTCTCATTTCTTTAAATAGTCTAGCCTCTTTTCTAGCAGCGCCTCCAGTAACTTTATTAAAACATGGATTTAAAGCAATTGTAGCATAATCATATAAAGATTCACTTTCACCGAAGTAATGGAAGTTCATCAACAATAATATATTTAGTAAATTCAGTTTTATGACGGGCAGCTGAATAGGAAAACGTACCCACCGAAGAAGCCGCAGTGCCTCCAAAACTGCTATGAGTTTGGGTCGTCGGAATTGAGCTTGGACCGTAGCAAGTATCGTAGTGTCTTGAGAGTGTGTCCGTGCCACCTCTCCTCTTCCATTTGTATATACGGGAACATTTCTTGCATTTGGCCCCGTAGAGAACTGCTTCACCTTTTGGATCTAAAACAAGTGAGCCATCGGGTTTAGTTTCATTAAGAAGAATAAAAAATTCCCAATTTTTTGCCTTTTGTTTTCTCTTTACAACATTTGGTACATTGGTACCAACTTCAGGAGGGGAACCAACTAAATCGTCAGGAATAAGATTTTTCTCAAAATAAGAATTGTAAATTTCAAAAGCATCATTAGCTTGGTTTGAACATTGTTCGGCCATTTTAAAAAGACAAATCAAAATATATAAAGGATTATAAAGATGGAGGAAGATACCGAAAAAAATAATAAGAAATTAGTTTTTGGCAAAAAAACTAGATAGATGGAGGAAGAAAAACTATTTCGAAAATGTAAATAAAAAAAATCAATTAGAAAGAGGAAGTCGGAGATCGCCGAAATTGCTTGATCGGGAAGTCGTAGATCGCCGAAACTTAGAGCACAACTTTCTTGAAATCTTCTTAAAGATGGAGGAGGATTTTTTTGTGAGAAGGATGAAATTGTTTGTGTTTGAAATAAAAGTTTCATGGCCAATTTATAGAATTTTTTGGAAGCCAAATGACCCCCCATACCCTCAAAATATAGTTGTTGTAATGGATTTTTGGTCATTTTGGTCAAAAGACCAAAATACCCCCTATAACGGTCATAAAACGGTCAAAAAATGGAAATATTTTGGTAAAAGGGGAACAATGATTAAAAAAAAATTTAAAAAAAATTGGTTCAGCCGGTCGGACCGGGCCTGGCTCGAGCCTGGGGGGGGCCTGACCGGGCCGGGTAGAACCGGGCCTAACGTTACATTGTTAAAAAAAAAAAAAAAAAAACGGTCCGGGCCGGGCCGGGCTTGGGCTCGGGCGGGTGAACCCAGCCCGGACAGGGTTCTCTAGTGGGCGGGCTCGGGCCGGGCTACGAGCGGGCTGAACCGGGCCAGGCTTCCTGCGGGCTCGGGCGGGTTCGGGCTAACACGGCCCAGGTCACACCCTGACTACTGTAATGTTTACCACAGTAAACTCTTATCCAAAAGTCAAAGGATATATTTTTCTTATAATATCATAATATTTATTTTTTTATTGTTCTTGATCGAGGACTTGAGGACTTGTTTGACGCATTGACAATCTAGTATTGTTCATCATGGGAAAGTAAAATTGTAGAAGAGATGTTGCTTTAGAGCATCTCCAACCCTATTGTGACTTTGGAAAAAAGTTGTTGCCACATAGGAATGACAAAAATTTATTCAAAAGTTCTTCTCCAATGCAATTGTCAAGTCAATTGTAAAGCTTATGTGGCAAAAATTAAAGAAGACATTGTGAAGTTGATTGTCTTGTTCTAGACAATGCACTTGACAATGTCTTCTCTTCCATGTCATCAATTATGAATAAAATATATTAGAAAAAAGAAAGAAGATGAGTAGTTGTTTTAAAAGTTGCCTTGGAAGTTGGAAAAAATAATTTTTATTGTCTCCTCAATACTTTTGCATTGGAGAGAGTTTTTATATCTCATTGTCTTTTGAAATATAATTTTGCCACATAAACAAGACATTGTCTTGTGGCTCATGCCACATAGGAGCCACCTAAGATTCACAACACTTAACAAGACAATAGGGTTGGAGATGCTCTTATACAACATAAAGGAAGCCGACAAATGATCGAAGATGATCTAGGAATGCATCAACTTCATTTTATGGCTGAGTACTTATGTAACTGAAGTGAGTTGTACTTTATTGGCCAATTCATGTATACTAGTTGTAGATATTTTGGAAGCATGTTTGTTTAGAATTATCTGTATTTTCATCGTAGAATTTTACGGACAACAATCGCGGGTATTCGTATGTTGCGTAACCTGGAGATGTTAGTTACGAATATGGGTGAACAAATACCGACCAAATTGAAAAAACCGACCGAATAACGATTAAAAATATTCCAAAAAATTGAACCGAAATTATTTATCGATACCGAATTACTGAACCGACTAAAATATGGTATAATGGTAGTGGTAACGATTTGAGTGTAATACTATACTGAAAATACCGCACCGAACCGATCCCAAAAAAAAGTATATATATATATATATATATATATATATATATATATATTTTAGAATGTTGTTCGTGATTAATTTTATATTACTCATTTCATTTTTATCATTGTTTTAATCAGTTTCTTAGAACTTAGAATGTATTTTAATAGACTTGAAATTATGTTAAAAACGTTAATGATCGAGTTTTTGATCTTTTGAGCTTATGTTTTTGTGTTCTCATAGAATTTTGGAGTAAATTTTGGTTACTTAAACTTATACTAAAATTTAAACTTAGTTACCGCTTTGATCTTTTAAACTCATTTTTAGGTGTTTGCGACTTGTTACATATTGTTCTAATAATTTGGATTAGTTTTTTGGTCGGTAGATGGTTGGCTTTGAAATTTAATGCTTCCAAAAAACTTTGAAAAAAGTTATCGGTTAAGAGGTTCTACAATATTAAGTGTGTTGATTGATCAAATGTTAATTGGTAAAGTATCGATACCGAATAAAAACCGACCGAATACCGATTTAACCGAAACCGAAAAAATTGATTCTAAATGGTACAATATTGATATTGATTTTTTAAATACCGATTTAAAAAAATATCGAAAAGTTCGACCAAATACCTACCGATTATACCGACGCTCACCCCTAGTAAACGAACTCGATCCGTCGTATTTTAGTAGCAGGTCGTGACACTATTGTTAGGATAGTCTGAATCCTGAAGTCATGGTTATGATATTGGTAGGTTCATACTTAATGGATGATGCCCACTAATAATGTCAAAATGAAAACATTCTTTGTATTGTCCCCTAACAATATACGTTGTGTCTTTATAAATAGCATTTTTCTGAGGATCCTTGTGAAGAAAAACATCTACCAAACAATAAATACAACATTTCATTTCCATTTATGTTTAAAAGTGTATTCAAATATATTTACGGAACCATAAATATAATATAACCTGATCAAATTTAGAACTAATTAAACTTAAAATCTGATTAAATTCAAATAATAGTATAGACTAATTGAATTTATAATTTTCATTCAGTATAATCTGCAATTTATAATAAACATAGCTCAAAATTTAATTTGAGTAATCCAATATAATCTTACTTTAAGAAGAAAAGAAAAGAAACACTCTAATATAATCCATTAGAATTTAGTTAATAAGCTTTGTTTGAAAGGAATCTTCTAAAAGGAATTTAAGCTAGTTTAATATTATTCTTCTTTTTTTTCGGATTTTCCAATTGAAAATTTACTCTATCTTTTTGGTTGTATTCAACGGGGTGCTCGCCTATGATAAACATGCTAACCATTAGTTCACCTCCCACTGATGAAATTTAGAACCTAAAATTGTAAATATTATAATTTTTAATAATTGAAATATTTATGACCTTATTGAAATTGGACCATCCATATATCTGCACCCATGGCCCACATGTAAAGGAGAGGGAGACAGAAATGAACATAATTAAATGGGCAACAAACATGCTCCCCTACCAAACCGAGGGAAAAACTGTGGTTTAAACCGCGGTGCCACGTGTCCCCTCTTCATTGGTCGGAACCGAATGTCCCACGTTAGTAGGAGGCTGGACGTGTGGGCCCCGATTCGTACCAATAAGGAAAAACACGTGGCACTGTGATTTAAGCTATGGTCCCCTCTCGACCTGAGAAAACTTTTTCTTGGACCTGTTGGTCCGACCGACCCAGCGTTTAGACCGTGTTTAAGTTTAAAGCATGGTTCGAAAATGAGGGTTAACTCAAAGGGTATCTTCGTAAATAAGTACAAGTACATGGGTAGAATGAGTCAGGAAAGGATCGGCCGTACAACTGTACCACTTCGTGCATCTGCTGTTGTACTGCCAAATAGGGAGGGAAAAATAGGATGCAGTAAACAGAGGGGTGGGGGTGGGGCGCGGGGTGCAGCTGTCGGAAGCGGGGAGGTCGACGCTGGGGAGGGGGGGGGGGGCACGGGGGTGCAGACATAGGGAGGGTGGGGCGCGTTGTGGGGGGGGGGGGGGGGGGGGGGGGTGTTGGGGGGGGGGGGGGGGGTTGCATCCACCGGAAGGAATAATAGAGATGGATGAATGCGGATAATTTGACCTTTTTTAAATTTTATGGTAATAAATTGATGCATATTAAAGTTTTTTTTTTTTGGAACCAGATGCATATTAAAGTTGAGGATATCGAATTATAATTTAGTCAAGTTATAATTTAGGCTTAATTACCAACTTGATACCTTCAACTATTCTAATTTTTCAACTTAATACCCTAAACTTTGATATGCATCAAGCTGATATCCTAAAAAAAATGGGAAAAAAATTTGCCCCTGTTTATCCCTTTATCCTCCTACCTTAGGAACCCCCTCCCCCTCCCCCTCCCCGTCCCCGTTCATCCCTTTATCCTCCATCTTCATCCTTTTTAAAAATTCGGATATCAAATTGAAAATATTAAATAGTTGATGGTATCAAGTTATCGAGTGAAAAGGTTTAGAGCATTAAATTCAAACTTGTATAATTGAGGGGATCAAATTGTAATTAAGCCTATCATTTAGGCTGTGTTTGATTGGGCTTTTTTTCCATGGAAAATATTTTCATCACAAATTTTCCACCAATTGTAGTGTTTGATAGCTTATATTTTCCATGGAATCATTTTCCAAAAAAATATCATTTTCCATATTTTCTTCTAAAATTGTGGAAAATGAAACTTGCCCAACCCATAGGAAAATATCATTTTCCATGGAAAATAACTATTTTCCGTGGAAAATAATCGCAATCAAACACCCAAATTAAGTTTTCCATGAAAAAAATTTAAAACTCCATGGAATTTTTTTCCTAGAAAAATAATTCCATGGAATTAATTTCTTTTCCACATATTTTCCACCTTGCAATCAAACGCACCCTTAGGCCTCGTTTGGTTCGCGGAATGGAAGGGAAAGGAAATCAATTCCTTGTCATTTCCTTTCCTTTGGGAAACTTTAATTCCTATTGATTTTCCTTTCCGAAGTTTGGCAATGCCAAAGAATTTGGAAAGAAAAGTGAATACTTCAATGTGGGAAAGTGATTCCTTCCTTGGATGGATGGAATCACTTTCCCCCCTAATTTCCCTTCCATTGGGAATCACTTTCCTTTCCTCTTCAATTTCTTGGACACCCAAACATAGGAAAGTAATCACTTTCCTTTCCCAACCGGGAGATTCCGCGAACCAAACGAGGCCTTAATCTAAAATTATTTTCAACAATGTACAACTGTCACGCATGTTCATAACAACAAAAAAAAACAAAGTCACATCCATACCCTTCACACAAAAACACAAATTAAAGCACGCGACGAATATTTACCGAAATCCTTAGCGGATCCGGATCAAGAGCACGCGCACAGGTTCTCCGCCGGCACGGGTCCGGTCCGAAACGCCAGGTGCCCGAGAGTCAGCCCCGCCACCACCGCCACGAACACGCCTCCGTTGAACGACATGACCGCGAGCATCAGCAGGTACCCGACCGCCGAGCCGGCGTCGCACAGCGCTGCGGCCGCGAGCCTCCGAGAGGAGGCCCCGGCGGCGGCGGCGGCGCCGCCCTGGCGGGGGAGGAGCGGGGCTTCGACGGGGAGGAGGGTCTTGCTGGCGGGTCCCGTCGGGAGCCTGACCCGGATCCGGAGGGACTCGAGGTACTGGTAGGAGGCGGAGACGAGGAGAAGGACGAGGAGGGAGAGGGAGTAGCCGGTCCAGGTGGCGGTCCGCCACGTGTCCAAGAGGATGGTTACGTCTTTGCCCCAGTAGAAGGTCATGTGCATCATCTTCGCGACAGGGGTAGAACCGTAAAAATCCAAGGAAGAGAGGAAGGAGGAAGAAGAAGCTTTACCAATGGAAGGGCGTCCGAGGAGGAATTTTATAAGAGCCTAAGATTGTATTTTGAGGTGGATTTTAGAATTTTATAGATTAGAGCTAAATTTAGGTTATTTATAAAGGCACATTATTTTTGATCGGGACACGTTCAGGACTGTCAGAAATGGTATTAGTCCTGGATTTGCATTTGCTGTACACAGGACTGTCAATATTTCTAACAGTCCTATTAGTTTCTAGGACTGCTAGACACTTGTACAGTCCTCGATGATGTGTCATGATCAAAAATTGATATGTCCTTATAAATAACCTAAATTTATGGAATCCTATATTTAGTTGGAGATGGATTTGGATATAGAAAATATAGCCATATTATAAATTTAGATTAGAAGAAATAAAGTTGGATTTGGAAGGAAAAAGTTAGTTATTTTTTTAATAATTTTGTTGTTCTATTAAATATTTAGTTAATACTAATTAATAAATAATTAGTAGTTAGTTATTTGTTATATATTATTTTTTTATAATTATTATTTTAAATAAATATTAAATTTATAGTTAATTAAAAATTAACTAATAGTTAATTAAAAATTAGTCATTATTATTATTATAAAATTAGTTTTTTTAAAACTAATGGTTAGATAATAATTTGTTAATTACTATTTTATTATAATTTAACTAATAATATTTTAATCACAATTATCATCGTAGTTAGTAATTAATAATTTATAATTTATAATTAATATAATATAATAATTTATTAATCCTCATTATAATAATCATTATATTCTTAATTAATAATTTATTAATCATACTATTATCATATTTATAATAATTATTTAATTATTAATTTTAACGATAATTATAATTATAATGTTTAGTTAATAATAAATTTATTATTTTATTAATCAATTTTTTATTATAATCAGAATGGTTAATTTGTTAATCATAATTATAATCTTAATTATAAATTTATTTAGTAACATTTTATTATAGTCTTAATTAATTAATATATTAATTATAATTATAATCTTAATTAATTAATATTTTATTATGATCCGGTGGTTTTTTTTTATCCCAAAAATGGATTTGTATTTCAACCAAATACAAGACAAACCAAACAATTGATTTGGTAAATGCGATTTGAAAATTCAATAGATGGATTTGGATTTGAATTTTGGATTTCCAAATCCAAATTCAAATTCCATTTACCAAACAAGTCCTAAGAGGAGCGTGGTTTGGTTTGTGGACTTTGATTTGGGAGGGATTACGGAAGTGCCATTGAGATGTGTTGGTTCAGAAAAAGAACGATGTTTTTAAAGCATGTTTCGGATTTTGAGGTCCAAATATGTTCATGGCATCATTTATATTTTTATACATAAGTATCTTTCTATTTTAGAATTAATATGTTAATTGTCTTGTACTTGTCATAAATATAAGGGTTATTTACGCTGAAATTCTCTATGTTTTATGTTTATTATGCGGACTTCTCCTTGCTTAAAAATAACTACACTAACATCCCCTATGTTTTATGTTGAATACACGAACAACCCCTAAGTTTTATGATTTATGTAGGGAAAATTTATGAAATGCCCAAAAATTTAAAAAGTTTTATGAAAAACCCACCGCAAAAGAAACTTTCATCGCGTGCCCAGCATTATCTAAAAAATATATAAAAGGGGACGGCATGACCTTTTTGCCCTTCTAGTTTATTAAGAATATCCACAAACCCAGCAACTCTTCAGAAAAATGGTTCGATTCCAGAAGAGGGAGAATTACATACAAACCCACCAACTCTTCAAAAAACGTTTCGTTCGCTCCCTCTTCTTCCATACTCTGTTCGCTTTCGATTTTAGGTCATCTCCTCCAAAATCTTAGAAAATTCCTACAAGAAAGTGCCAGCGAATCTCTATTCGCAAGTTTCACACAATGTCGCAATCATCATCAATGGATGTAGACCGAGTTAGAAAAGACGGAGAACAAGTAGATGTTGAAAAACAAAAGAAACAAGGGGTGAAAGTTAAGAGGGTTGCTCGTAAACGAAACATCACAAAAGAAAAAGAAGTGCAAGAAGAAGTAGAAGAACAAGAACACGGAGAACAACAACAACAAGAAGTAGCAGGAGGAGAAGAAGAAGATCAAGAAGAAGGAAAAAAAAAGGCAAAACTTTGAGTCATGTTCATTCTCCGTTTATATTGACGCGGCAAATGAGAATGATCATTCTCCGTCTATAAAATACACGGATGATGTCCTTTCTGTGTCATTTGAACTAGAAATGGCCATTCTCCGTGTTTAAATACACGGACAATGGCGTTCTCCCTTGTATTTTGACCTAGAAATGGTCATTCTCCGTGTATCTAACACATAGAATGAATATTCTCCGTGTTAAAACACACGGAGAATGACATTATCCGTGTGTTTTTGATACGGAGAATGTTATTCTCCGTGTTTTTTGACATGGAGAATGTCATTCTCCGTGTTAATACACACGGAGAATGACCATTCTCCGTGTTAAAACACACGGAGAATGGCATTTTTTGTGTATTTTGTCCTGAGAATGAGCATTCTCCGTGTTTCTAACACGGATAATGTTATTCTCCGTGTTAAAATACACGGCGAATGGCATTTTCTTGTATTTTGTCCTGAGAATGATCATTCTCCGTGTTAGGTACACGGAGAATGTTATTCTCCATGTTGAAATACACGGAGAATGGCGTTCTCCCGTGTATTTTGACCTAGAGATGGCCATTCTCCGTGTTTCTAACACGGAGAATGTTATTCTCCGTGTTGAAATACACGGAGAATGGCATTTTTCCTTGTATTTTGACCTAGAGATGGCCATTCTCCGTGTATCTAACACGGAGAATGACCATTCTCCGTTTTAAAACACACGGAGAATGGCATTTTCTGTGTATTTTGTCCTGAGAATGAGCATTCTCCATGTTTCTAACACGGAGAATGTTATTCTCCGTGTTAAAATATACGGAGAATGGCATTTTCTTGTATTTTGTCCTGAGAATGAGCATTCTCCGTGTATCTAACACGGAGAATGTTATTCTCTGTGTTAAAATACATGGAGAATGGCATTTTTCCCTTGTATTTTGACCTATAGATGGCCATTCTCCGTGTATCTAACACGGAGAATGACCATTCTCCGTGTTAAAACACACGGAGAATGGCATTTTCTGTGTATTTTGTCCTGGAAATGAGGCATTCTCCGTGTTTCTAACACGGAGAATTTATTCTCCATTCTCCGTGTGTTTTAACACGGAGAATTTATTCTCCGTGTTAAAATGTACGGAGAATGACATTTTCTGTGTATTTTGTACTGAGAATGAACATTCTCCGTGTAAAATACACGGAGAATATCATTCTCCGTGTATTTTTACACGGAGAATGATCATTCTCCGTGTATTTTTACACGGAGAATGATCATTCTCCTTATTATAATAAAGAAGAATGTTGACGTAAACCTAATTGTTGTTTTTTTTAGGAAAAAAAACTGTCAGGAACAAAGAAGAAAGACTTTTCCGTGCAACATTCACCCCAATACTCTCTCTTATGGATGAGGTAAAAATACACGGAGAATGTCATTCTCCGTGTAAAAATACACGGAGAATGATATTCTCCGTATATTTTTACACGGAGAATGATCATTCTCCTTATTATAATAAAGAAGAATGTTGACGTAAACCTAATTGTTGTTTTTTTTTAGGAAAAAAACTGTCAGGAACAAAGAAGAAAGACTTTTCCGTGCAACATTCACCCCAATACTCTCTCTTATGGATGAGGTGAAGGAAAAGTGTGGCAATTTGCCTGAAGCAGTTATTGAAACCTTGAAGAATGTTGGATTCTACAATTTCGTAGATGTATTCTACAGATCCAAGGTGAAAAAGGCAGAACTATCTAAAGTCACACAAGGTCTGGAGAACTTGATGGGGACTTACTTAGAAGAAGATGGCATTGGATATTTCCAATTGAGCAGCAGTGTCAAGGTAGCACCAACTGCTGATGAGATGGCAACCATTTTCGGTCTGCCAATGAATGATGACAGGAAAGTTGATGAGAAGTATCTAAAGATCATCACTGAAAAACAGAAGACCCCCCCCCCCCACCAGCAGACTCATTCAGCATGTGTACATAACACTTCAAAAGATTGCTGACAAATTCCAAGGGAAAAAATGCAGAAGTCTCAAATGCAGAAGTTAAGAAAAGGATCTTAGAGCTGTTGGGGGACAGAAATGCAAGTCCTGATGAGTTGGCCAAGTTAATAGTATTCAACTTGTGCCAAACAGCATTCTTCACCAGAATGGGTGGGTCGAACTTGCCGTACAAGTTCTTCGCTCTGGTGGAGAGCATAGATGTTATAAAAAGCATCTGTTGGCCACGAATTATTTTGAGGTACGTCATGGACATCATA
The DNA here is from genome assembly GCA_029216955.1 of Iris pallida. NCBI lineage: Eukaryota > Viridiplantae > Streptophyta > Magnoliopsida > Asparagales > Iridaceae > Iris > Iris pallida. The sequence continues at coordinate 4,696,175 of JANAVB010030820.1, forward strand.
AAGAGGGCTGTTACAAAAGCTGAAGATGGGGACATTGAGATATCGTACAAGAAGATTGAAGGTTGTACGATATATTTCTTGTATTGGTTTGCAGAGCACAGTCAACTGTTAGAAAGGAAGTGCAAACCAATAAGCGCATACCCGAGATTCTATACATGGGATGGGAATAGAATCTCGATATTCCTCAAAAATGAATATCACGGGGCTCAAACAAATTCTAAATTGATATTCAAAAATTTTGTTACATTGACTGTTGAAGAAGTAGAAGACCCAGCAGAGCATCATAGTATAGAAGGTGGAGATAATGCTGTTGATGAAGAAGAACCACAAGCTGAAGCCCAAGCACCAGCAACAAACACAGCTGAGAATGAAGATATGTTGCGTGTCTTGAAGGAGAAATCTCAGCTTATCGCTGAGAATGAGCAACTCCAAGAAAGAGCCCAAAAACTAGAGGCAGATGTAGCCCAACAACGTGCTGTGGAGCTCGTTACTGATGGCTTGGAGAAGGAGTTAGACTCTATAAGGAACGAGAAATCGCTCCTTATTGCTGATAATGAGAAACTCCGTAGAAGAGTTGAAGAACTGGAGGCAAAGGGGTCGGAACAGGAACTAGACTCCCTGAGAAAGCAGAAATCTGAGCTTACTGCTGATAATGAGAAGCTTCGTCAACGTGTTGAGGAGCTACTTCTAAAAGGTAAAATATTCTATTTTTTCAAAATTTTAATTTGTAATTATGTATCTAACACGGAGAATGTCATTCTCCGTGTCAAAGTACACGGAGAATGACGTTTTCTGTGTGTTTTGACTTAGAAATGATCATTCTCCGTGTTTCTAACACGGAGAATGTTATTCTCCGTGTTAAAATACACGAAGAATGTCATTCTCCGTATTAATACACACTTAGAACGTCATCCTCCGTGTGCACGGAGAATGACATTCTCTTCTAGTATTTTAACACGGAGAATGACATTCTCTTCTAGTATTTTAACACGGAGAATGACATTCTCTGTATTTTAACCCAGAAATGGCCATTCTCCGTGTGTTTTTTTGACACGGAGAATGTCATTCTCCGTGTCAAAATACACGGAGAATGATCATTCTTCGTTTTAAATACACGGAGAATGTCACTCCTTGTATTTTGACCTAGAAAAGACATTCTCCGTTTAGCTTAACACGGAGAATGACATTCTCCTTGTATTTTGACCTAGAAATGACATTCTTCGTATATTTTTGACACGGAAAATAGTCATTCTCCGTGTATCTTAACACGGAGAATAGTCATTCTCCGTTTATGTTATACGGAGAATGCCCATTCTCCTTGTAAGTTTAACAGAGAATGATCATTCTCCGTTTACTTTGACACGGAGAATGGACATTCTCCGGATTAAAGTAAACGGATAATAATATTTTTCATTGTTTTTAAAAAGAAGATTATATAGTATTGACATCATACCTCTTGTTGTTGTTTGTTTTTATATCAGTGAAAAAAACAGACAATCTCAGAAAGGAGAATGAAAAGCTCATTAATGATAACAACAAACTTCTAGAGGAAGTTGCATCATTGAATGACGAAATCAAACAGAAGAATGATACAATTGTTAACCTCGAAGCAATGGCTAAAGCATTGCAGCTTGGGGAGACTCAAGCAGTTCCTCAAAAACATTACACAAGAGCAAGAGAACCAGGAGAGATTAAAAAACAATTAAATGCTCCAGCGGATGATGATTTTACCACATTGGAAAAGAAGAAAACAGCTGATGCTACAAGTAAGAATGTAGCTGCTGGTCAGAAAAGAAAAGCTCCTTCCAGTCCCAATAAGAAAGTAACTTCTGGTGAGAAAAAAAAAGCTCCTTCCAGTCCCAAGAAGGTAGACGATAAAAAGAAGATGTCAGAAACTAAAGAACTTGAAGAAGAATCTCCTCAAACAGCCAAGCTAGTGAAAGAGGGAAAAATGCTGATGCAATGTCAAAAACTCAGGCTTTGGAACCAAGCAGACGATAAGCTGAAGCATCTATACAGGAGCATCGTATATCCAAGAAGGATGACTCCAACGTAAGTATTCTAAACTTGAACCAATTTCTGTACAATTCACAACGGAGAATGATCATTCTCCGTGTCATTTGAACGGAGAATGAATATTCTCCGTGTATCTAACACGGAGAATGAATATTCTCCGTGTAGTTTGGACGGAGAATTGTCATTCTGCGTCCTATTCATAACGGTCATTCTCCGTCCAATTCATAACGGAGAATGTTTATTCTCCGTATATTTTAACGGAGAATAGTCATTCTCCATCCAATTCATAACGGAGAATGATCATTCTCTCTATTGGAGTTACTTTTTTTTTACAATTATATCATTAGCCTGTATTATTAACATAATCGAAACTAAATTTATGTGCAGTGAAAATGTATACGAATACTTTACTACTGCTCCAGAAGATTGTAAAATAAGAAGAAGAAACAATAATGTTACCTTGCTGTTTAATGCTAAAGAAGTACAAGACATATTAAATATGGAAGAAATAGAGGCCAATGTTATGAACTTCTTAATAAAGATTATGAACGAACTACAAGCCGAGACAAGACGTACCCCTCAGTCAAGCTCGCAGGGTGCACAATGTAAATGGTCTGCAATCATGATGCCCCATTCATTGGTAAGAATCAAACCTGAAAAATAAATATTAATGTGTACACCAACTAATATTGTTGTAAAAAACTAACTCATGATATTATTTTTTGTTTTTTTGTTTTTGTTTTTTTTGGAAAACAGCGTACCGTTCAGTTTGTCGATGTACAAAACCCAACATCTGGAGCAATGTACAATTTCAAAGCTGAAATAGAAGATTTTATCATGGAGTTGGAAGATGACATCGAATGGCTATTCATGCCACTCTTCCGTGAAGAGAATAAACACTATACACTGCTGGCATTCAACTTCAGCTCCAATGTTTGGACACACTACAACTCATTGCGGAAAAACACGGGAGCTAAGGGAATCCGGGATGCAAAATACATGAAGAGTAAAATCGAGCCATTTGTAATGAAGAAGATTGCATTGATGAGGGAGAAAAGCCCAGCAATTCAGGAATATGAAACAACAGAGCTCAAGGTTTGTAAAGATTGCCCACAGCAACTATCACCCAGCTGCCTGCTGTATGTTGTGTATTATATTGAAAACTTGTCGAAAGCTCCATTTGATTTACAAAAGAAAACAAACAAAGCAGTTCACGATATTATTGTAAAGAGCAGGTTAACTTTGGCTAAGCTTTTGCTTATGAGTGACTATGCAATTCCTTTTGTATCATAAAATAAAATAACAATGTAAATTGGCTAAAAATTTCTTATATATATTCTGTCTGTCAGGTTTCTTTTGTAATGTATTTGTTGTCCTTTGTAATGAAACTCAATTTTTCGACTAATTTACATTATTCTATATATGTAAATCTGTTTTGTTAAAGTTCTGTTGTTTGATTCTGTGTAAAATACACGGAGAATGACATTTTCTTTGTATTTTGACCTAGAAATGGCCATTCTCCGTGTGTTTTAGACACGGAGAATGTCATTCTCCGTGTATTTTGACACGGAGAATGATCTTTCTCCGTATTGATACACACGGATAATGTCATTCTCGTGTTAAAATATACGGAGAATGACCATTCTCCGTGTTAAAACAAACGGAGAATGATCCTTCTCCGTGTTAAAACAAACGGAGAATGTCATTCTCCGTGTTAAAATATACGGAGAATGACATTCTCTTTGTACTTTGACCTAGAAATGGCAATTCTCCGTTTATTTTGACATATAAAATGGTCATTCTCCGTGTACCTAACACGGAGAATGATCATTCTCCGTCTAAAAATAAACGGAGAATGACATTCTCCGTGTTAAAATACACGGAGAATGATATTTTCTGTGTACCTAGTAATGACCATTCTCCGTGTTAGCATAGTGTACAGTAAGCTGATTCTTCACGTGGGCGCATAGGCCATTGTGGGCGCATACAACACAATGGGTGCATGGACGCATACAACAAGTGAAGGAGGAGCCCAAGTCTGAGGGTAGTAGCACTGGGAGTTCTGACCATCCAGCCCTGGCCGACGACCTTGATCAATTACATCCTACATATGCGAAATGGTTGAGAGAATGGTATATCCCTCGACACAGATAGGGTCCGCCGGTTTTCATAAATTTTCGTATTTTGTCTTGGTATTTCTATCTGTCTTTAGGTTTATGTTTCACTCCTTTTGGACATCAAATGTAATCCTCTACTTCTTGCCCTGATGAAGATATGAAGAACCTTTTGTTTTGCTCATAAGATGTAGTCCTGTGAATGTAACTGAAGCGAAATGTCATTCTACGTGTTAAAATTCACGGAGAATGGTCATTCTCCATGTTAAAACACACGAAGAATGACCATTCTCCGTTTTAAAATACACGAAGAATGAGATTATCTTTGTATTTTGACCTAGAAATGAGCATTCTCCGTATTTCTAACATGGACAATGTCATTCTTCGTGTTAAATTACACGGAGAATGTCATTCTCTCCGTGTTAAAATATACGGAGAATGACATTCTCCTTGTATTTTGACCTATAAATGACCATTCTCCGTGTATCTAACACAGAGAATGTTATTTCCCGTGTCAAAGTAAACGGAGAATATCATTTTCCGTGCTTCTAACACGGAGAATGTCATTCTCCATGTATCTGACACGGAGAATGGTCATTCTCCGTGTTAATACACACGGAGAATGATATTTTCCTTGTGTTTTGACCTATAAATGACCATTTTCCGTGTATCTCACACGGAGAATGATCATTCTCCGTGTTAGATACACGGAGAATTGTCATTCAATGCATTATAAAATTAGAGAGTATAACGGATAATAAGTTCTTATGCTGTTAGTATATATGTGAAACATCAGATATGCAGAGTTCAAACTATTACCATTGATATCAAAAAATGTAACATATGTATTCAAAAAACAATTATATAAAATAAGGAATATATGTGTATGTATTAACGAGGGGGCGCTGCCCCATCGACCACCGTAGCAGCACGTGGAGGCAGAGGACACGTGGAGCGATTGTGATTGCATAATTCAAAACAATTCTGGCACCTTATCTTTCTCTTCTCTTTTCTCTTGTTCTCATATTTGCTCTTATAACGGTCCGCCTTTGGACGTCCACGACCACGTTTCGGAACAGGGGGTAAAACAACATCAGTGGGATTATTTTCAAACTGTTTTTCAGAATCTGGAACTGGACGAATAGCACATGAATATAACTTCTGGTAATAATCTGATGTCCAATACTGCTCCACAAAGTCGTAAACAGATTTATCTGAACCAACTCTGATGCATTGTATTGCATGGCTGCATAGGAATCCATATACCTAATTCCATCTACGACAACTACAATGACAATCAAGAAGATTAACCATGTGGGAGGAAGTATCTGCGATCACCTCAAATTCGAAATCACCGGACGATATACCCTATAACACATGCCATCATCTGTAAGCTGCTTCAGCATATCCTCAGCGTATGGAGTTAATTTGCTATTCAAACCAATTGCATCCTTGTGGCGATCCGAAATCATCTTCATCATCTTCACACGGATGACATTTACAATTGCTGATATAGGCAATTTCTTCTCAGGCTTTATCCATGCATTGAATGACTCTGCACAACTAGAAGCAACCTCACCGTATCTACATCCCGGGAAGAATGCGTTTGACCAGTGTTCAGGTTTTTGTTTATTCATCCAATTCACAACATGACCACAATTCAGATCATAAATCTTCTTGATTGCTTGTCTATACCCACCTTTATACAGAAAAACAAATAATTAATAAAGAATTAGGTTAATTCACAAAATTATTAAAAATAAGTGCATTCTCCGTGTTTAAAATAAGGATAATAGTCATTCTCCGTTCAAAAGCTAACGGAAAACGATATTCTCCGTTCTATGCAGGACGGAGAATGGTCATTCTCCGTGTGACAGAAACGGAGAATGAACATTATCCGTACTATGCAAGACGGATAATGTCATTCTCCGTTCAAAAGCTAACGGAGAATGATATTCTCCGTTCTATGCAAGACAGGTAATGGTCATTCTCCGTGTGACGGAAACGGAGAATAAACATTATCCGTACTATGCAAGACGGATAATACCATTCTCCGTTCAAAAGCTAATGGAGAATGATATTCTCCGTTCTATGCAGGACGGAGAATGGTCATTATCCGTGTAATACATACGGAGAATGACTATTCTCCGTCTTACTGACGCGGAGAATGGTCATTATCCGTGTTAAATTAATGGTAAATGCATAAAAAATGTGCATATATCTGTCTCATTAACACACCTGGGGTTAGAGCATATACTGCTTGCCTCCAAGCTTCAAGTACATGCGGATACACTCTTTCATTTCCTTTCTCTTTCAGCGGTATGTTATTCTTCATGTGATAATAGCAATAGCTATGGTAATCATTAGAAAACACTTTAGGGACTTCAGAAACTAGACCGGTGCCTTGATCCGAAAGAAAAACAATACGCCTACTACATCCAACAACATTCTTTAGATTTCTAAGGAACCATTCCCAATTGTCACCATCTTCGCCTGAGACTATACCGTATGCAAGAGGGTAGAACTGTTGGTTACCATTCTTCGCTGTAGCAGACATCAAACATCCTCTAAACCTCCCTGTAAGGAAAGTAGCATCCAAATATAGCATTGGGCGACAATATTGAAAGCCTTCTACGCAAGCCCCTTATGAAAGAAAAAGCCGCTCAAACCTCATTGATGAATCATCTTTCTGGAATACGGAACCATTATTGGTTTCCTTTATCTTGTTGACATACCAACACAAGTCACTGTAAGATCTAACATCATCTCCGTACATTTCCTGGTGCACCAGCCTAATTCCATGGTATGCCTGTCCATATGTAACAGATAAACCGTAGTCGACCTTGAAATCATCGACAACAGATTTTGCGGACTTTTTAGGATGCATCCGAACAATGTCACTAACCAAACTTTTCACAAACTTTGCTGGAACAACCAGATTACCTTTATCCATATAGCCAGCTCCACAATTATGTTCTCCCACATACCTCTTCACCTCAAAAATTTGATTATCTTTCGAAATAGATATAGCATGGAAGCTCCACAAACAAGCATGTGTCTTGTAATTCTTGCAGCAAACAGTATACCTCCCCGGCTCAGATTTCAAAATGTGGAATGGATGACGAGATTCAAAACATACCTTTCTAACAGCATTCCTAACTTCTTCAACACCATTTAGAAAAATCTGACCAACACCAGTAATTGATCCAGGCCACATATCCGATTTCCTCTTCTTCACTGTCTCAGTTGAGCCCTCATAAAATTGTACTACTCGTTTGTCCTTTACAGTAGGAGAACATCTACTCAAAGAACTAGAAGAGGAAGACGAAGGTCCCAAGTGAAAGCTTTGACAAGGAAAAGATGTTGATGAAGAACATGGAGAGTATATTTGCTCCACAAATAGATCAAAACTCACATCATGAGTACCGTTAAAACCACCAACCAATGGGCGAAGCCAAAAATCACTTTCAACATACAGTTCAGTCCCATCAGAGTGCAAAAACCTGAAACGGAAAGAAAGTGGATCCAAAGAAGTCCATCGATCGCACACTTTAATCTTTAAAAAATCTCCGGTACTTTCATGTGTGACACGGCAGGAAACTATGTCTCCCTTGAAACAAATGTTAACTAAACAACTTGATTCTATACCTTCCCCCCTGATAACATAAAAACATAAGAGGTCACAAATAGAACAATAAAATTGTCGTCTAATAATGATTATTCTCCGTCTAAAAATAACGAAGAATAAATATTCTCCGTTCGGAACTAACTTATAATGATCATTCTCCGTCTAAAGTAAAACGGAGAATGATATTCTCCGTCTAAAACACACGGAGAATAGACATTCTCCGTCTAAATATAACGAAGAATGATTATTATCTGTCTGTAACTTATGGATAATGCTCATTATCCGTATAAAAACATATGGATAATGATCTTTCTCATAAGTAATTGTCATTCTCCGTTAAAATATAACGGAGAATGCTATTCGCACAAAATAACAAGATTAAATATCTCTCTAACATTTTCTAAGTTAATAACCTGCAAAACAAATTCAAATTCAGCATAAATTTCAAGATATACGAAGCTGATGGATGAATTTCTACAGATCTGAACTCTCACCTTGTTTTAAGATCTATAAAAAGAAAAGAAGAAGATCTTCTCTCCACAATTGACCTAATCGCCGGAAACCACGAAGATGATGATGATGATGATCGATGATGATGAAGGATGATCGACGTTCGACTGACGAAAACCACAATGAACTACGAACGATTTTGCGATCTCTGATAAAGATGATATCAATGGATTGCAAATTTCTCGTGAAGAAGAAGAATACAAATTTCCCAATCCAAATCTGACTTTGTGAATTCAAAATTATATATAGATGTCCAAATTTACGCGAAGGGGTATTTTTGAAACTATGATAATGGCAAATTTTGTAAATACAGAGCATCTAGAGAGAATCTTGAAATATTTAACGTAAAAATACTTAATTCTGGGTATTTCATAAAAATAATCCAGCAGGTGGGCATTTCATAAAAGCCCACCCCGAAATTGGGTTTCTCAGCAATTTCCAGATTTATGTAAATGATTTTACACTGACGCTCCTACTTTAAAAAATATATATAAAGGACATGGATGTCAGTATATTTATTTTTATAATAGGGAAGTTGTGCTTAGTAAACACAGATCATAGGATAGTTTCAGTGTAAATAATCTAAAAAATAAAATAAAATAATTGTCGCATACTTATAGTCTTAATGAGGAATAGATTTACGCACGTGTCACATTTGCCTTGGATGATGTTGGAAGATTAGTTGAGGATATACTACTTAGTTTTCAAGAACTTTATAGGATTAATTATCAAGTGGCTGAGGTGGACGATTTTTTTTTTTGACTGGATGGATTCGATCCCATAGAAACTAACCACTAATTTTTGAGATTTAATTTTTACAACGCATATTTGCGTGGATTCATGAGAGGGGCTAACCCAGTAACATAGGGTGAATTAATTCTTCAAATATTTTTTTCCTCTTCAAATATATACATACCTCCACTGGTTCTCGAACATCTTGACCAACCGGGCAGCATGAGTCTCCACTAACCCCCTCTCTCTCTCTCTCTCTCTATATATATATATATATATATATATATAGGTGGGATCGGCTTCACCCCCTATTTTGTCCACCCCCTTATCATCCGCATCTTAGTCGTTGGATTAGATTTAATAAACGGCTAAGATTAAATTAAATCTCTCTCCTAAAATTAGAATAAGGGACTAACCAAAAATAATACTCTCCAAAAAAAAGAAGCGTATAAACTAAACAGGAGAGGAAGAGAGAGAGAGAGAGATATCAGAGAAACGAAAAGAAGAAGAAAAATTCGCTCACGTTCTCCTCCGCTCCTCCTGTGCTCGCGTGCACTCGGCTTCATCTTCTCTCCTCCGCTCCTCCTCCCCCCTCCCCGGATCTCGCCGGCGGCGACCTGGTTCACCACCATCATCGGCTACTCCGTCATCTTCGGGCTCGCCACCGGCCTCGAGCGCCTCTGCTCCCAGTCCTTCGGCTAACACAACTAGGATCTTCTCTCCCTCTCCCTTCAGCGCACCTTCCTCAGCCTCCTTTTCTCCTCCACTGTACAACAGATATAAAATGTTTCATATATTATGCCCTTTATAAACAGAAGACATCATCTTTTATAAGGAGAGCTTCTGCATGTCCAACAATTCTTCGATGTATTAGTGTCTAATAGAGCATTTCATATTCAATATCTCAAATTGAGAAATTGTCCACATGTACCATCAAATGATCATATAACCATGTTACTAATCGACAAATACCAACAATCATATTATTTTGGTGTGTATGACAAAGTCATATCACTAAGTCACAATCCCAACAATCTATATCCTAACCAACAGTCATCCATACCTTCACGTCATCTACCAACATTATCCAACACATTTTTTGATTCTCAATCTCATTCGTTTCCAAGCCATCAAATCTCATAATGAACATTCATAAAATTTCATACCGCAAGGGTCAAGTAATCCATTCCAATAAAATCTGACAATCCAAGTATCAATTAACCATTCTTTACACAACACAAGTATTCAGAATCATTACCTATTACTCTTGTGATACAATTCAAATCCTCGAGTGTACATGGATATATGCAAATGCATATTCATCTCTACAAGCACGAACTCATACTTCACTAATTCTATTCTATGGTGGTCAAGATGGATCAGCATCTATCTCACCATAGGGTCAAGGTATAAATTTTCTACATTCATTTGAGTCACCGACAATATTTTCCAAGAACTTCCAAATTGGCAACCGAATTGTAATAGCCACACATGATTTTTTATCTAACTAGTCACAATCATCATTCAATGATCTAAGCCACAACATTCTCTAATCAAATCCATTACCCACAATTTTAGTCGCTTAGATCAATTTAAGCACGCTATAATATATATATATATATGTGTGTGTGTGTGTGTGTGTGTGTGTGTGTGTGTGTGTGTGTGTGTGTGTGTAAGTTATTATGCATTATCAAAATAGTAGTTATTGAATCTATCTTTTTTACCGTACATATTAAATCCTTAAATATTCGATTTCAAGCGATATTTTGAACAAATTTGTACGGCCAAAGAAAATAGATTATACATATTAGAGTGAGAGGGGATTGGTAGATAGATTTGTGATGCAATTAAGAGTGGATTTAAAAATCTTAGACGAAGAGGTCTAGAATCATAGTCAGATGAGCATGAAAATTAACGTCCAATACCAAAAGTTAGTATGTGTTGATTGATGGAACACTAAGGGATCACTAATATAGGAATTAGATAGAGTCACATTTCAATTTAATGCTATAATACTTCTGTAATGTTTACCACACTAAACTCTTATCCAAAATTCAAAGGATATTTAATCTATTTCTTATCATATCATAAGTTTTATTTTCTAATCATTCTTGATCGAGGACTTGTTTGACGTTTTGACGACCTAGTATTGTTAACAAGGGGATAGTAAAACTCTAAAAGTGCCATTGCTTTATACAACATAGACGAAGCAGACAAATGATCGAACGATCTAGGAATGAACAACTTCATTTTATAGTTGAGTACTTATGTAACTTAAGTGAGTTGTACTTTATTGGCCAATTCATGTATACTAGTTGTAGATATTTTGGAAGCATGTTCGTTTAGAATTATCTGTATTTTCATCCTATAACTCTAGGGACAATAATCGCGGATGAGGATACGAGTGTATTCGAATGATGCGTAACTTGGTTATGTTAGTTACGAACTCTGTCTTTCGTATTTTAGTAGCATGCCGTGACACTATTGTTAGGACATTCTGAATCATGGAAGTCATGTTTCTGATATTGGTAGTTTTATACTTAATGGGTGATGCCCTCTAATAATGTCAAAATGATTTATGTATTTATTATTTTTTTTGGTAATGTCCCCTAACAATATAGGTTGTGTCTTTATAAATGGATAAGATCCTTTTGAAGAAAAACATCAAGTACCAAACAATAAATACAATATTTCATTTCCATATCTTATGTATTCAAATATATTTACAAAACCATAAACATAATATAACATGATCTAATTTAGAACTAATTAAGCTTAAAATATGATTAAATTCAAATTATAGTATAGACTAATTGAATTTATAATTTTCATTCAGTATAATTTGCATTTTAGAATAAACATAGCTCGAAATGTAAATTGACTAATATAATATAATCTTATTTTAAGAAAAAAAAAAGAAAAATTTCTAATATAATCCATTAGAATTTAGTTGATAAGCTTTGTTTGAAAGGAATTTTCTAAATGGAATTTAAGATAGCTTAATATCATTCTATTTTTTCGAATTTTCCAATTGAAATTTTACTTATCTTTTTTGGTTGTATTCAACGAGGTGCTCGATGATGACAAATATGAACTCCAACTACTAGTTCACCTCCCATAGTGATGAAATTTAGAACCTAAATTATAAATATTGTAATTTTTAATAATTGAAATATTTATGACCTCAGTGAAATTGGACCAGCAACGTGTCTACCCAGACCGAGGGAGAAACTGCGGTTTAAACCGCGGTGCCATGTGTTCCCTTCTCATTGGTAGGGACCGAATGTTTCACGTTAGCAGGAAGACTTGACTTATGGGCCCCGGTTCGAATCAATGAGAAAGAACATGTGGCATGGCGATTTAAACTATGGTCTCTCTCTCTCTCTCTCTCTCTCTCTCTCTCTCTCACATAAGACGTTTTCTTGGTCATATTTGTCCGACTGACCCAGCGTTTTAAAGCATGGTTTTGAAAATGAGTGTTAACTCGAAGGGTATCTTCGTAAATAAGCACAACTACATGGCTATAATGAGTCAGGAAAGGGTCTACAGTACAATTGTACCTCTTCGTGCGTGTGCTGTTGTACTGCCAAATAGGAGCCGAGTCAGCCATACGACACGAATATGGTAAAAACTACAAAATATGAGAAGTTGGAGGGCTATTGGTAAAGTCTGCAAAATATTAGACTTTGTTACATAAGTATTTGAAAATTAACATAGATACTAAAATTGTCCAACTTATCAATACTTATATTATGATATGATTGTTTATACATGTTCATCATTTAAAATCTGTTAATAAACAAATTGAATTATAATTCAAGAAGGACAAATTACACTAACCATCCCTCCCTTTAGGAATTTTTTTTCTTCAAATAGGGGTAGTTAATGTTATAATTTTTTTATTTTTATCTTAAATAGGGATACTCACTGTAATAAACAAAAAACATGGGAGGGGGGGGGGGGTTCAGTGTAATTAGTTTAAAAATAGTGGTCTCATATGTTCTAAACCAAAAACTCAGTGATAGTTAGTGTAAAAAAAATAATATTGTTTGCTTTTCCAAATAGTTTGGAATACATACAACGTACGCGTATATATACTAGTATTACTACTGTGAAATATCCATTTTTAGATTTAGACATCCCTATTGTTTAGAAGCTATAGTAACATGATAATTGAAATGTCAGGAAAATATCATTTTTCAGAATGGTTAAAAAAATGGGTCCTTTTTTAGTATTTATACATGACTCTTGACATTGTACATCACCGGGGGCTTTTGGATAAAACTTTTGTGTTCCTAATTAACTTTCCATTCATTTTACACGGGAAAGAAACTCAACATTTATATACTTTGGTTAGGTTGAAAATATGAAAAGTGGGCAGTAATTTATTTAGTTTTTCATAAATATCTTTTAATAATTTTCTAGTGCTTCTATTATCTAAATTCACATATTTAGAATAGAAGTTAAATTTTATAAGCAAAACGAGGATATAATTGTCTATAGGGCGGACCCTGGCCCATGGCAGGTCGGATGACGGCCCAGGTCCCCCCAGACGAAAGGGGCACCAACATGGACCAATCTACATTAGAACTAGTACGTATCATGTGCCACTCCTAACAAAAAAAAAAATGGTATCGTGTAGTAGTTGTAATGATAAACTTGTACTTTAGAGGTCCATAGTTCAAATCTTGATGGTAAAAGTTTTTGGTTATATTTTTACATTACGTACGGGGGCCATTTTTGATGTCTCACCTCGGGCCCCCTTTAGTTCAGGGCAAGCTCTGTTGGAAGCATTGGATTTTACTTTCCCACAACAACGAAAATATGAAGTCCCTCATATTCCTCAACCCCAACCCAAAATTCCAATCCTAGACATACCAAACAAGGTTTAGAATGTAAACCCCATTCCCAACCCTCTAAAACTTGAACCAAAAAAGTATACGAGAGACTTCTTCCTAATGGATTATATTTCTCACCTTATAATAACTGGTAATGCGCACGTGCATTACACGTACATGAAAAAATATTGAAAAAAATAAATATGAACCTATTAATTGAACGTTTGTAAGCCCCTTGGATTTTATGGTTTGTTTTAAAAATTTTAAATGAATTATTTTCAATAAATATTTTATTATAATTAGTTTTGATCATTAAATATACTTTTTTGTGACTTTGATTTTTGGAGCGCCATGGATGCCAATCCCTCGAAACGTCCTCCATGAGTTTTGATCTAGACAAGTTTATCTTCATTTTGATATATCATGTTCAACTCAAACTTGTTCCCTTGTACTCTATTTACATCGCACAACTTTCGGATCAATTTAGGCCATTTGACCATTTACCGTAAAACCTGACCTAACTTCTAATTTAATTTCGGGGCTCAACATTGTTCCAACATAATCGGCCCAATATATGGTTTTGACCTATTTTGAGCCTAATATGCACATCCCACTTGTGTGCCATCCAATTGAGCCCTCACATGCTACTTTTCATCAGTGATATTAAATGACTAAAATTGTAGCTATTGATCACACCTAGCCCAATCTTGATCCAACCTAACCCGAATGAACCCAACCCAAACCACATGTGATTTCACCATGACCAACCAAATACACAACACTACTCACCCCCTACAAAAAACCAAACACCATAAGCATGACTGTAAAACCCGTAAATTTCGAATTTATTAATTTAACTGTTGGATTTTTGTTTGCTAATTAGTTGGGTCAGTTTATTATTATTATTATTTGGAAAATCATATTTTTTTTAAAATTATTTATTATATTTTATTTGGCTTAACCCGTACCGAACCCGTCTCGAATTCGTTTCCGAAACCGAACCCAATCTCGATTTTCGAAACCAACTTTAATCCTTTAGTATATATTATATATCATAACTTCTTTTTATAAGAAAAGAATTCATTTTATTTCCTTTCATTTCTCAGAACCATCATCTCTCTCATCCGAGCCCCTCCCTTTCCCCTTCCGAAACCGCCGCCGCCATCACCCCTCCTCTTTCGTAACCTTCCGGCGACCCTTCCTTTCCGTAACCCCCAAGCCCTCTCCATATAAAAAAAAACCCTTCCCTTCTCCTTCTCCATCATCCCTCTAAAACCCATTCCCAAGCCCTAGCCCGACCGTGCCCCTCCCGGCGACCCCAGACCGTGCCCCCTCGGCAACCCCGGCCAGCGCCCGAGCCCGGCGACCCCCTCGCGGCCGCCTCCCATCTTCGCCTCCCTGTTCCCGTGCTTCGTGAGTTTGTGACAGCGCTGCCCACTGTCCATCGCTGTTCTGAGCACCGATCCGTTGTCCGAATGTTGTTTCGGTATTCCCGAGTTATCCCGGGGCTCCCCGACCAACGGATATTGGGTAATTTCTGTTTAATCATAGTAGTTCGTCCCTTCCGTAGAGTCGATGATGACACGGTCCCATCCCGTTATGGGAATCGTCTCGATTTGTTGTAGTTTTGGTTTCGGACTTTCCGAACACCTTTTGGAATGGTTCTGTGGCTTAGTTATTTCTAGTTTGGGTTTATGGATTTTTGCTTAAACTTCTGTGGATATATTTTTATGAGTAGATGTGGTTTTTCTTTGGTTTGGCTTATGAAAAATAATTGGGAAATGGTTATGTGTTTTGAAAATTTGGAAGGCTGGAGTTATATATGTCTATACTGGATTTTGTGTGGGACTCACCAATGTGGCTAGATCATCCTAGTTATAAAGGAGATGCTGCCCGATTTTTCTAAAATATTTTGAAGACTTGTTGGTTTATTTCTCGAGTTCGGTTCCTGTAATTGGACAGTTTTTGTGTTGGTTGGCTTTCGGATACCACTTTCGAGCGACGACCGTATCGGTCTATGGGCCCTAGCGAAATGCAAACGAAACCGACATTTTTGGACGTTGAGGTATAAGCTAAAATACAACATGAGTTTTGTATGACCAAGTTTGAGACTTACCTATACTTTTATAATTAAAATATTATTTAGGACTTGTTACTGGCCTATAGTATTTTGGGTGCAGGGCCTCAGCCTTTTGATTGGACCGTTTCACGGTACTCAAAGCTCGCCTCAGTCTTATTTTAAATTTAATTTATGTAATAAATTGTAAGGACATAAGTCCAGTTTTTATTTTATTATCTGTGGCCCTGTATTTGTGTAGCTTAGGTTTTTCTTTTCTTTCTGGTTTGTGTAGTGTAGACTTTTTGGTTATTTTTGGGTTGTTGATTACGTTGATAAAGTGCGTAATTAAAAATTGTTACTACTTAATTTTATATAAAAAAAAATAATAAGAGTTTCTCACATTAAGTTAAAATGAATAAAGATTATTAGTAAATTAAACAAGTTCATGTTTTTATCACTTAAAGGAAAACCTTAGTTTTATATATATACCCAGTTTTGATAAATAACCTAAAAATACTATCTTTCCCAATAAAACAGTAAATTGACTCTGTTTGGTAAATTGACGTTTGTAGTTGTAACGTTAGAGTTTTGCTCGTTAGATTAATTAAATAACTTAAAAACTTGACTAGGACCTGCTTTTAGAGATTGTAACTAGCACACCTAGAAATGACTTTCTTATGTTTCTAAGTCAGAGTTCTCAAACTGTAGGGTTTCGAGGACATATCTGATCTCCTTTTCGGTATCAACATCCAAATCCAGTTAATAAAGCAAAGGCAAATACGGTTATGTTATATTGCATTTTAATTAGTAATTGTTATCTTTCATGCTTAAACCACATTGCTACACGGAACTCTCTCCTAGAGTTCAAATATTGATTGTTATTGATTGTGGGATATTGGGGAGTAGTGTAGTGTTTATGACCAATACCTTCATATTGCATTATTGTGCGAGCTTACCCTCTTTCACACGGGGATAAGCCGTATCGCATCACTAGGATGCTATTGTACAACCCAAGCCGGTCATATACATTACCTATTCAAATCACATTGTTTCCAAATATTGAATTGCTGGAAAAATTGCTGGAAAATATATAGTTCAAGTATTTCAAACGGTTTAAAATTGCAAATTACCATTATTAATTGAAATGTTAGATATATATAATTGTACTTTGCTCCTTTCCTGACTGGATCCCCCCCCCCCCCCCCAAATAGATGACATTGATAATGCTGAGCTATTGTTCAATAGCTATTATGATCCCGTGTTGTACTGTAGCTTCCCTTCCCGAATTTTTTTTGAAATATTTTTAATTATTATTATTTGATTTAAATGGTGATTATTAGATTTTATAAATTATTTGGGTTATTATTTCGGTAGATAACTTTAGCCAAGGTGATGGTATTTATATATATTATAAGTTCTTAATATTAAATAATGTTTTGTTGATAATATAGTGAATAATTGTCCTTAAAAATATATTGTATTTATTTTAGGATTTGGTTAATGAGTTCTTATTTAATATATGGAATTTAATTTATGATAAAATCAATATTTAGTGAGATGTATGATATACCGTGTAAGTGTTAAACTCTCCTTTTCTTCATAAATTTTATATGATTGATTTTTTATTTATTATATATATATATATATATATATATATATATATATATATATATATATATATATATATATATATATATATATATATATATATATATATATATATATATATAATATATGTATATATGTATATAGTAAATATATGTGTTTAAAAGTATACATTATGTTGTATAAAATATATTGGTATATGGTATACTATAAATATTCTAGTATTTTAATATTTTAGAAAAGTTATATGCATATATCTATATATATAGATGTTGAACACATGTACATGTATAAGGGTATATATATATATATATATATATATATATATATATATATATATATATATATATATATATATATATATATATATATATATATATATATATATATATATATATATATATATATAGTTAACTAAAAAGAAGTAACATAATACATTTCTTGATTTCGTTTCTCTCTACATTCTTCTATTTATATCAGTACCAGTTTCGATACTCGAGTGATACAAAACTAGCTTGGCTGATCTGGCACTCCAGGTGGCTTGACAGTACAAGTGGCTTTCCAGTTGGCTTCTTAGTGCTGACCTAGACTCAAAATGTGAGCTATGAGCTATCCCCATACTGAGTTGGCTAGCTGCTAGCTGAATTGCCAAACTGCTAGTGCAGCATTCCTCTTCTCCATTAGTACACTCTGATACTGAAGGTTGATGAAGCCTAGAAAAAGGAGAAGTAATAACTCCCCAGCCCAACTGAAACCCACGAGCCCAGCCCGTTAGCACCCCAGCCAAACCCAGGCTGACCCAAGCTGAGCCCCAAACCGAACTAATCCCCAACCCGAGAAGACTCAGCCCGAGCTTCCTCTTCGGGTTTTACGTTTATAAGTCACCAAACCGAAGAGAGATATCAAGAGGGAGAGACTCGGAAACTCGAAACCCTAGCCGTGATCGCGCCCCATCCCCAGCCTCCTGGGCGGTCACCCCAACGTCGGAGCACCGCTGTGGGGCCGTCGGACGGCGGCCAAGACCGCGCGCGCGCGCCGGAAACAGAGAAGACAGCAATAACTTTGACAGTACAGCCCCAGTTTTTGTGGTACGTTTTCTCTGTCGACGGTTGATCGTTTCTGATTCCGTAAATTTCTAAGAGTAGCCTATATGACCCCCTATGAATACCTCTAATTAGATTCATTTGGTTTGCCTTAAATAAATTGTATAAATTCCTGAAACTTTGGGAAAAACCAGCAAAGAACAGCGTATTAAAACTGTTCTGGACCCCAACTTGGAAGGCAGTTCGTGGCCAACATATTAACAAATTTTGAAAAATAATTTACAACAGTCCTAAACAACCTATAGGACACTAAAACCCAGTTTACGGAAATGGATTTCATCGACTACGAGCCGAGAAATCGGATTCCGAAGTTTGGCGAAAAACTGTTTTCAAATATTAAAAATATAGAAAATTTCTCCGATACCACGTGCGTTCCGCCATCCCTGGCGACGTGGTCGCGAACCGAAAGCATCGAAAGGTGCGTAACGGCTTCGTGGTCGTGTGGGCTTTGACGGAATTCAAATTGGTTGCGTGTGCGCGACGAATTTGATGCGTATCCGTCAAAATTCACCGTATCGGCCTCTGTGCAAATTCCCCAATTACTTTGTGCACGCTCGTCAGATCGAGACGAAACTTACGCCAACAGGACCGTATCATTTTTTTGGTCCTGTATGCCAAGTTTGGTCCGATTCTGAGACAGTTGAATCGGAACGCCGTTTTGCGGGCCCTACGGTCCGACTCAACGGGTAATTTTGTGCACGGCCTGCCGGAATTCAACTTTGGACATACGGTTGGGTTCATATCAGAAAACCGTATCCGTAGACATATAGTTTGACGACTTTAGAGACCATTAACTTTGGCACGCTTTTCGGTGCAAAGCGGGTCCAACGACGGAGATTATTTTTGTCCGAAATTACCGTTTTGCTCCTGTGTCCAGAATTGGACTTAAGGACAGGCAATCCTAGCTAATTTGACTATTCTGAGAATGTTGGTAATGTTTATTTCAGCATTCGGAGACTTCTGCATGTGTTGACTGATTGTGGCTCATTGAGTGGTACATTATTATTGGTATCTCCAGCTAAGGACCTCAGGCAAGTGCACTTTCTGATTGCTTTCCGATTCATAGTAGTCTTTTCATTTCATGTCTATACATATATCTTGCTGCTTGTTGACACGTTCGTCACACGGAGTAGTCGGGAGGGAAAATATCTTAGTAGACATGTGGACTACCCAGAACTATCCCCCGTGTCTTTCGTGAATGATAGCAGCTGCACACGACACGTGCAGGGTGCCGGATTTACCTCCTAGCCGTTCACATGTCGAAACAGATATTTCATACCACATAGGTAGATGTCTTTTATTTTTCTTTTACTTCTCTATCGGATACTTTGACAAAGGAGACCACCATGCTGTCAGGAACCTCTCACTCGAGCTCTACACCAAGGATGTCCACTTGAGCTCCGGGACAAAGTTTTGGCTCGGAGCAAGAATCTGTGGACGGAGCACATCCACCATGCTGTCAGGAAAAATAGTAACGGTGAGAGACCCATCTGAGTAGGACGTATACTTTGATAATATCTCCTCCAACACTCGATCCCACTACTGATATAATTCTTGTAAAGGTGATCTCTCAGAGTATACGTCCCTCTCAGATGGATCTCTCAGAGTATCCTCTCCGGTTGGGTTGTGTTCTGAGCCATCCGTTCTCATAGAGGGTCCTATTTTGGATTCTATATTTTGTATTTTGGTTTCTGTATTTTGTATTTTGGTTTCTGTATTTTGTATTTTGGTTTCTGTATTTTGTATTTTGGTTTATGTATTTTGTATTTTGGTTTCTGTATTTTGTATTTTGTATTTTGGATTCTGTATTTTGTATTTTGGTTTCTGTATTTTGGCTCCAGCTCTATTTGCATTAATCTACGGTACGACATGGTGATCAGGACATAGTCCCTGCAGCCATTCGACTGGCGAGGCAGAAACTATGTAGCCGTAGATAAAGTTGACTGTCCTCCGACCCTCATCCCTCGGCAATGATGATACGACAACCTATCAGAATCCTCGACTCTCTTTCGCTTCTTGGACCAGCTTCCAATCTCTCATTTCCCTCCGGGTCCAGTCTACTCCCAATCTCTTCCTCTTTTATACATGGATCTACAGAATCAATACCATCCAAGGAAGGCAAAACTGAATCAGCATTGTCTTCCGGATCATCCTCATCAAGGCTTAACGGGCTGCTCAGCGTGTCCAGCTTCTTCAACTTCTCGCTGGCTGCAGAGTCGAAATGGGAATGGGTCCTCTTTGCCGGCCCGGAGCTCTGACTCGCACTCGTCGCCGCGCTACTGGTTTCCTCTCCTCCTCTGACGCGAGTCATAAGAAAAGAAATTTCGTACCTCTTCTTCACATAAATATCATTGCCGCCTTGTACTCGAGCCTCCTCGTCTGTGACGCTATCCGACTTCTCGGTGCCTATATTGTCACTCGAATCTCCTGTTCGACTCGTATCGTCCTCTTCTTCGCCTGTCTTTTTGCTCCCTGTCTTGCAATCATCTGCTATCACCGCCGACTCATTCGACTCCTTCTCTGATGACTCCGAGAAGTTAGATAGCATCACAGACGAGGAGGCTAGGCTCGAGTACAAGGCGGCAATGATGTTTATGTGAAGAAGAGGTACGAAATTTCTTTTCTTATGACCCGCGTCAGAGGAGGAGAGGAAACCGGTAGCGCGGCGACGAGTGCGAGTCAGAGCTCCGGGCCGGCAAAGAGGACCCGTTCCCATTTCGACTCTGCAGCCAGCGAGAAGTTGAAGAAGCTGGGCACGCTGAGCAGCCCGTTATGCCTTGATGAGGACGATCCGGAAGACAATGCTGATTCAGTTTTGCCTTCTCCTCTCCTCCACCATGGCTATGGACCCATCTGCTCCTCCCTACTTCCATTCTTCTTATTTGACTCTCTCAGGCACATATGATATCCAGCTCACGTGTAGAGTCGGGAGAGAAAAAGTGGACAGAAAGAGGAGGGGGAAGCAGCACAGCCGGCGGCATGACCCGGAGGAAGTACAGAGGTTTTCTTCAACATACGTAGGAGAACTATAAGGATATATCTTTTCACAATATGTCATCTTGTCAAAGACCCTTAATGTGATAACCATGTTACCGCGGTGTAGGAAGACTAACATGTCATAATTTTCTAAGCCGTGTGTTTTGACATAATCCTTCCAACTCTTTCCTTCTATGTCGTAATCTTGCATTATTACATAGAACTAAAATTCGGTTGGAGGATTATGTCAAAACACACGGCTTATAAAATTATGACATGTTAGTCTTCCGATACCGCGGTAACATGGTTGTCACATTAAGGGTCTTTGACAAGGTGATATGTTGTGAAAAGATATATCCTTATAGTTCTCCTACGTATGCTGAAGAAAACCTCTGTACTTCCTCCGGATCATGCCGCCGGCTGTGCTGTTTCTCCCTCCTCTTCATGTCCACTTCTTCTCCTCCGACTCTACACTTGAGCTGGATATCATATGTGGCTGAGAGAGTCAAATAAGAAGAAGGAAAGTAGGAAGGAGCAGATAGGTTCAGAGCCATGGTGGAGGAGAGGAGAAGGAAAATGCTTGATCAGAACTAGAGGTGGAAAAGTTGTGACGTTGATAGCGTGAGAGAGGGAGAGGGTGGAAAAGATCTTCTCCCCCGACTCTACACTTGAGGTAGATATCATATTTTGGCTTCTGTATTTTGGCTCCAACTCCATTTACATTAATTTACGGTACGACATGGTGATCAGGACATAGTCCCTGCAGCCATTCGACTGGCGAGGCAGAAACTATGTAGCCGTAGATAAAGTTGACTGTCCTCCGACCCTCATCCTCGGCAATGATGATACGACAACCTATCACTATATCTTATATAGTAGTAGATGATGTCTTAGTATTACATCATGTGAGTTCATCTTGATTCTGTTACATTCTTCAGATACTAGATACGATAAGAACATATACTACACCATATGTACAGAACATAGATAATTCACACTAATGTATGCTAGAATGAATTTTGGGTTGTGTTCTGAGCCATTCGTTCCCATATTTTGTGTGATTGTTGTAGACTTGGTTATAGGGACTGAAACATGTGTACAGCGAGAAATGGACATTCTGTGATTGTTTGGATCCTATTCTACAGTGAGAAATTGTTATCTTTTTAAACTGCAGGGAGAAATGGATATTCTGTATTTTATTTTTTTATTTTTTTTGCAGATTTAGCGACGTTTACCGACGTCCTCCGACCCTCATCCTTCGATAATGATGATACGACAACCTATCACTATATCTTATATAGTAGTAGATGATGTCTTAGTATTACATTATGTGAGTTCATCTTGATTCTGTTACATTCTTCAGATACTAGATACGATAAGAACATATACTACACCATATGTACAGAACATAGATGATTCACACTAATGTATGCTAGAATGAATTTTGGGTTGTGTTCTGAGCCATTCGTTGATAGCGACTCCGAAAGTATGCGTCACAATACGTCGCTGATAGCGACAAACAGCGACATATTGCGACTACCTTTAGTGTAATAAAAACCAACGTCGTTGATTTGTCGGAAAACATCGCTAGTTTTATTAGTTCGGCGACGTTTAGCGTCACAAAGATTATTACGTTGTCGAATATTAAACGAATACCGACGCTTTGCGACGTATTTACGGACGTCGCTAATTTCTGATAAAAAGGGTTTCCTCGGTTCGACTTTTCATTTCTCCCTCTTCCCAAATTTTTTGTTCCCGGCCCTCTTCCCCGACCTCGACGACAGCCCGACCCCCTTCCCTCCGGCACCGCTCATCCTCCTCCTCCACCGCGAGCCCCTTCTCCTCCCTCCGGCGAGCACCTATCACTATATCTTATATAGTAGTAGATGATGTCTTAGTATTACATTATGTGAGTTCATCTTGATTCTGTTATATTCTTCAGATACTAGATACGATAAGAACATATACTACACCATATGTACAGAACATAGATGATTCACACTAATGTATGCTAGAATGAATTTTTGGTTGTGTTCTGAGCCATTCGTTTCCATACTTAGCAATTAAGCCATTCGACTGGCGAGGCAGAAACTATGTATCCGTAGATAAAGTTGACTGTCCTCCGACTCTCATCCCTCGGCAATAATGATACGACAACCTATCACTATATCTTATATAGTAGTATGATGATGTCTTAGTATTACATTATGTGAGTTCATCTTGATTCTGTTATATCCTTCAGATACTAGATACGATAAGAACATATACTACACCATATGTACAGAACATAGATGATTCACACTAATGTATGCTAGAATGAATTTTAGGTTGTGTTCTGAGCCATTCGTTCCCATACTTGGCAATTAAGCCATTCGACTGGTGAGGCAGAAACTATGTATCCTTAGATAAAGTTGACTGTCCTCCGACCCTCATCCCTCGGCAATGATGATACGACAACCTATCACTATATCTTATATAGTAGTAGATGATGTCTTAGTATTACATTATGTGAGTTCATCTTGATTTTGTTATATCCTTCAGATACTAGATACGATAAGAACATATACTACACCATATGTACAGAACATAGATGATTCACACTAATGTATGCTAGAATGAATTTTGGGTTGTGTTCTGAGCCATTCGTTCCCATGCTTGGCAATTAAGCATGTGAAATAGAACTGATTATGTTTAGTTTGTCTTACGATACAGATTTGGACATTGCTAGAATGATTGTTGTAGACTTGAACATTGTGTGAATTTTGGGTTGTGTTCTGAGCCATTCTGAGAACTGGACATTGTGTGATTGTTGTAGACTTGGTTATAGGGACTGAAACCTGTGTACAGTGAGAAATGGACATTATGTGATTGTTTGGATCCTATTCTACAGTGAGAAATGGGCTTTTTAAACTGCAGGGAGAAATGGACATTCTGTATTTTATTTTATTTTATTTTTTTTGCAGATTTAGCGACGTTTACCGACGTTTACCGACGCCTTCCGACGAAATTTTGCGTCGGTAAACGTCGGTAGATAATTAATATTATCCAGGCTACCGACGTTTAGCGACGTCATTATATGTCGGAGGACGTCGGTGCACGTCAGTAATTATCCCCAGGAATTCCCAAGATTTACCGACGCTTTGCGACTTTTTACATGTCACTAAATCACCGACGACCCGACGGTAATTCGTCGGTAAATTTACCGACTCATAGCGACACGAAATATTACGTCGCAAAGAACGATGACACGACGGTAGACGTCGGCATTATACCGACGTATAAATACGTCGGCGAACGTCGGTAATTGCGACGTTTGGCGACGTTTAGAAGATCAGCGACTTACATTTCGGCGACCAGTACGAAACGTCGGTAATTTCGTCGCTAAATATTTTTAGCGACAAAAATTGTTGTTTTAGCGACGTCTTTAGGCGTCGCTAAAACGACTTATTCTGGTAGTGACTCCCCCATTACCCAACAGTCAATCAGTCAGTGCTCTCAGAGAGAGTTCCGTGTTGCATCGTGATTTAAACTTGCAATAAAATGATTATTAAATAATTGTAAACTAACACAAAATGTACTTGCCTTTGTTTATGACTGGAAACGGTGTTGGTTCCAGAAAGATGCTAGGTTTGTCTCCGAGATCCTACAGTTGGAGAACTTGACTTAGAACCATTGTGAAACCAAGCTAGGTGTGCTAGTTGCAATCTCTAGTAGCAGGTCCTAGTCAGATTTTAAGTTTGTTTATTTAATCAACTGCTAACGGTTTACGACGCGTACTACGTTGGTTCTCTTTTAGTTGGATAGCCAGTTTTTGGTTTTACTTAGAAAAATTGTCGTTACCGGTTAATTCGCAAAACTTTGTATTTTTAATATTATACGTATAAGACTACATTTTCTTTCAATGGTAAAACGTGGGTTTTGTTAACTACCAATATTTTATTCAAATTATTATATCGTGAAAAATCCTTATTAATTTATACAAAAGATTTATTAGCCACTTTGTAACTAAGCGCCTAATTACGAAGAATAAAACCAACCAGAAAATAAAGGAAAAATCAACCAAGAAAATAAATGAAAAACCTAGACTACGCAATACAGGGGCACAGCTGACAAACTAGGAATATGGGCTTATGCCCTTACAAACTTTACATAAATGAAATAAGAGAAAATTAGTTAGCTCTGACTAATGTCCCGTATTTTAAATATCGAAAACAAACTAAAAATAAATTTAATTAAATATTAGGAGTCTCAGACTTGGTCCAATCGTCACAGTTAGCTAATGCCTCAACGTCCGGGTAAAACCGGTTTCGTTTGCATTTTGCTAGGGCCCACGGACCGGTATGGTCGTCGCCCAAAATCTAATTTAATAAATATTTTCCGAAAACCGATTTGAAATTCATTTCTAAAATTTTATAAAAATTTGGGCAGCATTTCCTCTATTTTCGGGACAACCCAAAACTGGAAAAATGTGCCGAAACACCCATAATAAGAGTCCCAACCCAGGAAACACACCAAATAAACCACCATTCACCAAATAAATATAAAAATCACAGAACGTTCCGAATGAAATCAGAAAACCTGAAATAATCACAGAACCAGAGAATACTAGTTTCGGGAACTCCGAAACTAACTTGGAATTCCAAACACAGAACAGAACGTTTCCGAACCAACTCGAAAAATTCTGAGAAACCACAGAATGTTTTCGGAAACTCCGAAACTACGACGTCCACCTAAAAACTGAATTGCCGGGAAGGAATCGGGGACCAAGTTCATCATCGACTACGTATTGGAAACAGGGACGCGAAATTATACCATGGGTTGCTCGGCTAGAGTTCTCAGATGAAAATTTTAGAAGAAAACCCAGTTCCCGCGGAATCGGGAAAGTCCGAATACGCGGACAGCAAAGGACAGCTGCGGAACGGGAGATCGGGGTCGAGATCCGGCGTGGGTCACGTTGCTGGCAGTGGGGAGGAGCGTTGTGGGCGCTGGACAGGGGCCGAGAGGGAAGGCCGGGGGAGCGACGTCGGAGGTGGGCGGCCGCGGTTGCCGGAGTCGCGCGGGAGGCAGCTTCGGCTGGACGACCGACCCGAGGAGGGGCGCGCGGGAGGGCGCACGTCATGTGTTGGCTGCGCGAAGAGGGATGCGAGTCAGGCGCCCTGAGAGATCGACGGAGGCGGTGGCCGCGGATCGGCACGGCGGCCGACAAGAGGGGTCGGGTGAGAGGGTTTGGGAAAATAGGGTGAAGGGAAAGAGAGGGGAGTTAGAGAGAGGTGTGATGATGGTTGTGCTGTAACCATTTTAGGGAAGTTGATGGAAGATATAGGTGGTAGTGGTGCTAGAAATGGGGAGGAGTGGAGAGTAAAGAACGAAAAAGGGGTGCTGGGTTGTGTGGACGAGAGTTTAGGGATTTTTTTTTTAATTCTTTTAACCAATGGGTATATATATATATATATATATATATATATATATATATATATATATATATATATATATATATATATATATATGAAATTCATTAATGGATTTCATAAGACTTCGGGACGGAACCCAAATCAGGTTCGGGCTCGAGGTCGGAAGACGGGATCCGGGTACGGACTCGAGGTCGGAATTGGACCCCGGACATAGAATCGGGACGGGACAATCAATCAAAGATCCTAGTCCATAATTATTAAAAATAATAATTTTCCCATTCTGACTATAGTAATAATAGTAATAATAATAATAATAATAATTATAATAACTACACTAATAACAATTAAAGGAACAAGATCCGGGAGTGGGTTTCAAGGAACCGAGGGAATCATCTATGCCGACGAATGGCTCAACAGCATGGAGCGCCTCCTCAGCGTCGCTCGACTTCCAGATGACCTCCAGGTTGAAGCTGTAGGACTCCAACTGCTAGATGTAGCAAGCACCTGGTATCGGAATGAACTCCGACTCCAGGACAGGCAGCTTGACTGGAACACTGTCACGCCCCAGAACCAGAATACTGGAGAGCGGGGGAGTGACTCAGCCAGCTACGTATTACGGGTAGATGAATACCGTATAATATGATCAATGCTGTCTAACCAGACGAGGGGGTGCATACTACATAAAAGTCTTACTATGGTCATTACATATCTATTGTCTCAATCATTCAAACAAGAAACAGAAATATAGAACATGTAAGGTAAAGCAGTAAGGCGTCCCAATCGCTCAGTCAAAATGTTCTTGAGATCTGGCTTTACAAAATACAGCCGGATGATGTAGTAAGTATACACAATTGTTATCAGCTGCAGTCTGACTTAATTACAATTATGCAAAAGTAAGTACAAGACAATCCGACTAACATATCGGTGCCAAACGGCGAGGTATAAAGTAGATAACAAAACGAGTGGTGAAGTTAAGGAACCCACTCGAGGCCTCCTGCGATCATTCCTCTAGTATTGACCATCCTGGAGGTGGAAGTACGCTGAGTCCTCGGGAATTAGCTCTAAATCTGGCCATGCAAAACCAGAGAGGTTAGACCTCTAATAGCAAGTACCACAAGGGAGCACGACATGAGAACTAAAACCAGTAAGTAAGAGAATATAATAATAGATCTCTGCTTACTACTAGAACTCACATCACATCAAGACACTTCGAACCAACCTCCCAACCAAACAAGGACAGAAGTTGGCCCGTCATGTCCTGACATTCTGATCATCCCAGTTAGGTAACAGAGTACAGTGCACAAACAAATCATCTTGAACGGCCAATCAACTCCTACGGCTTGCTATTATGAGTCCCAAGTTATCCTGGAATAATGCAATTAGGGATTCCTCAGTTCTTACTATGTGCAAGCAAGGCTAGTCTATCCAGTCAATCAATTGGCCCATGCGTGAATTAGACGAGTCCTAGCAGGACGCCCGTCAATATACAATATACAATAATAATAAAAGCAGATACTGTTTCCTGCCCGTGTGGCAAATTTACAGTATCTGTAGGAACCAGCCGGCCCGTCGGGTACTACTCGTCCTAAGGGGGCTGCCATGTAAGAATTCGGGAATCCATTCTCTCCATGCAATCATTATTTTATTTAACTTAATAGTCTCTAAGTTGAGTGAAATCCCATACCGTGGATCATGGTCATTCAAATGAGTACTTTCGTACGGGGTACGATATGCACAACTCTACAACGATACCAGTGCGGTTAGGTTGCAGGTCTTACATAGCGTAATACAACAATCAAATCTATCCACGGTAATCATGCCTTGACCATAAAGTACACATGCTTCTTTTGTAGAAAAAATAACTAAATAAATAAATAAATAAATAAATAGATTGAAGCCTGCATGTGCATGTATGTCAATATTCGGGATCAGCCAGTCGAGTACAATAGTTCATAACATGAACGTGTCTCATTCATTTCACTCAATAAGACGACTAGCCAGTCTCTTAGTTCCAATTAGGAACGCATGATCAATTTAGTCAAGATCACAATCATTATCAATGGTGGCAAGACATGAAAGTCAACTAGCATTCAGTGGGGTCGAGTCTACAACTCTCAGGGTTTAATTCTAGTCAATCCGGGTATCTATAACTCAATTCATGACACATGGTACATCCCACGTAACAATCTATAATTAACAGAAATACTAGCATATCATGATTATATCAAGTTTATGAAAAAAAGGCGTAAGGATATAAAATGGACGTTAAACATCTAATAAGATATCAATATACAGGGCTATAGAAGATCCAGGGTAAGCAGGCTACTCTCATGTCAGCCTACGCTCATGCCAGCGTACGCTCAGGTCAGGCTACGCTCAAGCCAGCGTACGCCCAGGTCAAGCTACGCTCAAGCCAAGCTAGCGTATGGGAGTCATACGCTTCCAAAAGGCAGCGTATGAACTCCATACGACTCCTTACTATCCAAGTCAGCGTATGCAAGTCATACGCTCCCAAAAGGTAGCGTATGGACTTCATACGACTCCTGACCATCCAAGTCAGCGTATGCAAGTCATACGCTCCCAAAAGGTAGCGTATGAACTCCATACGACTCCTGACCATCCAAGTCAGCGTATGCAAGTCATACGCTCCCAAAAGGTAGCGTATGAACTCCATACGACTCCTGACCATCCAAGTCAGCGTATGCAAGTCATACGCTCCCAAAAGGTAGCGTATGAACTCCATACGACACACGCTTCCAAAAAGTAGCGTATGCAAGACACACGCTTCCTAAAAAGGTAGCGTATGGACTCCATGCTGCGCTAAAGAGCGCGCACAGCTCAGTGACGCAGCTAAAAGCTAGCATACACTGCTCACTGTCTTCTCCAAACAGCAAGAACTCTATGGTTGTACCCCAAGGCTTCAAAATTCCATAACTTGGTCAAAATAAGTCCGAATCCAACTTTTCAAAGGTCAAAGTTGGGTAGAACAAACTTCTCTACAACATGGAACCATCAAAACTTGCAAACAAAGAAGTTTAATAGATTGAAACCACCAAACTCCGAAAATAACTAATTTTTAGATCTACAAAGATTAAGACTTCGAAATGAAAAATGCCAAGTTCTAAACTTTTTTAGGATCTTGCGAGGAATAAAAATGAACTACAAAAACATGGGTTCTCATGTGGAGCAAGTTGTACTTGCCTACGGTTTGGTAGGTGGAGAGAGTAATGAAAGGAAGAAGAAGAAGTAATGGTGAAGAAGGAGTGAATGAGGAGAGAGAAGGGAGAGGGTAGCTTTAAATAAAAGGTGGTGGTAGGTAGGAATTGGGCCGGGTCCAATGGGTCGGGTTTAAGGGGCTCATCCAACCGAAAATAAAACTAAAGCAGAGAAGTAAATTGCAGGAAATAAAATGCAAAAATAAATTACAGAAAATTAATTGCAGGAAATAAATTAATATAAGAATTAAAGAGCAGATAATTAATTAACAGAAACTTAATTAACATGAATTAAAGGAATTTAAATACAGGGTAATACATGATAAATACTAAAATAAATACACATAAGTTGTACATGAATAAGACTACGCATTCTGGGAACGGGGAGTGACAAACACCTTCAAGAGGTTGTTCCGCAGGAAGTTCTTCCCAACATCAGCGTTGCGGGAGATGGAAAGACAATTCCAGGATCTGAAGCAAGGGAACATGACGGTTGGTGAATACGCGGCAGAGTTTGGTCAACTTAGTCGCTTTGCCAAGAACTTGGTTGCTGACCCCGTAGATTGTGCTGAAAGATTCAGATTTGGATTGAGGGAAGAGATTTGCACCACCGTGATCGCAGGCGGCGCCAAGACGTACGAGAGGATCCTAATACGAGCTCAGGATATAGAGAAGAGTCAGCCTGCTCGTTCAAAAGGGAGTATTCTGGAACTAGCAACTTCCAGAGTAACCAGAAGAGGCTCAACCACGACAACCACAACAGGCCTCCTCACCACCAGCAGCAACATCATCAGGCAAAGACCAATGACAGAGCACCTCAGAAGCAGATCCCTGTCTGCGATTTTTGTAAGAGGCCAGGACATCAGGCGAACATCTATAGGAAAAGACTAGGATACTGCCTAGTTTGTGGGTCTGCCACCCACTAAGTGAGAGACTGCCCCACGACATTCAACCTGTAACACCCAGTTTTTCAGATGAGGGTAATTTTGAAATTTTATAATTATAATTATTATTTATTGATAATTATTTCATATTATGATTTTTGGTAATTTTTAATCATTTTTAAACTATTTAAAATTATGACTTGTGATTTTGACATTTTACTATTGTTTGGTTTTAATTTCGAGGAATTTGTCACCTCCAGTTTTCAGGAACAGGATTATTTTTGTCATTTTGTATTTTTGAAATATTTTTAAAATTTATTTTATTATTTATGATATTGTTTTGGGGTTATTTGAGTCGGGTTCGAATTTCAGCTCAATCCGACTTGAAACGGGGACCCGGGGGTAGTGTTGACTCTAGTGGACCCACACATTAGTTAGCCATGGCCCACATGATAGAAATATTTTAGTTAGAGGTTAGACTAATTATTATGGATAAGGTTAGTATGATTAGAGACTTTAGAATGACTAATTTAGCCCCAACCAATTAGCCATTTCCGAATACTAATAGAATAGGTTAGTGGGGGCATTTTGGACCTTACCATAATAGGACAAATAGCCCTATATGGCCAGCCACTTTGGGAGAGGATAGGCTCAAGTTCATTTCATTATTCTCATCCACACTCTCTCTCTTGTTCTTCCCCAAATTTCTATAGAGCAATCCCTAGCAATTTCTTCACCAAATCCTTCTATTTTGCCACCAAATCTTCTTCTTTCCTTCTCCATTCTAGCCAAGGAGGAAGCTACCCAAGTTTGGGAGGATTCGGAGCTCGTTCGTGTCCTTTTGGAATCTCTACGTGTCGGTGTCGCTCCGGGAAGGCTTTTCTTCGATTCGATCTACCGGGAGGTATAAATCCCTTCTCCTTTTCATTTCCTCATGCATATAGGTCTATTTTGAACCTATAGGAATGACCCCCATGGTTGTATCTCCATTTGTGTCCATTTCGTGTCCATTTGGAGGTCATAGGAGTGTCCTTTGTGTTGTGGTTGTGTCCATGTGGGAAAACCCCAAATTTGGACACACTATGTGTTGTTATGTATGAATGAATTATTACATGTTTAATCTCATATTTTTTGTATTGGAGATGTGTTCTATAGTGTCTCATATATATATCTATATATATATATATATATATATATATATTAGTGTAGAGAGTGAGTTCTTGATATATTATGTTATATACTTGTGTTCTTTTGTCTCAAACTACCCAAATCCGTCATAATTTTTATCCACGTTTTTAGTAGCAATAGCAACTTAGAAATGTCATAACTTTTAGCTTAAAACTCCGATTTATCTCTCGTTTTTTTTAAAAGAACCGTATCGAAGTTAGCTTTCCAAATATATATTTTAATAAGCCAAATTCTTTATGTAACTTTCTGTAGAATTATTTGAGTGTCAGCTGTACGAAAGACGAACGCGTTTCGGTATTTTCGCAATTTCGGGAGCTTCCGAACACGAAAATACGATCCGTTTGAAGTTTCGGAAAGCTAACATGAAGTACTACAACATACTTTAATCCTAGAATTTAGTGAATGCCCAATTGGTACAGTATTGGTTCTAAGTAAAAGAGTGACTATACGATATATGCATTTTGTGTAACCTATGAGCCTATGTAGTATGGATATTAAATGAATATAGAATATGTAATGCATGATATGTTAGATGAATGAAATGATATATATATGATATATATCCTCTTTACATTAATGTATATATATGGTTGAATGCAAGCACGTAGGAATGCAATTAATGTAATATATGTAAGCAATGCATAAATGCATGAATGAAAGAATGATATACAATGCATGCATGAAAGTATATAATGAATGCTAGATATAAATGCAAGGTATATATGTAATTATAGATATGATTGCATAATGTATAAATATTATAAATGCAATATCAGATTTCATATGTAGACATTGAACCAATGCATAGCTGATATTTAGATTGAATGTTAGTTCATTTTAGGTTGTTCGAACACTGAACTGTCCATGTAAGCATATATACCTTCCTTTTTCTATTGCCAAGCCAATTTCAGTTTTTAATATAGTGGAATGTCTATGAATGTAATGTTAACCTTCAACCCCTTAATTCGAAATGTTAGTTAATTTCAGTATTAGACAATGCATGAGCTGTATGCATATGGGATGTTGGCTTAATGGCAGATTTCAGATAACATGGTTCATTTTATGTGGTTAGTTACACCAGTTTATGGGATAGCTCACTTTAGTTTATATGTAAATATGAAACTAAACTGAGAATGAACTTCACCCTCTGCACAAGGATACCCCACTCTATATCAACCACCATGCCATGTAACCCTTCTCTAAATGATTGCTATAATATATATAGATTTATGTAAAGTATAGATGCATGTTAGTTATAACTTAAATAGTCTCTACTCTAATGTATATAGATGTATACTTGTAGCCATGCATATTAAGTATAATACATGTGTAATGTAGATGGGTTAGCTTTGTGCCATGTGTAGTGTAAACTCATAACTAGTGTTGATTTCTCTTTTCATGTACACCTCCATGTTCACACACACACATAGCTTTACATGTTAGTTCCTTTCTCTTATATATATATATATATATATATATATATATATATATATATATATATATATAATATCGAATATGCATGATAGTGATGTATCTTGATGTGTGACTTGTGTTGGCTTGTATAGCCTTGTGATTGGTGTGTGACTGCTAGCCTAGGCTTGGTTAGGCCTAGTGAGACTTATTAGACATGTTTGGGCTAGGACTTGACCTAGTTGACTAGTGTGGTTGACTAGAGTTGACCAAGTGTTGACTTTAGTCTAGTTTGACCTAGACAGCATGCAGATGCATTATAGATTACTATTATCATCCCCTGTATATATCTTGACTTGTGTTGCTCTAACTAGGAGTCAGGTACCTCATCTCGGACAGTACATTTACTTCAGACATTCAGATACGAGGCGAGTACATTCTCTGATAGTTCTCTCATTTATTTGTCAATTACTGTATTTCAGTTCTAGTTAGCTGTATGTGATTCTCTGTTACAAACACGTATTTTTATTTCTGAATCCATGTATATGACACACATACTTACTCGTCTTACCTCTATTCTTCAAATCACCATACGAATCACTATTCGAATCATCCTATTCGTATCTTCATATGTTGGTTGGACTTTTATTCGATTGATGTATCGGATTTTAGATTTATTTGTATTAGATGGGCGGGAAAATACTTGATTAGACATGTGAACATTCCCACTATTCGAACCACCCCCTGTGAATATATTCGAACGATAGCCATTCCACACCCGGCCAGGTGTGTGATGTGCCGGATTTACCCATAGCCGTTTACATGTCTAACTAAGTATTTTAAAATACACTTAGAGAATTTATTCGAATCGTTGTTAGAACATTGTGAATCACTATTCATATCACCTTATTCGTATCACCTTATTCGATTCACCTTATTAGAACAATGATTAGAATCACATTCGACTCATCTTATATTAGACTCACATTGGGATTACACTCGACTTATATTGTACCATCTGAACTCATTATGTTACTCTAGTTCAGCTAGATCTTATTTTTACAGTCTTCTTTGCTATGTTTCTCTTCTTGTTTAGTTACTTACTGTCTTTGTACTTTTTCTGTCTCTCTATACCATCACCTGAAAAATTAAACTGCCATATTCATCAATACAACTGTTTATAACTGCTTTATAGTTCTCTGTCATTTACTTGGGATTTCTTGATGAATTGTACTCGTTCCCGTCTTGACTGGATCTGTTGAAAATTTTACAGAGGATGATGAGGAACCCTGCACCCTTACTTGGAGTTTGCCTAGTTGACACTCGCGACCTGGACCCCTGGAGAGGTTCAGGCAGCTGCTCAGGATGATACCTTGTATAGTGTAGATAGCTTAGACTGTTCCTTCTTTTCATGCTTAGCTGTTGTCTTTAATTTCAGAGTTGTATATTTTAGAGATGATGAGACTTTATTATTTCATTCTGCTGTACCTCAGTTGATGATTTCTTATCTATTTCCATCGTGCTACATTCTACCTTAGATTGTGATTGAGTTGTACCTCTGTTGGCCTCCTTTTGGAGAGTATATTCATGTTATGTAGTTATAGTTCATAACCTAGAACAGCGTTCTACCGCCGACACTGCGGCGTAGGCTGGGCGTTGTTACGCTCTCGTACCCTCACTGTGGGTGCTGGTCGTGACACGTTTTTAGTGGTTGCCCATGCAGGTCGAGTTTATGTAGTGGTATTCGAACTAGAGTATCATTACAGCCTGCAGTAGGATTAGGATATTTTGGAGGTACTCAATCACATTAGGAAAAACTCTTAATCAGATTCCTTTTTTTTCAAAATTTGTTGCTTATTGACTTCCCTTGAATATAAACTGTCCTCCTTTGAATTTTTTGCTTCATTCTCAGAAATTGCTTCTTGTTTGATCAGTTTTCATGATGGTTATGAAGACACGATCTCATCGCTTCGGTTCGGGGGATACTATCGAGAGGCTGGCCACCTCTCGTCCTGTTCATCAGGGCCTCGAGACTGTAGCTTCTGTTGTGCCGACTCGGGTTGGCGTTTCTGCTACATTGGAGGTGCATCTCTATCTGTACAGAGATTTTCTCCCGTTATTTCTGATTCTCTCAGCAGCGGTGATTCATGCAGCATCAGCAGCAGACCAGGGGAAACCAGCAGGGCGAGCTATCGTCAGGACAGTCGAGGATGCACAGACCGTTGGAGATCTGGCTGCAAGTTCCGTTCTTCTCAATTCTATTTCCGCAATTGTCTTTTATAATTACCTTGAAATCCGATTACATCTGTTCCTTGTTGATTGATTTATTTTTGTCATGTTACTCTTTTGTTGTGTTTGTTTTTTTTCTTCTGAGAAAATCATATGGGCTAGGTCGCCTAAATCATGGGATCTAGAATCCTCGATAGTCGTGTTAGTTGGCATAGTGAGGACATGTAGTCAGATTTTGGATGTATACTCGGGTATGGGAATTTAAGGTTTTCGTCGTCGCATGCGGCAGTACGAAAATTTTAAATACCATGAACCTAGAGGTACGTACCTTAGTCAAGGACTCTACGATTATCGTAGCCTTGCTCACTAGCATGATGAAGACTCTGGACAACATGATTTTGGACAGACGCATATGATTAACAGATTGTATCTTGAGAAGGTTTAAACATCATACCCTTTTGATTGTTATAAATGACTTAGGAGTAGGGATATTTAGTTTTGTAGAGCTTATTCATAGGTAGTTCCTTCATAGTATAATGGTATGATGACTTGTAGAGTGTCTGTACCCTAGAGGTGATAGTTAGCATTGGTGTTAGAATAGTAACCCATTGTAGATAATTCTCCTGTTATCTATAATACCAACCAGTTACACATAGGATGTTAGTATGCCTTACATGCTTGATGATTATTACTACTTTTCTTTACATTTTCTAATGAGGCACCCATGACCAGAGCCTGCCTTTGAGTATAGTTGTAGTTTCACCTAAGACCGAGAGGTCTATTTGCATAGATAGATTGCAGATGATATTGGCATATGGGATATATGTTAGTTGGTATCTATAGGCCATTGTTGTATAGGGTTATAAACATGTTGTTTAGCCTATACTTGGTTCAGTTTTCCATTTTAGTTAAGTTTCCTTCGTGTTGAGTTCCTTTGTGTTGATCACCTTTATAGGCAGTGTGCAGACCCTTCACTAGATACCATGTCCCCTTGATTCAGACCATTCATCCTTAGCCTAGTTCTAAGCATTGTTTCAGACCCTTATAAGTTTAGTCTGCCTTAACCCTTGGTTGATCAGTCATGTATATATATAGATGATATACTTAGGATATATGTGATGGGTTGTTGTTCTTGAGCATATATATATATATATATATATATATATATATATATATATATATATATGTGGTATTTGGTATTTATGTGCTTAGCTTGTAGGTATTTAGTTATAGGTGACTTGATAGGATTGGGAAGTTAAGAGCAAGTCTATTATAGAGTTTCTCTTTTGCTAAATTCTAGTTGCCAACACCTAAATAGCTAGCATAGGTAAAACCCTAAGAAGTTGACCAGTTGATGACCAAGTACTTGGATGTTGAGAAATTGACTAGTGATTGACCCTTGACTATGTTTGACCTAGAAGGGGGTGCGATCATCTTAATTTCGAGGACGAAATTTTTATAAGGTGGGTAGGATTCTAACACCCAGTTTTCCAGATGAGGGTAATTTTGAAATTTTGTAATTATAATTATTATTTATTGATAATTATTTCATATTATGATTTTTGGTAATTTTTAATCATTTTTAAACTATTTAAAATTATGACTTGTGATTTTGATATTTTACTATTGTTTGGTTTTAATTTCGAGGAATTTGTCACCTCCAGTTTTCAGGAACAGGAGTATTTTTGTCATTTTGTATTTTTGAAATATTTTTAAAATTTATTTTATTATTTATGATATTGTTTTGGGGTTATTTGAGTCGGGTTCGAATTTTAGCTCAATCCGACTTGAAACGGGGACCCGGGGGTAGTGTTGACTTTAGTGGACCCACACATTAGTTAGCTATGGCCCACATGATAGAAATATTTTAGTTAGAGGTTAGACTAATTATTATGGATAAGGTTAGTGTGATTAGAGACTTTAGAATGACTAATTTAGCCCCAACCAATTAGCCCTTTCCTAATACTAATAGAATAGGTTAGTGGGGGCATTTTGGACCTTACCATAATAGGACAAATAGCCCTATATGACCAGCCACTTTGGGAGAGGATAGGCTCAAGTTTATTTCATTATTCTCATCCACACTCTCTCTCTTGTTCTTCTCCAAATTTCTAGAGAGCAATCCCTAGCAATTTCTCCACCAAATCCTTCCATTTTGCCACCAAATCTTCTTCTTTCCTTCTCCATTCTAGCCAAGGAGGAAGCTACCCAAGTTTGGGAGGATTCGGAGCTCGTTCGTGTTCTTTTGGAATCTCTACGTGTCGGTGTCGCTCCGGGAAGGCTTTTCTTCAATTCGATCTACCGGGAGGTATAAATCCCTTCTCCTTTTCATTTCCTCATGCATATAGGTCTATTTTGAACCCATAGGAATGACCCCCATGGTTGTATCTCTATTTGTGTCCATTTCGTGTCCATTTGGAGGTCATAGGAGTGTCCTTTGTGTTGTGGTTGTGTCCATGTGGGAAAACCCCAAATTTGGACACACTATGTGTTGTTGTTATGTATGAATGAATTATTACATGTTTAATCTCATATTTTTTGTATTAGAGATGTGTTCTATAGTGTCTCATATATATATATTAGTGTAGAGAGTGAGTTCTTGATATATTATGTTATATACTTGTGTTCTTTTGTCTCAAACTACCCTAATCCGTCATAATTTTTATCCACATTTTTAGTAGCAATAGCAACTTAGAAATGTCATAACTTTTAGCTTAAAACTCCGATTTATCTCCCGTTTTTTTTAAAAGAACCGTATCGAAGTTAGCTTTCCAAATATATATATTTTAATAAGCCAAATTCTTTATGTAAATTTCTGTAGAATTATTTGAGTGTCAGCTGTACGAAAGACGAACGCGTTTCGGTATTTTCGCGATTTCGAGAGCTTCCGGACACGAAAATGCGATCCGTTTGAAGTTTCGGAAAGCTACCATGAAGTACTACAACATACTTTAATCCTAGAATTTAGTGAATGTCCAATTGGTACAGTATTGGTTCTAAGTAAAAGAGTGACTATACGATATATGCATTTTGTGTAACCTATGAGCCTATGTAGTATGGATATTAAATGAATATAGAGTATGTAATGCATGATATGTTAGATGAATGAAATGATATATATATGATATATATCCTCTTTACATTAATGTATATATATGGTTGAATGCAAGCACGTAGGAATGCAATTAATGTAATATATGTAAGCAATGCATAAATGCATGAATGAAAGAATGATATACAATGCATGCATGAAAGTATATAATGAATGCTAGATATAAATGCAAGGTATATATGTAATGATAGATATGAATGCATAATATATAAATATTATAAATGCAATATCAGATTTCATATGTAGACATTGAACCAATGCATAGCTGATATTTAGATTGAATGTTAGTTCATTTTAGGTTGTTCGAACACTGAACTGTCCATGTAAGTATATATACCTTCCTTTTTCTATTGCCAAGCCAATTTCAGTTTTCAATATAGTAGAATGTCTATGAATGTAATGTTAACCTTCAACCCCTTAATTCGAAATGTTAGTTAATTTCAGTATTAGACAATGCATGAGCTGTATGCATATGGGATATTGGCTTAATGGCAGATTTCAGATAACATGGTTCATTTTATGTGGTTAGTTACACCAGTTTATGGGATAGCTCACTTTAGTTTATATGTAAATGTGAAACTAAACTGAGAATGAACTTCACCCTCTGCACAAGGACACCCCACTCTATATCAACCACCATGCCATGTAACCCTTCTCTAAATGATTGCTATAATATATATAGATTTATGTAAAGTATAGATGCATGTTAGTTATAACTTAAATAGTCTCTACTCTAATGTATATAGATGTATACTTGTAGCCATGCATGTTAAGTATAATACATGTGTAATGTAGATGGGTTAGCTTTGTGCCATGTGTAGTGTAAACTCATAACTAGTGTTGATTTCTCTTTTCATGTACACCTCCATGTTCAAACACATACATAGCTTTACATGTTAGTTCCTTTCTCTTATATATATATATATATATATATATATATATATATATATATATATATATATATAATATCGAATATGCATGATAGTGATGTATCTTGATGTGCGACTTGTGTTGGCTTGTATAGCCTTGTGATTGGTGTGTGACTGCTAGCCTAGGCTTGGTTAGGCCTAGTGAGACTTATTAGACATGTTTGGGCTAGGACTTGACCTAGTTGACTAGTGTGGTTGACTAGAGTTGACCAAGTGTTGACTTTAGTCTAGTTTGACCTAGACAGCATGCAGATGCATTATAGATTACTATTATCATCCCCTGTATACATCTTGACTTGTGTTGTTCTAACTAGGAGTCAGGTACCTCATCTCGGACAGTATATTTACTTCAGACATTTAGATACGAGGCGAGTACATTCTCTGATAGTTCTTTGATTTATTTGTCAATTACTGTATTTCAGTTCTAGTTAGCTGTATGTGATTCTCTGTTACAAACACGTATTTTTATTTCTGAATCCATGTATACGACACACATACTTACTCGTCTTACCTCTATTATTCAAATCACCATACGAATCACTATTCGAATCATCCTATTCGTATCTTCATATGTTGGTTGGACTTTTATTCGATTGATGTATCGGATTTTGGATTCATTTGTATTAGATGGACGGGGAAATACTTGATTAGACATGTGAACATTTCCACTATTCGAACCACCCCCTGTGAATATATTCGAACGATAACCATTACACACCCGGCCAGGTGTGTGATGTGCCGGATTTACCCATAGCCGTTTACATGTCTAACTAAGTATTTTAAAACACACTTGGAGAATTTATTCGAATCGTTGTTAGAACATTGTGAATCACTATTCATATCACCTTATTCGTATCACCTTATTCGATTCACCTTATTAGAACAATGATTAGAATCATATTCGACTCATCTTATATTAGACTCACATTGGGATTACAC
This sequence comes from Iris pallida, assembly GCA_029216955.1. Classification (NCBI taxonomy): domain Eukaryota; kingdom Viridiplantae; phylum Streptophyta; class Magnoliopsida; order Asparagales; family Iridaceae; genus Iris; species Iris pallida. The sequence continues at coordinate 4,737,073 of JANAVB010030820.1, forward strand.
TCGACTTATATTGTACCATCTGAACTCATTATGTTACTCTAGTTCAGCTAGATCTTATTTTTACAGTCTTCTTTGCTATGTTTCTCTTCTTGTTTAGTTACTTACTGTCTTTGTACTTTTTCTATCTCTCTATACCATCACCTGAAAAATTAAACTGCCATATTCATCAATACAACTGTCTATAACTGCTTTATAGTTCTCTGTCATTTACTTGGGATTTCTTGATGAATTGTACTCGTTCCCGTCCTGACTGGACCTGTTAAAAATTTTACAGAGGATGATGAGGAACCCTGCACCCTTACTTGGAGTTTGCCTAGTTGACACTCGCGACCTGGACCCCTGGGGAGGTTCAGGCAGCTGCTCAGGATGATACCTTGTATAGTGTAGATAGCTTAGACTGTTCCTTCTTTTCATGCTTAGCTGTTGTCTTTAATTTCAGAGTTGTATATTTTAGAGATGATGAGACTTTATTATTTCATTCTGCTGTACCTCAGTTGATGATTTCTTATCTATTTCCATCGTGCTACATTCTACCTTAGATTGTGATTGAGTTGTACCTCTGTTGGCCTCCTTTTGGAGAGTATATTCATGTTATGTAGTTATAGTTCATGACCTAGAACAGCGTTCTACCGCTGACACTGCGACGTAGGTTGGGCGTTGTTACGCTCTCGTACCCTCACTGTGGGTGCGGGTTGTGACACAACCGGACCGGAACAACACAGCAGAAGGCTTCCCTACCCACTCAGCAACAACAGTTTGGGCAACACCAATAGAAGGCTGTGCGAGCTTTTGTTCTAGCAGCAGACGAGCAAGAGCCAGAGTTGGAACACACCGCTGATGTCATCACATGTTCCATTTATGTGCATTCACATCCTGTTTTAGCATTATTTGATTCGGGTGCATCACACAGTTTTATATTATCAAAGTTTATTTTTGTACACCACCTAGTTACGGGGTTTAGCAAGATGATATGTAGAGTTATGACCGGTGGTGGACCCATACCCATGACCGAGACCTGTAACTGCCCCATAACTATCTCAGGCCACAAATTCTTAGCACCCTTACTTATGATGCCCTTGTCCAACTATGATGTAGTCCTAGGGATGGACTGGTTAAGTAAGCAGCATGCCCTGATAGATTGTCACAGATGATGTATAGTTTTCAGCCCACCAGGAGGACCGGAGTTTGAAATCTCTCGAACTCCGAAAGATATGGAGAGTGTTATCTACTCCTCTATCACCGAAGACCCCGGGCCACCTTATCCTATCATAGCGAAATTCATGGATGTCTTCCCTGATAGTCTTCCGGGATTGCCCCCAGATCGAGGTGTGGAATTCACCATTGATCTAGTTCCCGGCTCTTCCCTTGTTTCTCGAGGATGCTACAGAGTCAACCCCAATGAGGCCAAGGAGAAGAAGGACCAGATTGACGAACTGAAGGCCCAGGGATTTATCAGAGATAGAGCTTCACCCTTGGGAGCACCAGTTTTGTTTGTACCCAAGAAGGATGGAACCGTGCGGATGTGCATCGACTACCGGGCGCTTAACAACATCACCATCAAGAACAAGTACCCTCTGTCCCGGATCGATGACCTGTTTGATCAACTAAGTGGAGCTAAGGTATTCTCGAAGATAGATCTCCGATCTGGCTACCACCAAATCAAGATCAGGAAGGAGGATATTCCAAAGACGACATTCAACACAAAATATGGACAATATGAATTTTTAGTCATGTCGTTTGGATTGACTAATGCCCCTGCGGTATACATGAATCTCATGAACAAGTCTTTCATGAATACCTGGATCAGTTTGTTGTTGTCTTCATCGATGACATCCTGATCTACTCGAAGACCGAAGAAGAGCATGAAGAGCACCTGAGAAAAGTTCTGAGAACTTTAACGAAGAAGAAGCTCTATGGTAAGCTATCTAAATGCGAATGTTTCTTAGACAAAGTAGATTTTCTAGGCTATGTTGTCACAGGAGAAGGAATTTCGGTGGACCCAAAGAAGATAGCTGCTATTGAGATGTGGACTACACGAAGCTCAGTTGCAGAAATCATAAGCTTTTTGGGCTTAGCTGGCTACTACCGAAAATTTGTAAAGGACTTTGCCAAAGTTGTTGAGCCAATGACGAAGCTCACCAGGAAGAACGAAGAATTTATTTGGTCCGAAGCTTGCTAGTCAGCATTTGAAGAGTTGAAGAAGTGACTTACAATGGCAACGATATTATCGCTACCCTCAGGTACCGGCGGTTTCTCAATTTATAGTGATGCCTCCGGTAAAGGATTGGACTGTGTTCTTCAACAAAATGGGAAAGTAATTGCTTACGCATCTAGACAATTACGGACTCATGAGAAGAACTATCCCACGTATGATTTGGAGCTTGCAGCAGTTATATTTGCTTTGAAGTTGTGGAAGCACTACCTTTATGGAGAGAGAGTGAAAATATTTACAGACCACAAAAGTCTTAAATATGTTTTCACTCAGAAGGAGCTGAACATGCGACAGAGACGATGGCTGGAGCTGATGAAAGATTTTGACATCAATCTGCAGTATCATCCGGGTAAGGCTAATGTTGTTGCAGATGCACTTAGTCGATACCCGATGGCAATGTTTTTGACCAAGGAGCGGCATTTGCTGGAAGATATAGAGAAGCTTGGACTGGAGATTGTATTGCCTGAAGAGGAAATGAAGAAACTGGAAAGAGAAGCCATTGTACCAGGAGCTGATTCATCAATGATGCAGTTGCAAGTGCGTTCAAGTCTGATGGACAAAGTCAAGGAGACACAATTCCAAGACAAGACACTTTGTAAACTCAGAGATCAAGTACTGGCAGGAACACTTGATGGATTCTCAATCGCCAGCGATGGAGCACTGAGGCATGGTACGAGACTTTGCGTACCAATTGGCGAACTGAGGAACGAGTTGATGCAAGAAGCACATCAGTCGCAGTATTCCATACATCCAGGAAATCCATGTAGTCGGATAGTGCGTCTAAGGACATCCATGTAGGTGTAGGGTTGGTATTTTATTTTTAATGTATAGTGAGTAACTTTTATAAATGATAATTAATGTATTAATTGCTTTTTATTTAGTTTCGAAATATGATAATATTTCTTTAAATACCATTTTAGAAATTGGGACCTTTGACTAGAAATATATATATATATATATATATATATATATATATATATATATATATATATATATATATATATATATATATATATATATATATATATGGTGTGTGTTTAATAGATTTAATAAATTTGAAATGAATATAAATTTACTATATATATATATATATATATATATATATATATATATATATATATATATATATATATATATATATATAGTAAAATATATATCTATATATATATATATATATATATATATATATATATATATATATATATATATATATATATATATATATATATAGTTAAACAAATATGTCTATATTGAAACTTTATTCTATTAAAAAAATATCTTCAATAGATTATTATCTAATAGGTTATTTTATATTATTGGGAGAAACGAAGAGTAGCAAATAGTGTATATATATATATATATATATATATATATATATATATATATATATATATATATATATATATATATATATATATATATATATATATATATATATATATATAAAATATATATATATATATATATATATATATATATATATATAGTTGAGAGGATCCGGACAGCACAGTTAACAGATTCCAAGATTCAGCGGCTCAGAGCAGAGTGCGAGGCAGGGAGAAGGCCAGAGTTATGTATTCATAAGGATGGTACACTTCGACACGGCACGCGTCTTTGTGTACCCAGTGGAGATATCAGACAGGAAGTCATGGCAGAGGCTCACAGTTCGCAGTATTCCATCCACCCAGGCGGCACAAAGATGTACCGAGATATTCGTCAGCACTTTTGGTGGAATGGTATGAAGAGGGAGATGGCCCGGTATGTCTCTCGATGTTTGGTTTGCCAACAGGTCAAGGCTGAACATCAGAGGCCAGCTGGACTTCTACAACCTTTACCGATCCCAGAATGGAAATGGGAACACATTACCATGGATTTCGTGACTGGATTACCCAGGTCTCCGGCAGGCAGAGATGCTATTTGGGTCATTGTGGACAGGCTTACCAAGGTGGCACACTTTCTTCCATTTAGAGTTGGACAGTCAACGGCACAGCTAGCAGAGATGTATCTCAGGCAGATTGTCAGACTTCACGGAGTGCCAGTCAGCATAGTATCAGACAGGGATACGAGATTCACATCGCACTTCTGGCGCAGTCTTCATCAAAGTTTGGGGACTCGTCTCAAGTTCAGCTCAGCGTATCATCCGCAGACAGATGGGCAATCAGAGCGTACTATACAAACTCTCGAAGATATGTTGCGGTCATGTACCCTTGACTTCGGTGGTTCATGGGAGGATCACCTGCACCTGGTAGAATTCTCGTACAACAATAGTTTCCAGGCCAGTATCCAGATGGCACCCTTCGAGGCTCTGTATGGCAGGAAGTGCAGATCTCCGTTAGCATGGGACGATGTCGGAGAGAGGCAGATGCTTGGTCCAGAACTGATTTCTCAGACGGTTGAAGTGGTCAGGAAGGTCAGAGATCACCTCCGAGTTGCTCAGGATCGCCAGCGCCATTGGGCCGATGCTCATCGGCGCCCCTTAGAGTTTGCCGTCGGCGACCATGTATTCCTTAGGATCTCGCCTACCCGCGGCGTCATTCGTTTTGGTGTACGGGGAAAGCTTAGTCCTAGGTATATAGGGCCGTTCGATATTCTGGAGCGAGTAGGCGACGTGTCCTATCGTCTCGCTCTTCCGCCGTCGCTAAGTGAGGTACATGATGTATTCCATGTATCCCAATTACGACGGTATATTTCGGACCCGAGCCATATCCTAGATCATTCGGAATTGGTTGTTGGTACTAACCTTTCGTATGAGGAGAGGCCCGTGTCTATATTGGACCGGAGAGAAAAGACGCTCAAGAACAAGACTATTAACTTAGTCCGTGTTGCTTGGGGTCATCACTCTCTAGGTGAGTCAACGTGGGAGCGTGAGGACGACATCCGATCGCGATATCCCTACCTGTTTGACTCGTGAGGTATAATGTCTTTCTTATGCCTTACGCTTTCCCTTCCTTGCTTGCATTGTATGATTGTATGATTGAACTGCTTAGTGTAGCTTGTCTGTGCTTAGTATAGCTTGTCGTGGCAATCTCTAGCTCCTTGATTAAATTCCGAGGACGGAATTCTTTGAAGGTGGGTAGAGTTGTCACCCTCATTTCCCGTATTTCGTATTTATACTCGTAGTTGGATTTTGGCTTGTATTTTTAATTTTCTCGACTTGCAGAATTTTGGGTTTTCTCGTATTTCGGGTTTTGGTTCGGCTTGGTTTTAATTGGTTTGGTTTAGTTTGGTTTGGTTCATCATGAGTGGAACACCTTAACCTACACTCTACCCTCATGACAACACAACCACCCTCATTATAACTCCACCTACTTTCTCTCTCCTCTTTATTCTCTCATTTATTTCTTACAACTTTTTCTTCTTCCTTCTTCCACACAACTCCCCAACCCATTAGGCAAGTGCACCTTGCCATCAAATAAGCACCACCTTTTATTTGTTCATTAGCTAGATTAGGACATGGAGAACAACATTAGAACTTGGAATTTTGTGATTTGGAGTCTCCATTGTTCTAGATCTAAGTTTTAGTTATTTTCGGAATTCCTTGGTTTTGATCTATTAAACTTTGATTTTAGCTTATTTTGATGCTTCCATGTGGAAGAGAATTCAATTTTACTCAAGTTAGAACTTTGAAAATCTAGATTTGGCTTTGATTTGGAAAAGATATGAAAGATTGAATTTTTAGTGTTCTTGGTGTTCTTCTCGGCCTGGAGAAGAAGATCTACAGTCTGCGCTCTTTAGCGCAGCACTGGATTGCGCAGCACTCCTGCACAAACCATTCCTGCACAAACCATTCCTGCGCAATCCTATATATATATATATATATATAAGAGTTAAATAGATAAAGAAAATAAAAAAATAGATTGAACCATATTCCTTACTATTCCCAGAGGAAACAATAACCATGAGAACCCGACTAACGGAATAGGCTAGGGAAGTAAGGATACGAGAGATTTGAATTCAAATTTGTTTAAATCCTAATAACTAAAATCTAAATTGCGATCAAACCAACTCCCTAAAACCTAATAAGGGAATTCAAATCTCTGTTACCAAACAACTTCTCTCAATATCTTTCGTGCGTGCGCGTGTGCTTCTACCATGAAATGAAACCCATCGATCCCTACCATTTGGGAGATCCCCATGACGAACACGCAACCCAGCGCCGCCTTCGGGACCGCGTGCCGCTGCACCGAGCAACTGTAGCCACGGTGCGCGCACGGCAAGTCTACTGTGATGCAGCAGTAAGCAGCAGCAACAACCAAAGTTTCAGGTTACTTTACGTCCTCCTCTTTCAACGAAATTCGATTTCGTAAAATTCTATAGGAAGGTTATACGACCATCTAGAAACCCTAGTTTTAGGTTTCGAATATAGATAACCCATCAGTCCACAAATTTGACACAAAGTCGGAGAAAAACTGTCCCAAAAGAGGACATAGAACTGTCCCAAACTCCCTACTTTGAGTCCTGATTTCCGTCAAACTATAAATCAACTTGAAAATCCATCGATACGGTGTGTGCCCCGACAAATCGGGAGACGTAGCCGCAACCCGTGAGCATTATAAGCATCGAAAGATGCGTACGGATGTTGTGGACGTGTGGGATTCGACGGAACTCGATTTCATTGTGCGCGCGCGACGAAATCGAAGCATATCCACTGAGATACCCCGTATCGACCTCTTTGCAAATTAGCCAATTACTTCGTGCATGTTTGTCATCTCGAGACGGACTTGCACCAACAGAACTGTGTTGTTTCTAGTCATGTATACCAAGTTTGGTCCAATTTTGAGAAGGTCGACCGGAACACTATTTTGGCGGGCCCGCGACCCGATCCAACGGATAAATTTGTGCATGACACACCAGAATCCAATTTTGGAGATATAGTTGGGATCGTATCTTCAAACTGGACCTGTAGACATATAGTTTGACGACTTAAGAGACCATAGGCTCTGGCACGATTTTCGATACAAAACGGATCCAACGGAGGACATTATTTTGACCAAAAATTATGATTTTGCCCCTGTGTTCGGAATTGGACATTTGCGTAGGCATTCTTAGACATTTCTTTTATACCAAACTCGTCGATGATGTCTATTTCAGCATCCAGAGACTGTTGCGCGAGTTGACTTGGGCTCAAGAGTGGTTGGACAGTGTAGGTTTGCGTGATACCCTTAAGCCAATTGGACTATTCTGAATGCAACGGTGCTATATGTTTCACCACCAAAGGACCCCAGACGAGTATATTTCTGATAGTTTCATATTTGATAAATTTGATGATTCATGTATTTAGTATTGCTTACATCGATTCTCTATCAACTCTCAACACGATGGCTATACGATGTAGTATGGATCCCTTGCATATTTTATTCGTGATTATATTTTCGTGACTCATGTATAATTTCCATGTTCATGACCTGCTTGGATCCAATGGTACTAGTCGGAAGGGGAAATACTCTAGACATGTAAACAAAGTGTCTAATAGTAGTCTCACACTTCACGTGCGGGGTGCCAGATCTACATTTTGTGTCTCATTACAGTCGAACATTGTAGCACCCAGTTTCCCAAATAAGGGTAATTTTGAAATTTCGTGTTTATAATTATTTTAATAATGATATTTAATTCATGATATAATTTTTGGTGATTTTAAATCATTTTAAAATTATTTAAATCAATGACTTGTGGTTTTGACGTTTTGCTAGAGAAACCCTAGAGACTGTTTGACATAGAGCCTAACCATGTGATTATGATATTTTAATATCATTTTTGGCCTAAGAATATTTTTGCATTTGACCTCTCTGAATTATTTTGATATTATTTTATTATTTATGATATTGTTTTGGGGTTATTTGAGTCGGGTTCGAATTTCAACTCAATCCGACTTGAAACGGGGACCCGGGGGTAGTTTGACTCTAGTGGGACCCACACACTAGTTAGGCATGGCCCACATGATATTAATTTTAGTCCACATGATAGAAATATTTTAGTTAGAGGTTAGACTCATTATTATGGATAAGGTTAGTGTGATTAGAGACTTTAGAATGACTAATTTAGCCCCAACCAATTAGCCCTTTCCTAATACTCATAGAATAGGTTAGTGGGGGCATTTTGGACCTTACCATAATAGGACAAATAGCCCCATATGGCCAGCCACTTTGGGAGAGGATAGGCTCAAGTTCATTTCATTATTCTCATCCACACTCTCTCTCTTGTTCTTCTCCAAATTCCTAGAGAGCAATCCCTAGCAATTTCTCCACCAAATCCTTCCATTTCACCACCAAATCTTCTTCTTTCCTTCTCCATTCTAGCCAAGGAGGAAGCTACCCAAGTTTGGGAGGATTCGGAGCTCGTTCGTGTCCTTTTGGAATCTCTACGTGTCGGTGTCGCTCTGGGAAGGCTTTTCTTCGATTCGATCTACCGGGAGGTATAAATCCATTCTCCTTTTTATTTCCTCATGCATATAGGTCTATTTTGAATCTATAGAAATGACCCCCATAGTTGTATCTCTATTTGTGTCCATTTCGTGTCCATTTGGAGGTCATAGGAGTGTCATTTGTGTTGTGGTTGTGTCCATGTGGGAAAATCCCAAATTTGGACACAATATGTGTTGTTGTTATGTATGAATGAATTATTACATGTTTAATCTCATATTTTTGTATTGGAGATGTGTTCTATAGTGTCTCATATATATATATATTAGTGTAGAGAGTGAGTTCTTGATATATTATGTTATATACTTGTGTTCTTTTGTCTCAAACTACCTAAATCCGTCATGATTTTTATCCACGTTTTTAATTTCAGCCCTAACTTAGAAATGTCATAACTTCTAGCTCAAAGCTCGGTTTAATCTCCAGTTTTTTTAAAGAAGCGTATTGAAGTTAGCTTTCCAAAAACATGTATTAATAGGCCTAATTCTTTCTGTAACTTTCTGGAGAATTATTTGAGTGTCAGCTGTACGAAAGACAAACGCGTTCTCGGTGTTTTCGCGATTCCGGGAGTTTCCGGAAACGAAAACGCGATCCGTTTGAAGTTTCGGAAAGCTAACACATAGATCTATAACATACTTTAATCCTAAATTTTAATTCATGCTGAGATGGTACAGTATTGATTATTAGTAGGAGTTACTATTCGGCATATGCATTTTGTGCACCCTTGTGTATAATATAATGTTCTATTTGATTTTAACCCATGTTAATGTATATACATTATGTAATTAAATAGAGAATGCAAGCATGAGTAAATGGTTAAATAAATAATGTATGAGGTGTAAGTATCCTATCTAATGTAAGCATGTATAAGTATGGCTTGTAATGAATATGTAGGTTCCATAGTATGTAATGTATGGTGCATATAATGGTGCAAGAGAATAAATGAATGATGAATGAATGCAAGCATGAATGTAATATAATAATAGATGTAATATATGCAATATACAAGTTAATGAGATGTAATGTTCTATGTTAACACAAATCCTATATTACCTCATGTACCCCCTTACACTATGTTGACACTATCACACTTGACACATTGTTCACTTACACTTGGATACTCTTTGATATGTATACACTATGTATGCCCATTTAACCCTCACTTGCCCCTTTGCCATGTTCACATACACACACATAGCCTCTTAAATAAGTATTTATGAATATAGTTAACTTAGCTATGTATGTATATTATATATATGTTAGCATATTGTGTTGTAATATATAAGTTTATATAACCATTTGAAATGCCATGATTATAGACCTAATGTTGAATACCAATATATGCATGTGTATATATGTGTAGACATATATAGCTTAAAGTAATAGATTACCTAGTGTATATCCAATGTGAATTCTTGCCTATTTGAGTATTGAATAATTGCATGCTATATAGAGTTGGGTGTATGTTGGCTTGTATAGCCTTGTATTGATGTGTGCTTGCTAGGATAGTCTTGGTTAGGCCTAGTAAGACTTGCTGGATTAGGACATGACCTAGTTTGACCTAGTTTGACCTAGTTTGACTAGTGCAGTTGACCAGAGTTGACCAAGGGTTGACTTTGGCCTAGTTTGACCTAGATTCATGTAGAATGCATTGTAGTGCTTTATATTACCCTTCTGGACATGTTGTGACTTGTGCTGTTCTAATTAGGAGCCAGACACCTCTCCTCGGACAGAATCTTTACCTTGGACATTCAGATATCAGGCGAGTACATTCTCTGATCATTTCATATCCTGCTTAGAACTATTTCCTGCAGTAGATTACTTTACTTGTACTGTCACGTTGGTCACACGGATTGGTACTATACGGATCCCTTCTTGAGATGTTATCCTTAGGGAGCATCGGGTACTACATGTTCTGTGCGTTTCACTTACATGTCGTATCACTATGCTTCACAGGTTTTTCGATCACTTGTGACATATACTCTTATGATCACAGAGTCTCCTAGAATCTCTTATCCCATTCACTGGGTATCCTAGAATCTCCTAGAATCCCCATTTTTGGGACTTCCATGTACCACCCTTCGGGGGCTTTGCGTGGAATCATAACATAACTTGGTTGGATCCTTGTGTACTGATTGGGGGTACGGGGGAGTAGAAGTAGACATGTGAATAATACCCAAGTAGTATCTTATCATAATCTCTTCCATAGTGTCTTATCAGAATCTCCTATGCCATTTACATGTCTATATTGTACTCTGACTCACTAGTCACTGCTAGTTCTCTATTTATAGTAGATATTTCTATTACAGCTCTCTCTCTGTTTACATACTGTACTTCTTTCAGTACCTGTATCTTACTTTACTGCATGATTATATTTTCTAACTTGCTATGATCTGTTGAGATGTACTGTACTCGCTCCTGTCCTGACTGGACCTGTTGATAAATTTTACAGATAGCCTGGAGGTTGCCTGCTAGCCTAGAGGAGACAGTAGAGGTTGCATAGATTGCTAGGGTTTTTGCTTATAGTTTATTTTCAGTCATCTTGAGTTGTATTTATGGATTACTGTATTTGGGTTTTGAGATGTATTTCTGGGTTTATGTATCTTAGACACTTAGACTTCTATCTCCTGTATCTCTTTTGGATTTCATGTTTTATCTATCCTATCATGCTCTACCTTAGATGTGATTGAGACTGTATCTGCTATGTCACCCCCATTCAGGGAGTATAACTGCCTAGCATTATATTGTTAGATGTTGTGACCTAGGACAGCGTTCTACCGCCGACACTGCGGCGTAGGCTGGGCATTGTTGCGTTCTCGTACCCAAACAGTGGGTGCGGGTCGTGACACACATTTTGTGTGCGGTGTATCTCATTACAACCGCATATTCTATGTGCAGTGTGTTTCATTACAGCCGCACATTTTGTGTGCGGTGTGTCTCATTACAGCCGCATATTCTGTGTGCGGTGTGTCTGCTTTACCCTTAAACGTTTACATGTCGAAGTAGTATTTCAATACACTAGATAGGTACAGTTTCTAATTCCACCTTATACATTGCTGGTTGCAGGTCTTGTCAGCTTTATTATTATTCTCACTTGTCATTATTACTATGCTCCTTCAGTTCCATAATTCCATACTTATCAGTTCATTATGCATTTACTTATTATTTACAGTTTTATAGACTTTGTCAATTATTGAAATTGCTGTTAGAATGTACTCGTTCCGTTCATGACTGGAAACCAATATTTTTTAGGTTAGTCACGACAACTCTTAGCATTGGGGAGGCATGGGTATGCTGAGATTAACCTAGAAGATTAGTTAGATGTGTTAGAAGTTTGTATGACATTGTACCCTTCTTTAAATGTAAAACTTGTAAATTTTGTAAAGTTGATTTAGTCTTGTGAATGAGCAATAAAGTTATTCTTTATACGATTTTGAGCATCATGGCCTTGACATCGTTCTACCGTCGACTCTGCAGTATAGGATGGCTTGGAAACGTATTCGTATCCAGAAAAGGTCGGTGCGGTTCGTGACACTTTGGCTCTGGCACACATTTCCGTGCAAATCAGATTCCAATGTCTGGTTGGTCAATGGGTCATTTTGAAATTGACTTATCGGAATCCAATTCTGGATATATCATTGGGTTCGTATCATCATTTTAGACTCGTTGACATATACTTTGCTAGATTTAGTAGACTTGGACTCTGACACGCATTTTCGTGCAAATCGGATTCCAACGTCCGGGTCGACGGATCATTTTGAGATTGGCTCATCAGAATCCAATTCTGAATACACCGTTGGGTTTGTATCGTCTTTATGAACCCGCTGACATATAGTTTGCTAGATTTTGATGACCTTGATCTTGACACGAGTTTTGGTACAAGTGGGTCCAACGGCGGACCGTATTTGATCCAAAATTACCATTTTACCCCTATGTCCATAATTGAACTTATAGATAGTATATCTTAGCTAATTTTCTTATTTCGGGAACGTTGGTGATGTTTGTTTCAGCATCCGACGACGTTCATATAGACTCCATTGTTGCTACCTTTCTTAGACTTGACGATTTGCCTGCAGGACATTATCGATTACTGCTTCACCCCAGGCAATATATCTTGTCATACTTGTTTTGTTTACATTATTCATATATATTCTTGTATTGTTAGTTGGTGACAATGGTAGTGTGCATCCATGGATAACTTGGGTTTTATCGATGATGGCATTGATGTTATGGGTGCGTGCTGTGTGACTTAGAGTTAGTAGACGTACCCAAAAATGACGAAGTTATCTCAATAACTTCTATGACTCGACACGAGACATTACACGGCACTGTGAGTGTGGGTTCATTGTGTTGGCACGAGCTTACGCATTCGACTGATCATCGGTACGAGCGATTCATGTGTCTTTACATATAGAGTTGGATGGTGTCTAGGCTACAGACTTGCATTGAGTTATGAATTGTTTAAGTCGTGGATACGACTTGCACGGTTCATGGACGGGGAAGATTATCAGTAGGCGTATGGGACAAACAGTTATTTTATTTTAGCTTTAGTAGGACCCGGTTATGGGCGTGGTTACCTAGTTATGGGCCATACATACACTAGGGATATGTCCGACAGCGGCCACTAGCTGTGCGCTAGGTACGGTCGGAAGGTATACTAGTGCATGTGTGTTTACATTGGCTCGTGATCCGACGTCGGCCCGTGTTTTGACGCAAATTCTTAATTCACCTACCATACGCTCCAAAGTCGTCTTCAACATGCATTCACATAGAATGGTTAGTTCGTGTACCTGTATCGGACCGTATCATGGGATAGTGTCTTATCATGGGCTGGTATGCCATCCATTGATCAGGATTGGTCAGAGACATGGTTTACTGATTGATGACTGTATATTGGACCGTGTTATGATTCAGGTTGTTCATTTTATTCAGTTCATATTATGGCTGTATTTCTGTATCTTGCTACGTCCTGCTGAGAACTTGGTGATCTCTCCAGGTATTTGCTGGACAGGTGCTGCGAGATGCACCGAGATTTCAGGTATATTTATATGTGTTCCCTGGTATTTTCATTTACTCTTTCCTGTATACATTTCACCCTTATTTGATCATTCTGCTACGTAGCCTATTATTTACAAGCCTATTCCTTTCTCGAGCTTGCTCGAACATGTATATTACTGGATGGCCAACTTTAATATATTATGTTCATTCTTGATATTCGTTTCATTACTGTGGATTGAGATATAGATGATCAGTTACTTTTAGTACCTTTGACAGCGTAGTACATCTAGGGATGCGTCCATTAAATTGGAAACTTATCCTAGATCGTATTAGCTGGCATGCTCGCGTCTCAAGTTCCTGTATATTTTGGAACTGGGACGTGACAACGTTAGTAATCAAGGAAAATATCTCCCACTTTAGCCACTTGAATTAGAGTTATTTTATAAATATATCATATTAGGTAGTTAAATGCTTGGCTATTTTTTTTAAATAATTAGTGTAGTATTTATGTAGTTATTTAATATCTTTTTATTAATTTTTTTAACGGAAAATTTCAACAGAAACATAAAAGTTTATTAATATTGCAGAAAAGGCACAAAGTTTGGGAAAATTACAGATTGAGCATCGTCACGCCCAATTTTTGGGCGTGAAAAATTATCCCCCGCTAACCCCCGGCTTAATTTGGAGAAAAAAAAACAATAAAAAAATTGAAAGGGCGCCCAAAAAAGGGGCACCAAATTTGCATTTCTTATTAAAAAAAAAAAAAGCCGCGGGCGCCGATTTTGCATTTATCGAGAAAAAAAAAACGCGCCCAAAAGTGGGGCGCCGATTTTGCATTTATCGGAAAAAAAAAAAATGCGCCCAAAAGCGGGAATCTCTGTCAAGGGCTAATTCATGCATGGACACGCGGCACAAGCCGAACGCGCTCCCTGCTACGCGACACAAGGGGGTGAAGGCGCCCTTTTTTTATAATTCTTTTTTTACTTTTCCTTTCTTCTTTTGTTTTCTTTCTTTTGCTTCTTTGTTCAGCACAACCATCTTTTTCTTTCTTCCTTTCTTCTTTTGTTTTTTTCTGCTGACATGGGTGGTTTAATTTCGGCGCCCCTAAATGGTGCGTGGTTTTTCTTTTTTTCTTTTTCTTTTTTTTTTTTTAACTTTTCCTTTCTTTTGTTCCTTTCTTATTGCTTTTTTGTCCGTAGCTGTAGCTTTAAATTCGGCGCCCCTAAATGGGGCGCCCTTTTTTTTTCAATTAAAAATCGGCGCCCTTAATTGGGGCGCACATTTTTTTTTTTAATTTATTTTTAATTTCCCGGGGATTAAGGTCGGATGATGACGAAGATTAATTTCTTACGACCTAAAGTAGGGCGTGAAAAATTTTCGCGCCCTATTTTTAGGCGTGACGATGCTATCCTCGCAAATTTTCCAAACTTAGTGCCTTTTGTGCAATTTTTAATAACTTTTATGCTTCTCGTAAAATTTTCCCTTTTTTTAATTTATTTAAATTATCTTTTGAGTAGAAAATATTATATTAATTAACAGAACATAATAAACTATAAAAAAATAGCTGTCCAAATAATGTTCAAAGTCTTATTTGAACGGCTTAGATCCTCGTTACACGCATACTACCAATCCTTAGTGGCCATCCACGTGTCCTCTCTGTGCCTGTTCCTGAACTGTCAAAACGAATGTAACTACTTTCTCTCCGCGAGAATCGCTGGCATTTCCAAGAGGGAGGAGGAAGAAGAAGAAGTAGACGACAACGAGAAGAAGAACGAAGAAGAAGAAGAAGAAGAGGGAAGAAGAAGAAGAAGAAGAAGAAGAAGGAAGAAGAGGAGGAGGAGGTGGAGGAGCTAGAAAGAGCCAGCCTCCCGCCTCTTTCTCCGGTCACAATTTTTAAAAAAAATTCGAGGTAATCAAACAAACATTCTCTCACCGACCGGATCGATCGATCGAACCGAGTCCCAACAATTTTATTTCCGTTCCGATCGAGACGGGGAGACGTGCGGACACGAAGACACGGCACCGATTTTGGACAGTAGGATCGTCTTTTGGTGTCCGACGCGGACACGGCACCGAATTTGTGGAATGTTTGTTTGGGTCGGATCCTCTTTCTCTGGTCGAATATTTTTGAGGGAATCTTCATTGGTCGATTGAACCCCAATTTTCTTTCTGTTCCCCATCGAAATGGCGGAGTGTACGGACACGGAGGCACGGAAGCGGCGCTGATTTTGGCCTGTAGGAGTGTCCGTCGGTGTCTAATACGTATCCGACACAGGCACGATTTTGTACCATAGGATCGTCTTTCGGTGTCCGACGCGGACACGGCACCGAATTTTTGGAGTGTTTGTTTGGGTCGGATCTTCTTTCTCCTATCGATTCTTTTTGAGGGAATCATTGGTCGATTGAACCCCAATTTTCTCTCTGTTCCCCATCAAAATGGCGGAGTGTACAGACACGGAGGCACGTCTGATACGTGTCCGACTCAGACACCGCGCGATTTTGTGTATGTGTGTGTTGGGGGGGGTGGCGGTGTTCGTGTTTCCTAGTTGGACCGGAGCTTTCTTCCCTGATCCAATATTCTTGAGGTAATTAAACAAGCATTCGGTAATAGCGAAATATACGGTCATTGTCGACGTCACTTCTTGTGAATCTCTTGAAATGGTGGAATGTACACAAAGACACTGATATACAGTGCTGATTATGGCCTGTATGAGTGTCTGTGTCTGATACGTGCCAGATACGGACACCACCAACTTTTTGGAGCGTTTGTGTTTCCTAGTTGGACAGGAGCTTTCTTCCTCTGATCAAATATTTTCAAGGTAATTAAACGAACATGCTTTTCGTTCGGTTTAGCAAATTATATGGTCATAACCGTTGCGGTTTTCTGTGGATCTCTAGAAGTGGTGGAATGTATGGACACAACGCTGGTTTTGGTGTGTAGGAGTCTATTGTGTCTGATATGCGTCCGGCATGGACACCACCGATTTTTGGATCGTCCGTGCATCCTATTTGGATCGGGACCTCTTTGTGATTGTTCTCAAATTCCTTTAATATTTTGCAATTTTTGTCATTGTATACTGGGAATTTTTTTTTATAAGCGCTACATTTTGTTTATTTATTTATTTATTTTGAGTGGATTTTTTGGAATTAGGGTTTGTGATGTATCTATATTCTGTTTGTTATAGATGTCGGGCTGCGAGAGCCTATGTTTCTTCTGCCCTTCGCTCCAGACCAGGTCAAGGCAGCCTATAAAGCGCTACAAGAAGATCTTATCCGACATATTCCCTCGGTCACAGGTTACAAACTTCTTAAATCAAAATTTATGAATTGAAGAAATTGCTATAGTTCGGTTAATAATCTTCAACATTGTTCTCTTGGATTCTATGTTGCTGATTTTGGTTGCAATTTGGTATATCTCACTAGCTCACGTGTTTGCAATGTATATACTGTTTGTTGCTATACACCCGAGGGCAAAACTGTTTATATCTATTACAACAAGTCCAGTTGTTTCTTTTTTGGAGATAAGGGTAGACATTAATGACCATACATGTCCAGGGTTACTAACACCAAGACATCTTCCCATTTAATTAAATTTTTGCCGGGCTGGGATTCGAACCCACTCCCACTGGACCATCCACTCGGTTGTAAGTTTGATTATTTTTACAATAACAGTATTGGGTTTTCACCTTCTATAGTGCTCAGAATTGATGGTGATGTTATGTGCTAATTCTTATTATCTAACCTAAGGTTGCCACTAGTTGTGCGGGCTTATACTGTATAGTTTTCTCAACCAGGAATTTGGTATCGAGGCAGAGGTTCAAACTTAAATTTTTCTGTACAGTTGTGCTTCAGAATATTTCTATACAGTTGTGCTTCAGACAAACACATGTTTCAGGAAAGCCTTAGATGATGACCAGCATGGTATAAAATATACTCCCAATATACCTGGCCATTTATATTTGGTTCTGACATGCTAATTTCATGAAATGACTTTAAGCCAATTCTTCCGTTGGAGCCCTTAATATTAGCCTTTGTTGGTCAAAGGTCATCCCCTACTTCTGTATTTACCTGGCCATCTTTATTTGGTTATGACGTCAATTTCATGAAATGATTTTAAGCCAATTATTCCGTTAGAGCCCTTAATATTAGCCTTTGTTGGTCAGAGGTCATCCCCTACTTCTGAATTTTTGCAGGCCATAGCGAATGAAACACGAATGTGAAGGGATAACTTCATTTGAAGTCTACTATTGGCCTTTGTTGGTCAGAAGGTCATCCCCTACTTATGTATTTTTTTTTCATGAGATAGCAAAGGAAACAAATGTGTAAAGGAGAGCATCATTTAAAGTTGGAAGATGGTCTCTTTTAAAATCAAACTACCATATCTAGTCGTGCTAGAGTTTAGACACTTAGCATGTTCTGGATCTTCATTTACCAAGTGTCGGACACTCGTCATAAGATGTAGGGCATCGCAATTCCAATCCAATTAATCCTACACCCCTTGAAGAATTATAAAGCAGTAAGAGTCTTCTCTCCTCCCTAGTCAGATATTTAGGTGCCACTCTTGATATTCTTTTGTATTTTTGAATAAATCGCCCCAAGCATAATCTGATTTTTCGTATCTGTTGAGAACCATGGGAACACTTCTAATTCTCATCAGCATCATTCATGGCCGGTCCTGAGCTCATGGAGGCCCGAGGCGGATTCTCGAACTGGGGCCCTATACATGATGGGAAAAAGAAGTAACCAAAATAAAAATATAACAAATTTTTTTGCCACCGATATTTGAACTAAGGACCTCTAGTATATAAGGCTAACATGATAACCGCTAGACCACAACTCTTTTGAGTTAAAGATCTCCCATAGTACATCTTTATTCTATTCTAGATATGTCTATGTTGGTGTCCCTATAATCTTTGGGCCCTGGGCCGTCGCCCAGCCTTCCCTGGTCGAGGGCTGCCACTTGCATCATTCAAACCTTCTCCCATGAGTATGTGGTTGGCTATGGTCCTATGGAGCATATGAATACTCCATAAAAGAATTGACATATGTTTATGAACGACTGTCAGTCTGATGCCAACTCTCTATGTTTGGGCCAGATTCCTAGATAGGTAGCTATGAGCAGAAAGGCCGTGTCATAAAACCTAAACAGTTAGTTGCATATGCCCGTTTTTGGTAGTTGCATGCCTGCTTTTGTTTTTAGTTGCAGGGTCTTGGTTTACATGACTATATTATGATTATGATCTCTCTGTCTTTACTTTTTCTTTTGATACTATCACGTGTATTGTTGGTTCGATACAGTGGTCTTATGGTTCTTCACTATTTTAAATTTGCGAAGGTCACTAGTACATTGTAGGACATCTTGCCTTCTGAAAAATGATACAGTTTATAAAATGTGTGATTTATACTTGAAAGCTTTTGCGATGTTCCATTTGGGCTGTGATACAATGAGCTTCATATGGTGCTTCTGATCTTTATTTAACCTGACTATGTTTGATAATAAGGGCCTGTCACTGCTCCTTTTGGGTTTTGAACCTAGGGTCTCCCGTCCCTTACCAAAGGTCTCAACCATTGGGTTGCCCAACCTTTGCTTGCAAGAATGTTTCTTTATCATCACAAGTTCGGTGTTCGGGAATAATTGGATGAGGTAAAAAGTTCGGAATTTGACAAAAAATTGGTAAAAGTTCAGATAAAGGAAAGACTATAAAAATCATATGTAGGACAATCATATCTTTTAGAACTTTAGGAATATGAATATAATTTTTTAGATAATATAATATTTTTAGATAATATTTTTATTAGGAAGTATTTTAAGGAACTACATTTAGAAGAAGAAAAAGTCTTTACTATTCTTCTCTAATTACTATTTTTCCCACCATCGCTTGTATTAGAATCTGCAATTAATTTTTCTGTAAAGTGGTTCAACCCACTTGGTATATTTCTGTAGGGGGGGCTTAAGAAAAATACTTTAACAGTTGATGGACCTTTGATAACAAATACAAATATAAGAACTGTGGCTTGTGAGTCTGGCTGACAGAAAATGATTACCAAATTTAGTCCCACATCGGATGGCCAGAAGTGTGGCAAGAATATAGAAGTGCCTATAAGATGAGAAGTGAACAATAGACACAAGTGAAGGAATGTGAATATAATTTTTTTTAGATAATATAAGTTTTTTAGATAATATTTTTTTAGGAAGTATTTTAAGAAACTACATTTAGAAGAAGAAAAAGTCTTTACTATTCTTCCCTAATTATTATTTTTCCCACCATCGCTTGTATTAGAATCTGCAATTAATTTTTCTGTAAAGTGGTTCAACCCACTTGGTATATTTCTGTAGGGGGAGTTTAAGAAAAAATACTTTAACAGTTGATGGACCTTTGATAACAAATACAAATATAAGAACTGTGGCTTGTGAGTCTGGCTGACAGAAAATGATTACCAAATTTAGTCCCACATCGGATGGCCGTAAGTGTGGCAAGAATATAGAAGTGCCTATAAGATGAGAAGTGAACAATAGACACAAGTGAAGGAATGCCTCATTTGTGATCCTTGGGTGGAAAGCCCAGCCCCAATAAGTAGGCCTGTTAAGCATACAGGTTTACATAAAGAAGGCGCATTATTTGCTTTTTAGTCACAAGTAAGCGAATACTTTGAGGATTTTATAATTATTTGCAAATTAACAAACAGTTTGTGGATTTATTTGTCTAGATTAGTATTTGTGAATTATTAGGGACTTTTTAAAAAAAATTGTGAATCTTGTGACTATGGTCTTTATTTGATACAGACATGTCCAAATGTGTTAGTTCACTTTGGGCTGAAAGGAACTCATTCGTTACAGCCTTTCAGAGCCGTCTCAAGGAAAATTGGGGCCCTAGGCGAGAATTGAGATCCTTTTATAAGATAGTTATGTTTTTAATAATTTTTTTAAAAAAGAATTCTTAATCGAAGTTCTTTTTTTTTTTTTTTTTTTGCTTTTTGAGTTACAAATTCATAAATTATTTTTTTTGTATTCAATTTTTTTTACAATATCTTTTTCAATGAATAATATAGCTAGTTCATTTAATCTTTTTTGGGACAGTGTGGATTTTAGGTAACATTTTATTATTTTCAATTTTGAAAAACTTCTACTTATGCGAAAATGTGGGCTATATCTCTAACAGTTTCTTATGCTGAAAGAAGTTTTCAAAATTAAAAATAATAAAATCATACCTAAGATAAACTATGTCACAAGAATCAGTTTGTTTATTTGATAAGCTACATATGTATTTGGAAAATAATCAATTAGTTTTAAATATGATAGAACTTCTATTGAAGTTTTAATGTCCGGTTTTAAAACTTCTCTTAAATTTTTTTTAACTCACTAAATAAATCTAACCGTCAATATAGCTAGAAGTCTCATATTTTAGCTTACATTCAAGATTTAAACAATAAATTTTTAAGTTTTCATTGTCCAATGATTATAAGATTTATTTTTTTAAGTCTGTAAACAAAAATATATTGTTAGTTAGAGAAAGAGAGAGAGAGAGAGAGAGAGAGAGAGAGAGAGAGAGAGAGAGGAGAATATTCAAAAATCCTAGAAAAGCCGTTGGATTACATGCGTCTCATCCCTTGATTTTTTTAAGGGTCTAAACAAGTACACTTTTAATGTTAATAAAATCTATGTATCATATCCATATTGTAGGTTCTTATTTTGAGTTTCTGTGGTCGAATTGAATAATATTCTGAGTTTGTAAACAAAAAGAATTATGAGATCTATTTTTTCAACCGTTGGAGAGAGAGAATCCCAAGAGAGGGAAGTGGAAAGGTTGGCTCTACAAAAAAAGTTACAAAAATTGTTGTTAGTTGTACTTTGCTAGAAAAGTAGAAAGTAGGTACATTTATAATTAACTGTATATACAACTCTATATACATAGGTATATAAGCTAAGGGGCCCTTCCTATATTGGTGTCCTGGCAGTGGCCTCACCTGCTTAGGTTTAGCCGGTCCTGCAGCCTTTGTATTACCATATTAGACACTGGTGTCCTCGATTAGATCTCTGTTTATGTTGGTGTATCCAAACTCCAATGCATGTCAACTTTGTATATTGTATGAACAAAAGATCAGGATTGTATAGTTAAAACTTTAGTATGATGGAAGGACACCTGACAATGCAATATTGCTGTATGACTTTGTTTTGTTTGTTTATTTATTTATTTATTACTCCCTAGTTAAATATCAATATAATTGCTTCTTTACTTCTTGAAAAAATTGATCAAGGGGTATGCCATGCCTGCAGGATGAAGAACCAAACGATAGAATGATCAACAAATTGTGCGATTACGCATCTAAAAATCCAATGCGCATTCCGAAGGTAATTTTTTGTTTGACTGTTTCCTTTTTAAATATATAAGACTGGACCTTTGAAATGTCCAATCAAGCAATGAAGAACACATACTTCCCCTCTTTATTTTATTGAGTCAACCTAATAATTCACGAGGACTAATTCTTTTTCTGGCATTTTCTTTGTCCCAATCCCTTGAGTTTTCATTTTGTTTGTAGTGGTTGTGTCCAGAGAGGAAAAATAAGATTGCACAAAAATTTTGTTTACTCTCATATTTGTCAATTGACTATCTTCTGGACTTTTTAAAGACATTTGTCTTGTGGTGCTTTCTCCTCCACTGAACTTTGAGATTGAGCATTTATCTCTACTATTATAATACGGCTTGGAAATAGCAAAAAATGAGCCGTCCAAGCTGCATGTTTATTCTCCACTAAATAATTTTTTTTTAAATTAATTAATTTTTAATAAAATTATAAATACCGTACCTAATGTAGTTAAAAGTAAAAAAAATCCTAAATCCTTCTAAGTTAACATATATCATGTCCTAAAATATATTCAATATTTAAACTAAATACATTATATTATCTAACTAAACACATATCCAAAATTCTAAAAACATATCTATAACAAATCATAATTAAAATATAGGCTAAATTACAACTTGATATCCTCAACTTTGATTGACATCAACTTAATACTCGATACCCTAACAATGGTAACTGAAATAATAAATGACCAAATTACCCTCCCCTCCCTCTTTCTGGCATCCCTCCCCCCTCTTTCTCCGATGCGGGTGGGGAGGGGGTGGTGGGGTGGGGTGCGCACAATGGCAGTGGCAATCGCGACGGGGAGCGCGCGTGTCGGGAGGCGCACCACAGTAGTAACGTGTCACGCACAAAAAATTGTGCCCTACCGAGACGGACTTGCGTAACTCTACGCGGAGCGGGGTTATGCTGGAAGCTTCCGAAACTTTCTAGAAGATGCCTCTGAAAGATTCAAGAATATTCTAGAAGATGGTGGAATCCTCTGGAAGACTCGAAATCTTTCATGAAGACTCATAAACTTTCTATATGTTTTAGAAGCCTCCATATGAATATCTAGGTTCTAGAGTTTCTTAGAATAATTCATGGAATATTCTGTTTCAAGAAGTTTTTTGTAAGCCCTATGGGCTATAAATAAGTGGGGGGCTCATTTGCTCCTCACCACCCAAAGCTGTAATCTCTTCTAGTATAGTGAACAATCTTCCAATCTCTCTTTTTTGCTCCACAATATTCTCAATATCGCCTTAGCGATCTAGCTAAGCGGGTTCGGGGAGGTTGGCATGCGTCTTCGAGTAGGAAGCTTGTGCGCCGCACGGGTCGAAGTGTAGCCTAAAACACTAAGTCCGTGACCGACGACTGCGGTAGGGAGCACGCGACGGCGGCCGGGGGGGGGGGGGGAGGGGTGGCGAGGGCGGGAGCGCACGACGAGGTCGTGGGGTGGGGCGCGCGGAGGGGCGGGGCGATGGGTACGACTGCCGTCAGGAAGGGGAGAGTGTCGTGCCCCGGCCCGCTAAATCATTTGTCCTTGTATTGATTCAGCCGAATCGTTTGTCGTCGCATTGATTCAGCCGAATCGATCGTCCTCGCTAGAACGTGATGTCGTACGAGTTTGGAGTTGCACCCGTACAAGGCAAGATATTTAATCTTAAAATGTTATCTCAATTCGAACATTCACAGCGGAAGAAAGAATAATATTGAAGTTACACAGGGTATGCGAAACAATTCTCTTTATTGAATAAGCAGTGGAATACAAAGGCTCTAAATAGCTTCAAATGAATCATGCCAAATTGGCTTACATCACTCATGATTTCTCTAGCCCACAAAGGATCTCTTCGTTCCATACACCATGTTTTTTATATCCCAACCGCATCTTTATGTTGCAAGTCCGAGCCCTGACACCTCAACAAGTCCAAGTCGCTTCGGTGCCTGGGGGTTGGGGTATTAGTACATATCTCGTACTGGTGAATGGAGAACCCACTCGCCTAAATTGACACTAAATAGTGTTGTGAATCATGCAGCTTAATTTGTGATCTTTCTATCACTATCTAGGGTCAGTTTCTTGAAATATTGTAAGCAGGAAAACATTTAATCATGGCAAACATGTCATCTTTGATTCCCGTAAGTAAACATGCGACATATATATATCTCGTGTCATTTCGTTGCGATATCTTACCAATCCAATGCACTCACCCTTGCGATGATGCAAGGTGAATGGCTACCATTCTTTCATGTCATGTTAAAAGATATTTGTGCATGATTTGTGTTCCTGCACCATCGGCACCCTTCTATATGAAGGTCACTGGTGACACATATGCCGACATTAAGGATAATCTCCCTGGTTAGATGACTCGCGTATCGCATGCGGATTGCTAACCCCATCGAAGGCATCATCTAGCCGTATTATTGCCGCACCCACCATTTGGGTCGCAAGCACAACTGGTGGTCCAGCAATACCCCATGTCGATCCTTTGACACGATGGACTTCTCAAATTATTCCTTCTAGGCCGAACGGTCTCGGTGCCCTGGTGAATCATGATCGAGGATTCCTCAAGCCTTGTGCACAGGCATCCAAGCGTGACCATGCAATACGCATCTAACTCATACAACAGAAACATAGTTTGGTCTGAAGCTTTAAAATCACATCATCTCACATTACCATTTTTTTCATTCAATATTCCATACTTCGATTCATTGTTCCGTAGTACCATGCCCAATTCAATTTTTCAA
Source organism: Iris pallida (assembly GCA_029216955.1). Lineage (NCBI taxonomy): Eukaryota > Viridiplantae > Streptophyta > Magnoliopsida > Asparagales > Iridaceae > Iris > Iris pallida. The sequence goes on from JANAVB010030820.1 coordinate 4,761,787, forward strand.
AGCGACGACCCGTAGGTCCCGAACACATTGAGGAGCTATGCCCCTTTGTATAATCATCAGTTTCGTGGCATTTGTGCCACAACTGCTCATTTCACGTATGTCACGTCCCAGAACCAGAATACTGGAGAGCGGGGGAATGACTCAGCCAGCTACGTATTACGGGTAGACGAATACCGTATAATACGATCAATGCTGTCTAATAAGACGAGGGAGTGCATACTACATAAAAGTCACACTATGGTCACTTCACATCTATTGTCTCAATCATTCAAATAAGAAATAAAAATAGAGAACATGTAAGATAAAGCAGTAAGGCGTCCCAAACGCTCAGTCAAAATGTTCTTGATATCTGGCTTTACAAAACATAGCCAGATGATGTAGCAAAGTATACACAATTGTTATCAGCTGCAGTCTGACTTAATTACAATTATGTAAAAGTAAGTACAAGACAATCCGACTAACATGTCGGTGCCAAACGGCAAAATATAAAGTAAGTAACGAAACGAGCGGGGAAGTAGGGAACCCACTCGAGTCCTCCTGCGATCATTCCTCTAGTATTGACCATCTTGGAGGTGGAAGTAAGCTGAGTCCTCGGGAACCGGCTCTAAATCTGGCCATGCAAAACCAGAGAGGTTAGACCTCTAATAGCAAGTACCGCAAGGAAGCACGATATGAGAAATTAAAACCAGTAACTAAGGGAATATAATAATAGATCTCTGCTTGCTACTAGGATTCACATAACGTCACGACACTTCGAACCAATCTCCCAACCAAACAAGGACAGAAGTTGGCCCGTCATGTCTCGACACTCTGATCATCTCAGTTAGTCAACAGAGTAGGTATAGTACACAACCAAATCAATTTAAACGGCCATGCAACTACTACGGCTTGCTATTGTGGGTTCCAAGTTATCTTGGAATTATGCGATAAAGGATTTCTCAGTTCTTACTATGTGCAAGCAAGGCTAGTTTACCCAGTCAATCAATTGCGCCAATCATGTATTTAGACGAGTCCCAGCGGGACGTCCGTCGTTAATATACAATGTACAATAAATAATATAAGCAGATACCACTCCCTGCCCGTGTGGCAGGTTTGCAGTATCTGTGGGAACCAGTCGGCCTGTTGGGCACTTAATAGTCCCAAAGAGGGCTGCCATGTAAGAACTCGGGAATCCGTTTTCTCCATGCAATCATCATTTTATTTAACTTAATAGTCTCTATGTTGAGTGAAATCCCATGTCGTAGATCATGGTCATTCAGAATGAGTACTTTCGTACGGGGTACGATATGCATATCTCTACAACGATACCCGTGCGGTTAGGTTGTAGGTCTTACATAACGTAATGAAACAATCAAAACTAGCCACGGAATAATCATGCCTTGGCCATAAAGTACACATGCTGCTTTTGTAAAATAGATAAAGAAATTAAAGCCTGCATGTATCTATATGTCAATATTCGGGATCAGCCAGTCGATTGCAATAGTTCATATTTCATATGAACGTGTCTCATTCATTCAATTCAATAAGACGACTAGCCAGTCTCTTAGTTCCAACTAGGAACGCATGATCAATTATTAGTCAAGGTCATAATCAATATCAATCAATGTTAATTCGGGACAAGAATCAGTCAAAAGGCATCATGGGCTAGAGTTCATGCGGCTGAGAATGCATATGTGGTCAGGATCTTATGCATCCAGGAAGTGTCATGCGGCCACGAAAAACAGCATGTGCCAGGAAACAGCATGTGCCAGAAAACAGCATGTGCCAGGAAACAGCATGCGCCAGAAAACAGCATGCGCCAGAAAACAGCATGCGCCAGGAAACAGCATGCGCCAGAAAACAGCATGCGCCAGAAACAGCATGCGCCAGGAAACAGCATGCGCCAGAAACAGCATGCGCCAGAAACAACATATGCCAGAAAACAGCATGCGCCAGGAAACAGCATGTGCCAGGAAACAGCATGCGCCAGAAAACAGCATGTGCCAGAAAACAGCATACGCCAGAAACAGCATGCGCCAGGAAACAGCATGCGCCAGAAACAGCATGTGCCAGAAAACAGCATGCGCCAGGAAACAGCATGCGCCAGAAACAGCATGCTCTATGAAACAGCATGCGCCAGGAAACAGCATGCGCCAGAAACAACATGCGTCAGGAAACAACATATGCCATGACAGCATGTGCCAGAAACAGCATGCTCCAGAAACAGCATGCGCCAGGAAATAGCATGCGCCATGACAGCATGCGCCAGAAAACAGCATGCGCCAGCAAACAGCATGGCAACAGTGTTTTGCCAGCAAACAGCATGCGCCACGGAAAACAGCATGCGCCAGGACAGCATGCGCCAGCAAACAGCATGCGCCAGCAAACAGCACGGCAACAGTTTTTTGCCAGCAAACAGCATGCGCCATGACAGCATGTACTGCTCATCTTCTCCAATCAGCCTCTAATGGCCATGAAAACCAATGAACCAAAAAGACCATAAATCACTCAAAATAAGTCGAAATCAGGACTTCCAATCGTCAAAATTGGGTAGAATAAAATTTTCTACAACATGGAACCATCAAAACTTGAAAAATAACAAAATTATTAGATCAAAACCTAAAAATTTCGAAAATGTATTAAACTTAAATCTACATGAAATGAGCCATGTGAATCGAAAATGCTAAGTACTAAAGTATCTAAGAATCTTGAGAGGAAGACAATGGAACAACAAAAATGGAAATCCATCAAGTAGCAAGTTGGCACTTACCTAGCCTTCCTGGTTGGTGGGAGAGTTATGAGGAAGAAGAGTAATGAGAAGAAGTAATTAAGAGAGAGAAAGGGGATGAGGCTTTAAATGAAGGAGTGGTGATAGGTGGGGAGTTGGGTTCATGTTGAACCATCAAGGCCGGAAATTAAACCAACTCGGGCCGAACCCAATAAGCAAAGCAGAAAGTAAAATGCAGAAAGTAAAATACAGAAAAATAATTAACGTGAAATTAAAAGAATTTAAATACAGAACAATACATGATAAACATTAAATAAATATATTCCAGCAGTACATGTATTTAGAATACGTATTCCGGGAACGGGAAGTGACATCTCTACCCTTCTTAGAAAAATTCCGTCCTCGGAATTTCAAATCCAAGCAGGATAGAAACATCGGAGCTAAACTAGTCTAAGTATAAGCAATTGCATAAGCAATCATTCTACAATGCCAATAGCAAGTAACATATCTTATGTTTAACTATTGACGACACCAAGCAATTCTACTCATAAGGTGACAAGTATGAGGAGTTAAGACAATCAAGGCATACAGAAAGAGATATACCTTGTGAGTCAAACAGGTGTGGATACCATGATCGGATATCATCCTCACGTTCCCACATTGACTCTCCTAAAGAGTGATGACCCCAAGCAACCCGGACAAGGCTAATTGTTCGGTTCTTGAGTATCTTCTCTCTTCGGTCCAAAATGGACACAGATTGTTCCTCGTAAGACAGGTTGGTACCAACAACCAGCTCAGAATGATCAAGGATATGGCTTGGGTCCGATACATACCTACATAACTGAGATACATAAAATACGTCATGCACCTCTCGTAACGAGGGTGGAAGGGATAAACGATAAGCAACATCGCCTATCTGATCAAGGATAACAAACGGGCCTACATACCGCGGACTCAACTTCCCGCGAACGCCAAATCTAATGACCCCACGGGTAGGTGAGATCCGCAAGAACACGTGGTCCCTAACAGTAAACTCTAGCGGCCTACGATGCTGGTCCGCCCAATGACGATGCCGATCTTGCGCAACTCGAAGTCTCTCTCTAATTCCTTTGACCACTTCAACTGTCTGGACAATCATTTCTGGGCCTAGCATCTTCCTCTCTCCGATATCATCCCATGCCAGTGGCGACCTACACTTCTTACCATATAGTGCTTCAAATGGCGCCATCTGGATACTGGCTTGATAACTGTTGTTGTATGAGAATTCGATTAAGTGCATGTGGCTCTCCCAAGATCCTCCAAAATCCAGAGTGTAAGCTCGCAACATATCCTCTAAAGTCCGAATTGTTCTTTCTGATTGCCCATCCGTCTGTGGATGGTAAGCCGTGCTAAATCTTAACTTGGTACCCAGACTATGATGTAAGCTCTTCCAGAATTGTGATGTAAAACGGGTATCTCTGTCTGACACAATACTGATAGGGACTCCATGCTGCCTGACTATCTGTTGCATATACAACTCTGCCAACTTTTCTGTAGATTGCCCTACTCTGAAAGGAAGAAAGTGTGCCACCTTTGTAAGCCGATCTACTATCACCCAAATAGCATCCTTACCACTTGGTGATCTCGGTAAACCGGTCACAAAGTCCATTGTAATATGTTTCCATTTTCATTCCGGAATAGGAAGCGGTTGCAATAACCCAGCTGACCTCTGCTGCTCTGCCTTCACTTGCTGACATACCAAGCAACGGAAAACAAATCTAGCTATCTTCCTCTTCATCCCGTTCCACCAGAAGTGCTGCTTGATATCTTGGTACATCTTGGTCCCTCCAGGATGTACAGAATACTGGGAACTGTGAGCTTCTGTCATAACCTCCTGTCTGATATCTCCACTAGGCACACATAGGCGTGATCCAAACCTAAGCGTACCATCTTCGTGAATTCTCATCTCCTTCCTGAGTCCTGACTCGCATTCTTCCCTAAGCTTCTGAATCCTTGGGTCCTGTGTCTGAGCTGCCTTGATCCTGTCTACCAAGTCGGATTGAACTTGTAGACTTGTTAGAACTCCTACATCACTAGGAAGTATAACTTCGATGCCCATCTCCTGAAGGTCTTCTAAGATATGCCTCTGTGTTGTCACCATAAATGCGCCGCCTCTCCTGCTGAGAGCGTCTGCTACCACATTAGCCTTGCCTGGATGATACTGAAGCTCCACGTCGTAATCCTTGATCAGCTCAAACCATCTTCTCTGCCTCATGTTCAGCTCCTTCTGAGTGAAGATGTACTTCAGACTTTTATGGTCTGTGTACATGTCCACTCGGTCACCATATAAGTAATGCCTCCATAGCTTCAAAGCAAATACTACTGCTGCCAACTCCAAGTCATGAGTTGGATAATTCTTCTCGTGGTCTCGAAGTTGCCTAGATGCATATGCTATCACCTTCCCATGTTGCATGAGGACACATCCAAGTCCTTTACCTGACGCATCACAATATACAGTGAAACCTCCGGGCCCAACTGGCAATGTAAGAATAGGCGCTGATATCAACTTCTGCTTCAAGTTCTCAAATGATGCCTGACATTTTGCTGACCAAACGAATGATACATCCTTTCGTGTCAAGCGGGTCATGGGTGCTGAAAGCCTTGTAAAGTCTGATACGAATCTTTTGTAATATCCTGCTAATCCCAAGAAACTTCGCACATCAGCTACGGTCTTGGGTACTGGCCAACTCTCTACCGCTTCTACCTTCTTGGGATCCACTGCTACTCCAGCTCCTGATACGATGTGACCCAAAAATGAAATGTGACCCGTCCAGAACTCACACTTGCTGAGCTTGGCATACAACTGGTTCTCTTTCAGAACCTGTAACACTTTCCTGAGGTGGTCTTCATGCTCCTCTTCACTGGCAGAATATACGAGAATGTCGTCAAGAAACACAACGACAAACTGATCTAAGTACGGCATAAAGATGCGATTCATCAAATCCATAAATATTGCTGGAGCATTGGTCAAACCAAACGGCATTACCAAGAATTCATAATGCCCATACTTCAACCTGAATGCTGTCTTGGGAATATCCTCCTTCCGAACCCTCACTTGATGATACCCTGAACGAAGATCTATCTTGGAGAAAATTCTAGCTCTGCTTAACTGATCAAACAAGTCGTCGATCCTGGGTAGTGGGTACTTGTTCTTTACTGTTGCCGCGTTAAGCTTCCTGTAATCGATACACAATCTGGATGACCCATCCTTCTTCCCCACAAGTACCACTGGTGCTGCCCATGGTGATATGCTAGCTTGGATGAACTTCTTCTCCTTCAGTTCCTCTATGTGCTGATATACCTTGGCCTGTTCTGAATCCGCCATTCTGTAAACTCGATCTGATATCGGTTTAGTTCTAGGTACCAATTCTATGCTGAACTCAATATCCCTAACCGGTGGTAGACCTGGAAGTTCTTCGGAAAATACGTCCAGAAACTCTTCAACTACCTTCGGAACTTGAACTTCTTCCATTGCCGTCACTACTCCCTGCTCGTGTTGAGTTGCCACTGATCTAACTAAGGTGAACCGCCTCATGCCTGGAATATCAAAAGATACACTCCCTCTACGACAATCTATTGTCGCATGACTGTCTTTCAGCCAGTCCATGCCTAAGATAACGTCGAAATTTCCAACAAAAAATTCTATCAACCGGACGGGTAAGGAATGCCCGCAAACTACAACGCTACATGCTAGAATAACTCTACTAACTCCTACGAGCCCATTATCAGTGACTATATTTAACCTCCCTGGCAATGCCTCGAATTCCATTACTAGCCGTGTTGCAAATTGTGCAGATATAAATGAGTGTGATGCTCCCGAATCAAACAATGCTACTGCGGGATATGAGGCGACGAGAAGGTTACCTGCCACAACATCTCCCGATGCTAATGCCTCCTCCAAGGACAGAGTGAATGCCTGCCCTCGACCTCCTTGTTGGTTCCCATGTTGCGGCCTAGCCTGGTGCTGCTGTTGGCCCCTGCCTTGATGATGCTGGGGTGGTCTATGCTGGTGTTGCTGCATCCGCGGTCCCTGCTGCCGAAACATCTGAGCATGTGTCATGAACGGGCGCTGTACCAACGGTCTCACTGCTACCGCTGGTCCTCGATACTGTCCTGCCCCTGGTGCTGGCAGAGCAGAAAATTGTTGCACTGGTCCTCCTGACCTCGAATTCATGGGACAGGTGGTAACCCGATGATCTGGATTTCCACATATCAAACACTGTCCGTTCAATGTACGACACACATCTCTAGTGTGTCATAACTTCCCACAATAAGTGCAGCCCGCTGGGGGTTGATGGTTCTTCCTCTGTTGCTGTTGTTGTTGCCCTGGTGGTGGTGCTGGCCCTCGCATTGCCACATCATGAATGCGAATGCCAAGGGATGGTGCTGTTGTTCGGGGCGCTGCTCCCCCTCCTCCTTCAATCTGACTGTGGGATCTCTTCTGACCTCCAGTCCTTGTCGTGATCCTCTGAGTGGTGATCTCATGCCTTCGGGTTGCCGTCAATACTTCGTCGAAAGTCTGGTAATTGTGCCCCTCTATCAATTGCAAGAGCTCAAGATGAAACCCTTGCTGGAACCTCATAGCCCTCTGGCTCTCTGTTGCTACCATCTCCGGGGCGAACCTACTCAATCTGCAGAACTCCGCTGCATAAGCATCTGCCGTCTTGCCGGCCTGCTTGAGGTTGATAAACTTCTGTTGCAGCTCAAACTGCGCCACAACTCCATAGTACTTCGTCTTGAATCTTGCAATAAAGTTGTCCCATGCAACAGGACGTCTGATGCCTACTTCCTCTGATTCCCACCAATCACGTGCGGGATCCTGAAGTAACAACTTCACTTGATCCACACGTTCTTCCGTCGGCACCTTAGCTGCTGTCAAAATAGCCTCAATATCCTTAAGCCACGCATCTGCTGAGATGGCATCCTTCGTGCCCTCGAAACGGCGGGGGTTGAACTTGCAAAATCTGGTTGATGCTCCTGAATCTGGCCTTGCCCCTCTTTCCAAAGCTGTCTGCAACCCTTGGTTGAGTAGTACGTTCTGCTCCTGCAACTGAGCGTGCATGCGCTGCTGGGCTAACATCTGGTGTTGCTGAGTAGACCATCATCCCTCTCATGATCTCCAGAAGGGCCGGTGTGTCTACTTCCACAGGGGTAGGTGGAACCGTTGGTGGTAGTGGAACCTCCGGATACTGCGATCCAGCTGCTGCTTCCACTATCACTTTTTCTTGAATAGCCTCTTAGGATAGTACTGGCCCTTGTTGCTGACCAACCTGGTCAGGTTGTCCATGTTGCCCTTGTTGCTGTTGTCCAGCTCTGACAGATGCGGACGAAGTGCCCCTAAAAAGGGACAAGGGAACAATCAAACGACCGGACAGGAAAGATCAATGAAGTCAAAGGATACTGGAATGTCAAGCTAGAGTTGAGAACAACGAATCATGAGATCAAGGAAAACATGTGTGATTGAGACATCCTATAAATCAAAACACCCCACAAGTCTAAAATCAGACCTGCATGGGCCACCACTAAAACCTTGTCACACCCCAGAACCAGAATACTGGAGAGCGGGGGAATGACTCAGCCTGCTACATATTACGGGTAGATGAATACCGTATAGTACGATCAATGTTGTCTAATAAGACGAGGGGGTGCATACTACATAAAAATCACACTATGGTCACTTCACATCTATTGTCTCAATCATTCAAATAAGAAACAGAAATAGAGAACATGTAAGATAAAGCAGTAAGACGTCCCAAACGCTCAGTCAAAATGTTCTTGATATCTGGCTTTACAAAACATAGCCAGATGATGTAGCAAAGTATACACAATTGTTATCAGTTGCAGTCTGACTTAATTACAATTATGTAAAAGTAAGTACAAGACAATCCGACTAACATGTCGGTGCCAAACGGCAAAATATAAAGTAAGTAACAAAACGAGCGGGGAAGTAGGGAACCCACTCGAGTCCTCCTGCGATCATTCCTCTAGTATTGACCATCTTGGAGGTGTAAGTAAGCTGAGTCCTCGGAAACCGGCTCTAAATCTGGCCATGCAAAACCAAAGAGGTTAGACCTCTAATAGCAAGTACCGCAAGGAAGCACGATATGAGAAATTAAAACTAGTAACTAAGGGAATATAATAATAGATCTCTGCTTGCTACTGTGATTCACATAACGTCACGACATTTCGAACCAACCTCCCAACCAAACAAGGACAGAAGTTGGCCCGTCATGTCTCGACACTCTGATCATCTCAGTTAGTCAACAGAGTAGGTACAGTACACAATCAAAAAAATTTAAACGGCCATGCAACTACTACGGCTTGCTATTGTGGGTTCCAAGTTATCTTGGAATTATGCGATAAAGGATTCCTCAGTTCTTACTATGTGCAAGCAAGGCTAGTTTACCCAGTCAATCAATTGCGCCAATCATGTATTTAGACGAGTCCCAGCGGGACGCCCGTCGTTAATATACAATGTACAATAAATAATATAAGCAGATACCACTCCCTGCCCGTGTGACAGGTTTGCAGTATCTGTGGGAACCAGCCGGCCTGTCGGGCACTTAATAGTCCCAAAGAGGACTGCCATGTAAGAACTCAGGAATCCGTTATCTCCATGCAATCATCATTTTATTTAACTTAATAGTCTCTATGTTGAGTGAAATCCCATGTCATGGATCATGGTCATTCAGAATGAGTAATTTCGTACGGGGTACGATATGCACATCTCTACAACGATACCCGTGCGGTTAGGTTGTAGGTCTTACATAGCGTAATGCAACAATCAAAACTAGCCACGGAATAATCATGCCTTGACCATAAAGTACACATGCTGCTTTTGTAAAATAGATAAAGAAATTAAAGCATGCATGTATTTATATGTCAATATTCGGGATCAGCCAGTCGATTGCAATAGTTCATATGAACGTATCTCATTCATTCAATTCAATAAGACGACTAGTCAGTCTCTTAGTTCCAACTAGGAATGCATGATCAATTATTAGTCAAGGTCATAATCAATATCAATCAATGTTAATTCGGGACAAGAATCAGTCAAAAGGCATCATGGGCTAGAGTTCATGCGGCTGAGAATGCATATGTGGTCAGGATCTTATGCATCCAAGAAGTGTCATGCGGCCACGGAAAACAGCATGTGCCAGAAACAGCATGTGCCAGAAAACAGCATGCGCCAAGAAACAGCATGTGCCAGGAAAAAATATGCGCCAGAAAACAGCATGCGCCAGAAACAGCATGCGCCAGGAAACAACATGCGCCAGAAACAGCATGCGTGATGCGCCTGAAAACAACATGCGCCAGAAACAGCATGCGTCAGAAACAGCATGCGCCAGAAAACAGCATGCGCCAGAAACAGCATGCGCTATGACAGTATGCGCCAGAAAACAGCATGCGCTATCAAACAGCATGGCAACAGTGTTTTGCCAGCAAACAGCATGCGCCACGAAAAACAGCATGCGCCAGGACAGCATGCGCCAGCAAACAGCATGGCAACAGCTTTTTGCCAGCAAACAGCATGCGCCAGGACAGCATGTACTGCTCATCTTCTCCAATCTGCCTCTAATGGCCATGAAAATCCATGAACCAAAATGACCATAAATCACTCAAAATAAGTCGAAATCAGGACTTCCAATAGTCAAAATTGGGTAGAATAAAATTTCCTACAACATGGAACCATCAAAACTTGAAAAATAACAAAGTTACTAGATCAAAACCTAAAAATTTCGAAAATGTATTAAACTTAGATCTACATGAAATGAGCCATGGGAATTGAAAATGCTAAGTATTAAAGTATCTAAGAATCTTGAGAGGAAGACAATGGAACAACAAAAATGGAAATCCATCAAGAAGAAAGTTGGCACTTGCCTAGCCCTCCTGGTTGGTGGGGGAGTTATAAGGAAGAAGAAGAGTAATGAGAAGAAGTAATGAAGAGAGAGAAAGGGGATGAGGCTTTAAATGAAGGAGTGGTGATAGGTGGGGAGTTGGGTTCATGTTGAACCATCAAGGCCGGAAATTAAACCAACTCGGGCCGAACCCAATAAGCAAAGCAGAAAGTAAAATGCAGAAAGTAAAATACAAAAAAATAATTAACGTGAAATTAAAAGAATTTAAATACAGAACAATACATGTTAAACATTAAATAAATACATTCCAGCAGTACATGTATTTAGAATACGTATTCCGGGAACGGAAGTGACAACGTACGAAGCCATACTTTCGATGTTCTAGGACTTGGTGTTCAATCTTCTTCGCCACTCGATGCGCGTCTCGATACGATGTTTAAATGTTCTACGATGCGTTATCCGACTCGTGTACATATGCACGCTCCTCGATATAGTATTTCAATGTTCTACGACCCGTTCTCCGACTCGTGCACAGATGCACTCGCGAAAACGGTTATTCCATGTTCTACACCTCGTGTACTTGATGCACAATCCAACACAATTATTACATGTTATATGAGTCATGCACTTGTGCACTCCTCGATACATTTATCCCATTTCCTACGAGTTGTGCACTGATGCACGCCTTGATAGCATATTCAATGTTCTATTTCGACCCGTGCATTTGATGCACGTTTCGCTTCAATTGTTCAATGTTCTTTCTTAGTGTTCAACACACTACGACTTCTACTTGTCCAAGCGACGCCCATGAAAATCCATGATGTTTCAAGCATACAAAACTGTCCCGATGTTCCTAAGCATACAAACCTGTTTGGTTCGAGTCTTGACTTATCATTACTTGGTTATATGCTTAGGAACGTCGTCCCGATGTCCTGGAAACACAGAACTGCCACTACTATTTTTCTGTTCGGATTGGCTTAAAGTTTTAATTTGGGTTCCCTATTTCAAAATAAGATTTTAAAAACAAACAAATACAATGGACTTACAATTACTCTTTACACATTGTATGCAAGTTGTCAAGATTATCAACCTAGTTATCCATCTACTTAAGCCACTTGTAACTAGTATCCTGTTTATTTACGAGTTTCACCCTAGATGTCAAGTAATTAGTGTGGCAAAATAATCACTCGTAATTCGTAAACATAAAAGGCTTGAACTATTAGTATACTTCTTTGTAATTATATAGTTGCTGTACACCGCCAGTTAGATAAAAATTCTTAGGCTGTTGTAATTTTCTCGCTGAATTGTGTAAATTTTTTTCTCTGAGAGTTTGTGCTGCTGGTAAGTAACTTTTTATTTTGTGATTTTTTCCCATTGTTTCTTACAGTAGATTTACATTTGCTGGCAGATTACAAATTATTTGGAGCAGAGGTGCTACAAGGAATTGAGAATTGAGCACTTTGGCTCAGTAAAAGTTGTCATGCGCATCTATCGTAAATTAATAATTTCTTGCAAGGAGCAAATGTGAGTTGATTCTTCCTTTTATATGTATATAATTTTTGCCTGGACGTTACCTGTGTTGCACTTTTCTTCCTAGCAAATGTATTGAAGGGTTCATGTTAGATGACCCTAATTTTTGGGATAGAGGTTTGAATTATTGTTGTATCACACATGTGGTAAAGAAGGTTCACTTGTTAACAAGTGCATGTTCATCATCATCATCCAAGCCTTCTCCCATCATAATGTGGTTGGCTGTAGAACATTAAGAATGCTCCATAAAAGAATTGACATGCCAATTTGTACAAAACCATCTTTCATACTTCTATAAATAGGAGGGTTTTACATTTTCTAAAACCTAAAGCATGTGAAACCTTGGTGAACTAGTGAAGTGTTTTGCTTATAATGACCCTTTGCCATTGAGAAACTCTTTCATTTGTATTGTCCTTCCATTGTCATCATCTCTTCTATTGCAAAGTTCTTTAAGAGCTGAAGAAATATCCTTTTGGATATGGATTACTGCATAGTGGAAACCACCTCTCCATATATCAGAGTAACATTGCGTACATCTTGACCATCCCCAAACTCCCTATTACTTAAGCGTCATGACACATGGCCTTTTTATATGGATAACTTTACTTCATTTTATTGCTTTGTCTAACTTATTTAGTTATTCCTACTAATTTTAAGAGAAAAAAAATGTATGACCACTACTAAAGCAAGATATCCAACTATATTCCTATGTAAAACAAAAGAAACAAATCAAGATCTCAAGACATCCCATGAATATTGTTTAATTATATAAAAGTCACAACATATTTTATTTAATATTTTCTTTTATTGTACATAATCCCCCCCCCCCCCCCCCCCCCCCCCCCCCCCCCCCCCCCCCCCCCCCACACACACACACACACACACACACCCCACACATATATGATGGCTACTGTGTCTCCTAGCAATCTAGGGTTAATGCTTAGGATCCTGGAGACGGGAGGGAAGCGGCGCCATCAGGCGTTCATGGCGACGCGGATGGTGTTAGGGCGGATGCGGGAGGGTGGTCTACTGTGACTCGGAGGAGGGGGAACGCTCCTGATAGGCAGGAGGAAGGGGGTGGACGTGCGAAGAAGGAAGATGGCCCCAATGTCAGACGGGCTCCAGGGCGGCCTTAGCCAATGGCACACAACTAGGAGTCCAGGAATGGAGGAGCGTGGAGTGCATATACAACAAGGGAAGCGGATCCTATGCCCAAGAATCGAGTATCGGTTAATGGCCGCTCGCAGGTTCAACGGATTCATGCCCCGACCTCATTCCGCGAGATACCAAAAGACCCCTTCTACTTATCATGCACAATGGCGTTACTTCCCCTTCTACTGATCATGCACAATGGCGTTATATTGAGCCTCACACCTTGGAGGACAACAGGAGAGTGGCTGAATTCACGGTGGAGGAGTTGGCGGAGTCGGCATCCTATTGGAAAAATACGCTTGTCGTGTACGTTCTAGGAGATAGTCCGTTTACGGACAATTCAGAGCATACGCTAATCGAGTTTGGAGACCACGAGGTAGTATGGAGATGTTCTCTCGTGAGAATGTGTTCTTCTTCGTCAGATTTGGGCTTCAGGAAGATGCTGATCGTATTTTATACGGTGGACCGTGGACGTGTGATGGGAGGCTGGTCATCCTCAATACATGGCAACATAATGCCAGGTGTAAACTGAACCTCCTCCATACGGTTCCGAGTGGATTAGGCTACCCAATATGTCCACCCTTTACTGAACTGACTCCATGATTATGATACTTGCGAGCTTAGTAGGCAAGCCGATTAAACTAGATGTACTACCAACAAGGCAAGTATTACACCTGATCATGCACAAGGCAAGTATTACACCTGATCATGCTCGGGTGTTCGTAGAGATAAAAGCGAGTGCAACTCTGCCAAGGAGACTGGTGTTCGTCCTTCCATTGGGGACATCGTGTCTCAGGAAGTCGAATATAAATGAGTGCCTCCGGTTTGTATACAATGTTCTTGTTTTGGACATGTAACAAGAACATGTCCGAGGGCTAACGCTATCTCAAATAGAGGCGATGAGCCTCACGGAAGCGAGTCACGAAGCACAACTAGGGGAGAATACAACAATGGTGGTGCAAACATCTCCCATAAGGGGGGAAACCCTGGCAGAAGGGGCAAGAGTGAGGGCAAGGGATTCAAGGGAGGAGTGTGATGGGATATTGGAGAAACTACCAGCAGCCTGGGTAAGAGACTGTTGAGTGATACTCACCAGGAGGAGGAGCCGTGCGTAGAGCAATCGACCTATGGTCAAATGGTTCCGTTTGTGGGGAAGAGTGCTATGCTCACTAAATGCTAGATTTCGAAGACCAACAAAGTACATGGCAGACGTGATCACCAACAACCTATTTACACGTGCAAGAAGCTACAGACGGGGCTAAAAAGACCTGATTCTAGTAGCAGCCAAATGGTCAACGCAGGGAAGGAGGGAAACATCATGTGTGTTGATAACCCAGGGTGGAGTTTACTACTACAGACAACACAGGATGGGGAGGATGCTGATGTAAGAGCAATACATGGGATGAAAACTGCAATCACCAATGACCTTAAGGTGAGCTTGGAGGAGGATATAGGTCTCTCAAATCAGATGAATTAATGTCTATCATTACGTGGAACATGCGAAGGACTTGCTCGCTAGGAAGATGGCATGAGATTAAAGACCTAATAAGGAAGTGTCAGAGCTCTATCAAGAACGATTAAATTAGAAATGATGCTCTCCAGACGCACCTTACTGGGTTGGGAACTGTTAAGTGTTATATTAGAGTTATTAGTTAATGGACTTTAGTCCCACATTGAATAGAATAATAGGAGAGGGGCTAGCCTCTCCATATATGTAGTATCTCATCAATAATAAATCATCATATTATTTCCAATCTACATGGTATCAGAGCCAAAACCCTAGTCGTCATCCACCTCTCCCTCTCTCTCTCCACAAAATCCTAACCCTAACCTACCGCCCCCTCCTTCTAGCCGCCTGCTGGTGCTGCCTCCTACTGCTGCTGCTGCCGCCTACTGCTGCTGCTACTGTTCCAGCGTCATCCACCCCCCTCCTTGTCCCCCTCGGCGCCTCCCCCCTCTCCATGGTTAAAGTACGAAACCCTAACCCTAACCCTAACCCCTTCCTCTATCTACCGGCCGTCGTCCAACCACTCCAAACCCTAACCTAGTTTCCCAAAAAAAAAATCATTGGGATTATCAGAGGGTAAATATATGATTGTTTGTTGGAATCTCTGACTCTCAATGATCAATTCAAAAATTTAACAAAGAGCAAACATATGGTTTGTTTTGCATGAATCTTTGTTTTTTTCCTTGATCTTCACACTAGGATCTCACAGAGATTAACATGGGTTACCTCTCTATCCTGGCTTGTGATCCACTCTCTGCTTCCTATGCGCGCGTGTCGGGTCTGGCTCCGTGTTTAGTGCATTGGCAGTGCTGTGATTATCCAGTTGGAAAGATCAAAGTCGACAGTTGACAGTCGATTCAGGAATCCTGAAAGATGACAGATTTTATGATGAATAGTAGTGCCACCGATATTAGTGTTAGCAACACACTAGGGGGACCAACAGGCACTAGCACGACGATTTTCTCTATTCGACTTGTCGATCGACGGTTGGAAGGACTAGAGGCCTACTCGACATAGAAAAAGAAGGTCGAGAAGACGCTTCGCAGAATGCGGTTGTCTAAACATCTAACTGACAATTCTCCAGCAGAAGATGATCACATATTTGAGCAATGGAAGACAGATGATAGTCGACTGTTTACACAGTTGATGAATTCAATAAAACCATCGGTGGAATACATGGTTCAGAATACGGACTCCGTGAAGGAGTTATGGAAGGTACTGACAGCGGCGTTTGATGGAAAACGTGATTTGTCTTATATCTATGACTTGGTCATTGGTGTTTACTGAGCAAATCAGGAAGACAAATCTCATAAGGACCATTTTTGGGCCTTTAAGGCTATGTCTGATGAGATTGACCGCGTATTACCACTTACGCCGTATATTAATGATGCAAGGGCTCAACGTGAGCAGTTTTATGTCATGGCTTATATTGTCTCTTTTCGTCCTGATGCGGACTCCGCTCGTTCTCAGATTATTGCTGGATCTGAAGTTTCGTCCCTGTTGTAAGCGCACTATCATGTCCTTAGGGCAGCAAAACTATTTGAGATCACTCCGGGTAATACTCCTGCTGATCGCTCTGCTCTTGGTGCAGCTCGTACACGATTTCGTGTGGTCGTGGTGGCCGACGTGGTGGCCGAAATGCTGGTCGAGATAGGGGACGTGGCAATGGCAGTCGTGATGGAGGAAGACCGCGTACTTGCTTTAACTGTGGTCAACTTGGCCATTTTTACTGGCAGTGTACTAAATCACTTGCTGCTAATATCACAACTGATGATGGTGTACGATCTATTCAGATGACTTCGGACTCATATACGGAGTTCCTTGATTTCTAGGCTCAACGTCGTGGTGAAGCTTCCACGTTTGGATCCACAACCGGATACTCAGCAGCGTGCATAGTGAAAACCAAGCAGTGGATAATTGACTCTGGTGCGTTCTCTCACATGACTGGTGACGCAGGTATGATACATGTTTATGTACATATCCGTCGTGTTTCTGGCATTACTATTGCCAATGGAGGTTCCCTGATAGTCCGACAACGTGGAAGTCCTAGTCTTTCTTCCGGACTGTCACTCAATTCTGTATTACTTACACCTGGGAACCCATTCAGTTTAATTTCTATTAGTCAAATTACTCGTGAACTGCATTGCTCGGTAACATTTTTTCTGATGGTTGTGTTTTTCAGAACCTGAAAACTGGGAAGACGATCGGTAAGGGACATGTGGCTGGAAGCTTGTACCTGTTTGATGCACCTTCTGTTGTCTGTGCCGGCATGAAACTCAATCCTTTCGAGTTACATTGTCAGTTAGACCATCCATCAATCCAAGCTCTCCAGAAAATGTATCCTTCTTTAGATATTCTCTCTTCTTTTTATTGTGAGCCGCGTAGTTTAGCTAAGCATCACCGGGTTCCCTATCCGGTGAGTCAAAATAAAATTATTTTCGCTCCTTTCGAGTTGGTGCATTTTGATGTATGGGGACCTTGTCCGATTGAATCAGTACTGGATTTTAAATACTTTGTTACTTTTGTTGATGATTACTCACGTGTCACTTTTGTTTATCTGATGAAAAATCGTTCTGAATTGTTTAACATTTGGTGCAATTTTCATGCCGAAATAAAAACACAATTTGGTATTCCAATCAAAAAAATTCGGAGTGACAATAATCGTGAGCATTTATCTCGTGATCTCGATAGTCATTTGGCCCGCAATGACATCATCCACCAAACTTTCTGTGCATACACACCACAACAAAATGGTGTGGCCAAGCGCAAGAATCGCCATCTCTTAGAAACAACACGTGCTCTTATGTTTCAAGCACGTACTCCCAAGAGATTTTGATCGAATGCGATTCTTACTGCTTCTTATCTTATTAACCGCATGCCATCGTCAGTTTTCAATGGTAGCACTCCCTTCTCTCAGATTTTTTCCGGACGAGAGTCATTTCCTCTGCCTCTCAGAATCTTTGGTTGCTTATGCTATGTTCGGGATACCCGACCAACTCTTTCTAAATTAGATCCTAAGGCAATACAATGTATTTTTCTTGGGTATCCTAAAGGTCAAAAAGGGTATCGGTGTTATTCTTATGTCTTGAAGAGATATGTTTTCACTCGGGATGTTACTTTCGTAGAAATCGAATTTCCACCACTCCTGCAATCAATGGGTCCGGCTCCCCTAGTCTATCTAGAAGTGGATTTTTTTTTATTTTCTGATCAAACACAACAACCCTCCGTACGGGTGCCCTCCCTTACCGAGCCACTTTCCCAGGCTGATGGTCCGCATACACCGATTCAGTCAATGCCGACATTGTCCACAGAATCCTCCTCCTCCGGTTTCACCAGCAGCTCCGGCTTCAATGAGTTGCCTCCACCTGTTCTACCAGCAGCTCCACCGGTTCCGCTAGCAGATTCGTCAGTTCCACCTCCAGAACGTCCTCGTCATGCCTATCGTGATCATCCCTTGTATGTTGACAGCTACAAAGGACTTACCAGTCACACTCAGTCTCTGGTGGCTACTATTGATTTGATTCAGATTTTCAAGACCACTGAGGAGGGTCTCAGACATCCTGGTTGGCGTGCTGCTATGAACGAGAAGATGAAAGCTCTCAGGGAAAATCACACTTGGGACTTGGTAGATTTATCCACTGGTAAACAGGCAATAGGTTGCAAATGAGTATTCACAATCAAGGTGAAACCAGATGGCTCTCTTGATCGCCTGAAGGCTCGTCTGGTAGCCAAAGAATACTCTCAAACCTATGGTGAGGATTACTTCGAGACCTTCCCTCATGTTGCTAAAATGGCGTCTGTTCATGTCCTCATGGCCTTGGTCGTTTGCTATGACTGGCCGTTGCTTCAACTAGATATCAAGAATGCTTTCCTCCACGCTTTCCTCCACGGAGATCTTGATGAAGAGGTATATGTGATGCAACCTCCAGGGTTTCTTGCAAGAGAGGGTAAAGTGTGTCATTTGAGGAAGGCCCTCTATGGTCTGAAACAATCATCCGTGCGTGGTTTGGTCGATTTACACATGTGGTTACTTAGTTTGGATTATGTCTTTCAATCAAAGAAGAATTATTCCATATTCTACCAACAGATATCAGCTGGAAGGATATTACTTGGTGTCTATGTTGATGATATGGTAATCATAGGAGACGACAGTCAGGGTATTGAAAGCCTCAAAAAGTTTCTGGGAGAACAATTTTAAACCAATGATATGGGATCATTGAACTATTTCTTGGGTATTGAGGTCACACGGAGTAAGCAGGACATTGTAATGTCCCAGAGAAAGTATGTGTTCGACATGCTAAATGATGCATGCATGATGCAAACCAAGAGAGCAACCTCACCTATGGATCCAGGGACAAAGTTACTTCCAGAGGAAGGGGCTATGATGACCAACCCAGAATAGTATCGTCGAGTAGTTGGAAAACTCAATTACTTGACAGTCATGACTCGTCCGGACATTTCTTTCACAGTAAGTATTGCAAGTAGATTTATGGCTTCTCCAAATAGTTCTACACTGGCAAACAGTTCTCAGAATCTTGTGTGGAATCCAGGAAAAAAATTCGAATGAAGAATAATGGACACTCGTATTGAGTGCTTTACTGATGCTGACTGGGGAGCAAGTCTGACAGATATACGATCTACGTCTGGCTACTCAGTATTTATTGGCAGAAATTTAGTGTCATGGAATAGCAAGAAACAAAGTGTGATAGCACGCTCAATCTCGGAAGCGGAATATCGAGGTATTGCTCATGGCACATCAGAGGTATTATATATGAAACATCTCTTACAAGAACTAGGAGAAGACGCTGGATCTCAAGTAGCAGATCTATGGTGTGATAATAAATATGTTATTCATATTGTCACCAACCCAGTATTCCATGAACGGACGAAGCATATTGAAATTGATATCCACTTTGTTCGTGATGAATATACAAAGGGAGTGATAAAGTTTTAACATGTGAGGACCGGCGACCAGATAGCTGATATCTTCACAAAGTCTCTTTTGTGTCATCGGGTTCAATTTCTATGTAACAAGCTGGACATGATTGACATCTATACTCCAGCTTGAGGGAGGGTGTTAAGTGTTATATTAGAGTTATTAGTTAATAGGCTTTAGTCCTACATTGCTTAGAATAATATGAGGGACTAGCATCTTCTATATATATGTAGTCTCTCATCAATAATAAATCATCCTAATATTTCCAATCTACATAAACAAGAAAATAATCTGACTCTATGTAGAAGGGCGAGAATTTGGCTGATGTGGGATACAAAGACGTGGGCAGATAGGGTTATCATCAATTCAGAGCAATTAATTGCATGTCAGTTCACAAATGTTGGAGGCTTCTTCTTCATTTTTGGGACGGGTTATGGGCACAATGACAGAACGCAACGGGCATCCCTCTGGCAGAGCATTATTTATTTGAGCGTACTTGCAGACACCCAGCTTCACTTTTCGTTGTTGTTAGTGGGAGATTTTAATGCTCTGTTGTTCCATCAGGAAAAATTAGGTGGCCGACGCGTCTCGGATCATATCTTTGCAGATTTTCAACAATGCCTTATGCAAACTAGTTTGACGTGCCTGGAGAGAACAAGTCATGTATGGACGTGGAGTAACCGTGCTGTCCGGAATCACATCGTATGCCAACTTTACCGGGCTCTTGGGAATGGTTGGTGGTTCGAGAAGTATCCATCGGTGGTTGCAGAAGGCCTTAACCCCACAACAAGCGACCACTCGTCTGTACTGTTACGGATGGCTGAACCGATCTTCTCTGGGCAGACCATTCATGTTCAATAATTCATGGCCGTTGATAGCGGGGTACAATAAGGTGGTAGCGGTTGCTCTTAATTCTAGGGTGGTGGGTAATAAGCAATTTAAATGGGTTAAACAAGGCTTGAGGAGATGGCAAGCTTGCAGACCTCGAACAAGTGTGGAACAAGCCAGGGAGGAGTTGCGGCGAGTCCAAGAGCATTTGCGAAACGCTCCACAGGACCCAAGGTTGGCTCAGAGAGAATAGGATATGCTGGATCAGGTACGGACCGCTTTCCAGATGGAAGAGGTTCAATTGGCTCAGCGCACGAAATGTACCTCGCTCAAAGATGGAGATCGATGCTCCAAATTATTTTACGATATCATCCGGACGCGTCAACATCGCAACTCCATTACCAGACTTATCAATGAGGATGGGAGAGAAGTGGCTTCTGGACAGGCCATACGGGAGGCTGCGGTCGACTTCTACAAGAATCTATACAACCAAGCAGAGTGCAGTAGCACTTTTCCTGAGCTTACATGCAAAAGACTGGTTACTGCTACTAGGAATGAACGCCTACAACGCGTTCGGAAGAGGTTGAAGCAGTAATCAAGGCGGCTGATCCAGATAAAGCTCTATGCCAGATGGTTTCAATATTAAGTTTGTTAAAGGACAATGGGAAGAGCTAAAGTATATTCTTTTATCTATGGTCCATGACTTCTTTTCCAATGGCAAGACTTTTGAGTGAAGTTAAGCACACTTTTCTCTCTCATTCCCAAGAAAGAGGGTGCGACGACTCTCTCGGATTTTCGGCCTATTGCTTGTTGCAATTATGTGTACAAGATTATCACCTTTATTATGTGTCGGCGAATGGAAACAATTATGCAGGAGCTTATATCCCCCAATCAAGCTGATCTTATCAAAGGTAGATCGATCGCAGAGAACAATTTGTTGGCTCATGAAATGGTTAGGAACTTTAATAAAGTTGGTAGCAATAAAGGTTGCATGAAACATGACCTCCGGAAGGCATATGACTCGATGAATTGGGAGTTCGTTTGCCAGGTTATGTTGGCCATGGGTTTCACGACTGGATGGCTTGCTCTGATTTGTGAATGCATTAGTACACCTACTTTCTCGGTTCTTATTAAGGGGTTTCCATATTGATATTTCAATAGCAGTCGGGACTTGCGACAAGGGGATCCACTGTCCCCCTATCTGTTCACATTAGTAATAGAGTATTTCACATGTTTGATGGACCGGGCGGTTCACTGTAAAAGAATCATCCGTTATATAGAAATGTTGACCCCATTGTGTCGTATCTAATATACGCCGATGATTTACTAGTATTTTTAGTTCCCTCCAATAGGGGACTGAATGCCATGGTAAATATTATGAAGGAGTTTGGCCAACTATCGGGGTTGGAATTGAATAGGAACAAAAGCAAAATTTATTTTAGCGCACATTGTCAAAACTAAGATGAGTTAAAGGAGATCATTCAAATTGAGAAGGGCTCCCTACCGGTGAAATATCTAGGCTTGCTGTGAATTATGCTCGTGAGCAGGAGTGTCAGAGTTAGGTGGAGTACGTTCAACGTCGTATAGAAGGTTGACAAGCACAAATCTTATCATTTGGAGGCTGCATTGAGTTGGTACGATCAGTGGCGTCCGCCGTATCCTCTTTCTGGCTTCAGACTATTCTGCTCCCTGGCGCAACCATTAGCAAGGTGGAAAAGATGTGTGCGGATTTTATTTAGCGAGACAACATACAATCTATTACTTGGAGAGATCTGTGTCGCCCCAAAAACGAAAGGTGAGTTGGATTGCAATCCATTTCCAACCTCAAAGAGTTGGCGGGTTTGAAAATGACATGGAACTTCCTGCAAGGCCGGTCACTATGGGCGAGATGGATGCGCAATCGGTACCTGAAACACGCTAATTTTTGGGCGTTTCGGTTAAATCCATTTTACGTTATCGGTCCAAGATTCAACTCTTTATCTCTAGGGAGATCAGTGATGGGAGGTATACGCATTTATGGTTGGATCCTTGGTTGACTCATCATAGTATCCAAGAGAGGATTGGATGGCATTCGTTTACAATGGTGGAGAGGGATGAGAATGTACGGAGCATTGTTTGGGAGGGAGTATTGGCGCTGGAAGGTCACTATGTGGGACTGCACTATGCTGCTGAGATTGGCCAGGTTTCACTACATGCTAGCAAAGAAGAGGGCATTTGGACATGGGATGGTTCTCCCACAGGCGGGTTCCATACAAAGACCGCCTACGATCAGCTACGAGAAGTATCTCCGACCATCCAACATGTGGAGTTCATATGGGAAAACGTTTGGCCAACAAAATGAAGCTAAACATGTATAAAACAATTAAGGAGCGGCTGCTAACATTGGAGAGGATGGCAAGATTTGGAATCACTGTTCAGGCAAAACTGTGTGCTATGTCATAGACAACCATAAACGTTTCCACACTTGTTCTTCCAATGTGATATCTCATGGTACATTTGGATTAGTCAGTACAAAGAGATGAAGCATAATCCCACAGCTAGTCGTAAATTTAAGGAGGAAATAGAAGGTATTGCATGGTGTCACAACATAGGTGGACAGTGGTTCCGGTCAGCACGGATCAGAATGGCAGTGAGTGTCTGGCACATATGGCGAGAACGGAATAACCGTAGTTCGAGGGTCTTAGCACAACTCTGGAAGGGATCCTGCATAACATAGAGGCAGATGTAAAATATATGATGTAATAGACATGACTGATTATTTATTTGGAGTATTAATAAAATTACCTTTTCCTATATATATATATATATATATATATATAAATATAAATATATATATATATATATATATATATATATATATATATATATATATATATATATATAAATATATATATATATAAAAAAAAAAAAAAAAAAAAAAAAAATATATATATATATATATATATATATATATATATATATATATATATATATATATATATATGAGCCCCTCCCGAGGAGCCCCACAGGAGCCCCGTCGCCTTCGACCGTTGGATCGAGCGGCCCCACATGCCCTCCCCCTCCGATCCCATGGTGCAAGGGGGGGGGGGGCTCCCCCCCCCCCCCCCCCAGGGCTCCCCGCAGGGCTTTCGATTCGTGCCATATATATATATATATATATATATATATATATATATTTGGAACAAGTAATTGTGTTACAGACTCCTGGCCCGAAGGTCATAAACTTAGCCGGAAGGCTCGCGCCCATACTTGTATCTCATCGCATCCAGCCTGGCCCGCACCAATACTTGTATCTCACCGCATCCGGCCTGCACTCATATTTATTCCTCAATATGGAATTAAATGTGCTTCTCCCGTTGCTCGAACCTGCAACCTCTTGGGAGGATGTGCCTCACTCTAACCACTTGAGCTAGAGGTCACTGGATATATATATATATATATATATATATATATATATATATATATATATATATATATATAATTCGAGGAGTCTACAAGACAGATCTTGGTGGAGACTTAAAGTTCTCCATCACTTTTACATCAAAATCTATATTGTGTATCACCCCGATAGTGGGCGTAGTCACCAACTCAAAAATTATATTGTTTCTCTCCTTCCATATATGCCAGACCGCAACCACTAGCCGGATCTTTGCTGTTTTGTACCACTGGAAACCCTGATTCCTTTCGGCTATGATATCTGCCACCTCCTCTCTCCAGCTTCGAGAGCCATGAGTCTGTAAGCTGGGCTGAGAACATTGATGTTGCCAAACGGATGATGAGAAGGAACATCTAAAGAATAAGTGCTCCATAGATTCATGATCTTGCTTGCATAACTCGCACAGAGGTGACGGAATCTGCACACCAAATCTCACTAGGCGGTCCCGAGTAAGCAACTTTCCAAGACAAGGTTTGTACAAGCAAAATTGTATTTTGGAGGCCACTCCTTTGGTCTACACCATCTGAGCCAGCTCCATGGGAGGGTGAACCTCCCTACTAGATGCGTACACAATCGATTAGGGAAAGATATGATGATCGGTGTTCATCCACACCTATCGGTCCCCATTCGTACTCTCAGTATCTACCTGGACCGCTTCAATCTCATGCAGAAACTGTCGTCATAGGGTGAAGGTCCACTCGCCACACACCCTCCCTAAGAATAGTGCTCACCCGGGCCCTCTTTCCCGTCGTTGGCATCGCTTGTCTACCAACTCGATCCACCAAGCTCAGATGGTTGATCCAAGGATCCCACCACAGTTCAGTAGTCTCTTCATTTGAAATTGATCTGGAGATAAGCCCCTTCAAAGTAGTCTGATGGGAGAAGATTCTTCCAAGTAACATAGTCGTTGTTATTGGCTCGGATCTCCCAAAAGGACTAGTCCTTTATATACCTACCCTTCATCCATACTGCCCACAAGGAGTCCTGGGCGAGAAATCGTCAAGCTTGTCTAACTCCCGCCATATCGCGCAGGGTCCGCAAAGTCTGTAGGCCGACACCTTCCTCCTCCTAAAGTCTGCATAGAGTCGTCCATCCTATAGAGTGTAGGCCTTATCTCCAGATAAAGTTGGCACAAAGTCTTTCAATTTTACTGATGGTCGCAGACGACAACATGAGAGTCTGCAACCAGAATCGAGCAATGACATAGATGACAGATCGAACTAGCTCGATGTGCCCTCCAAAGGATAGGCTCTGGGCATGCCACCCCTCCAGCCGTTGCTGAGCGTAGTCAACCAGACTTTGACATTCGGTCTCTCTGGCGTAGTTGATAGATAACAGGATTCCCAAGTATTTGACCAGTAACTCCCCCTTCTTAATACCAAGAAGTAGCACCTTCTCTTCCTTCTGCTGACAGAGCTTGTTGAGATAGGCCATACTCTTTTCCTTGTTCAGCTGTAGACCAGTCAGAGAGCTAAAATGTTCAATGACCTCGTTCTAAGCCATAATCCTACGCCGCGAAGGAACCAGAAAGACCAGCAGGCATAGATAAGATGGGATACTTGAGGATGCACCCGTTTTTACAGTGGGGTGATCTGGCCTCTATAAACCGCCACGTCTAAGAGCGATGTGAAAAACTCCATGACCAAGTGAAGAGGTATGACGATAGCGGATCCCCTTGCCGAAGTCCTCTTGAACAGCCGAAGAAGCCATACGGCTGACCCCTGACAAGGACAGAGAAAGAGGGAGTGGAAATGCAGACTCGGACCCTATCTACCCAAGTACAGTCAAACCCCATAGCAAGCATAATGTGACACACAAACTCCCTGTTGACAAAATCTCCTCAGATCCAGCTTGACACACACTTTATCTCCTTCCGATTTGTTGAA
The DNA here is from genome assembly GCA_029216955.1 of Iris pallida. Lineage (NCBI taxonomy): Eukaryota > Viridiplantae > Streptophyta > Magnoliopsida > Asparagales > Iridaceae > Iris > Iris pallida. The sequence goes on from JANAVB010030820.1 coordinate 4,787,667, forward strand.
GTTCCGGATCAGCTCATGGACAAGAAGACTGTTATCAGCAATAGACCGTCCCTTCACGAAAGCCGCTTGGTTACTAAACACCAGGCCCTGCATAATCTGCTATATACGTCTGCACATCAGGTGAGTGATAACTTTATAGATAAAATTGCAGCAGGAGGTGGGACGAAAATCACTAAGAGACGTCGCTCCTTCCTTCTTCAGTATAAGTGTCTGAAAAGTATGGTTGAGCTCCTTAAGCAGCTTGCCATTGTCGAAGAAATCTCGGACGATCTGCAGCACCTCCTCCTTCAGAATATCCCAATGGACTTTAAAGAACTGGCTCCCAAAACCATCTGGGCCAGAAAATTTATTCTGGTCCGCATGACGTACAATAGCTCCAATCTCCTCCATAGTCACTTGTGCCAGAAGTACATTGTTACCCCGAGGGGTAACCAGCCTCTTGCAAACAATCTCCAGAAAGTCAGATAGATAAATAGTTTGATTGTAAAGCTCATTGTAGTGCCTGACTGCTTCTTCCTGTAGTGCAGTAGCGTTAACCACCTCCTGGCCATCAATCCCATATAGCTTAGAGATATGATGTTGATGAGCCCGGATGATATCATAGAAGAACTTTGAGCACTTGTCGCCATCCCGCAGCCAGCTGCACTTGGCTCGTTGAGCCAGCTCGATCTCTTCCAATATACGTAGCGTTCCGACTTCCTTACACAGGTCCTACTTTGCCGCTGCTAGGTCGCTACTGAGAATGTCCTCCTACAAAGCTATCTATGCCTCCCGAAGTTGGTCCTCCTTATCTGAGAGAAGGGTATGATGTGAACTTTTCGTCCAGAGTTTCAAACCCGCCTTTACCCGTTTCAGCCTCTGAACCATGCGGAATTAAGTATTTCCCTCAACCGGATAGTCCCAACCCGCCTGGAAAACCTTCGCATAACCCGACATACAGCTCCATTTGTTGTTGTATCTGAAAGGACGTACCTTTTGGGAGACAACCGTCGATAGATGGATACGAACTGGCGAATGATCACTCGTGCCGGCTGGGAGGCACTCAGCAACCACATCCGGAAACTTAGTAAACCACTCCCGATTCCCCAAAGCACGATCGAGTTGGCAAGCAACTCGCTTGTGGGTAGCCTTGTTATGCCAAGACCAGATATGACCAGTTCTCTCCACCGCCTGCAAACCAGATCGCAGAAGGCAACTTTGGAAATCTTGCAGAACTCCGTCTGGGACACACCGACCTCCTACATTTTCGTGACTAAAAAGTAGGAGTCTCTCATCAGCAGCAGCGGCATTTGGAACTGATTCTCAACTGCAACACTGATTTGGAGAATCTCCTCCCATAAAGCTTTTCGCAACCTCCTATTGTTGTTATCATACACCGCTCCAAAGATGAAAGCCACCCCCCCTTTATTAGTGAAAGACACAGCAATCAGCTGATCTGATAGATGAATTACCTGTCCAGCCCAGCTTTTACTGTCCCAACTCATCCAGATACGCGCCACCCCTCCTACCTCCAAGTTATGCACCTGACACTACTGATGTTGGGTCCTCCGTTGTAGTAGTCTAGGAGACTTAATTTTAGTCTCTAGTAGCACTACAATGGAGCAAGCTTCTCGCCTCCGTACCTCTGATCTCCTTCCATCTCCCTATCGCACACGTCCCTCGGACGTTCCAGGCTAAGACATTTAATATCCAGGGGATGCCCCCTTAACATCTCCAGAGCTGCCATTAGGGGAAATAGCGTGCTCCATCATCTGACCCTCGGCCGCTGCGTCTTCCGGAGAAATCTCAAGAGGTGGGCTAAACCCGCTGTGATCACCTCCATTGTCACAATGGTCCTTCCATCTGGGGTTAGTTACACACAGGTCAGAGGTGCCCGTAGTCATATTCCTCATCTCCTCTTGCCCTCCATCCTGTCTACATAGTACCGCCTGATGCTTCCTGCTTGTGCTCTCCTCCGGCTGGTGGGTACGGTCTTCTGTCACTTTCTTTCCGATACGCCCTCCCAGACGGCCTGAAGGCTTGTTACTTCCGGACTGGAAAACAATAGTCTACGGGAATGAATCTGCGCACGACAGCAGTAGCACCCTCTCCGCTCTCTCCTAAGGTGTGGTCATCTCTCTCCATCTTTATTCCAGCTCCGGTTCCCGCCTCAGGAACCTGGTGGCCACCTGCATCAGTCATTTTTCCACGAGGCAGCATCACCTGGTCCACCCATTGAGAGAAAGGATTAGCCTGAGATGTATCGCCCCCCCTGCACTTGGTTGGACCCCTCCATCATAGAGGTGGACGCCTCCTGCGGGCAAAGTACCCCACTACCTGCACGTAGTCCTCTATCTCCAGGAGTATCAGTCATCCCGTGTCCTTCCACATCCCCGACCTTCCCTACCGGACACCCTTTAAAGGGATGTCCAAAACATTTATAATGGCTGCAAACTGGTGGCACAAACTCATACTGCACAGTCTGGCGAAAGACTCCACCGAAAGGCACCTCATAGTCAACGAAAGGCGGCAGGTCAGCACTCGTATCTACTTCAACAAAGATTCGCGCATATCCCATACGGGTTCTGTACGCTGTAGCTTCATCGGCCTTGATTGGTTTACCTATGACACTGACAATCTTCATCATCATGGAGATGCTCCAATGGTTAGCTAGTAAACCCGGTAGTCTGATCCAAATTGGAACTGTGAAGAGAACTTCCCGCTCATAAGTCAACTCCGGCGTCCATGTCTTCATGATAATAAGCATGCCATTAAAGGTCCACGGCCCTCCTTGGAGGACCCGCTCCATGTCCTCCTGCAGGCAGAAACGCACGAGATAGAAGCCATTTTCTCGTGAGAAAAACTCCATACCGTCCCTCAGTCTCCAAACTCGTGCCGCGTACTCACAAATCTGTCCATAAAACGGTCTCGAGCCGAGCACATATAGGATAACTGAGTTGCGCCAGTAGTCCGCAGTCTCAGCAAGGTCTTCCTCCGTCAGTGTCGCCCGAAATGTTGTGCCTACAATTTTCGGTTGAACATAAGACATCTGTGCTGGCAAGCTATTCACTCCTCCATTCAACATATCCGCGTAGGATTTCGGGACACCAGCCTTACGTTGATCTCCAACAACCTGTTTGCCTTTATCCACCGCCGACCATCGTTGTTGAGGCATTGATGGTATGGACACATTATTAGGTATTTGGTGAGAACTCCCATCCGGTCTCCTAGCCCCCCCGGGCCTGCACCACTCATGTGTCTCCATGGAACGTGCCGATGGTCACTACCCCTATAATGGTCGCCTCCCGAAGCCCTACCTGGTCAGCGAGTTTCGACAACCCCTTTTCCGTTACGCCTTCTGATCACCGTTGTCCATCCCCCTCCTCCGGGTCCGTATTATTTGGATTTAGTCAATCGCCATCTCCGACGGTGTCCACGCCCTCAACCGGAGCCCGACCCACGCGTCCACCACCCCTAGCCGCCGTTGCCGGCCCATAGCCGGCCGATCCGCAGGTCGTCAGACCACTGCCGGCCTCGACGCCGGTGGTGACGCCGCGCCTGGCCGCTGCGCTGCTTCCCGCGCTGCTCCCGACCCCAACCATCCCGCGTCCAGCCACTGCCGAAGCCTTCCCGTGCGATCGGCGCTCATCCACGCCGCCAGCACCCGCATCGTCGCCGTCCGCGCCGCCTCCTCCGCCGGCACCTGCGCCGCCCCTGGCTGGCCCTCCTCCTGGCGCGCCGGGTCCCAGTTGAGGGACCCCATAGGGTTTGCTACAGTCGCCGCAAAGGGATTCTTCCGAGCCGCCAAATATATATATATAATTCAAAAAATAGAGTTGGGCAAACGATACATACGATACATCACTTCTCTAGCCTCTCATCTCACACTCCCTTACACTGGGGATGGAATACTCAAATCATTTTCTATGTTATACTCATATTTGTATGACCATTACTAGTGATCAGGTGAAGCATCTAAAAGATGAAAAGCTATTTCTGAAACTTTGGATTACATGGAATGGTCCAAATAATGTCAATTGTTCACATCTCCACCCCCTAACAAAATCACGAAAACGCCCCCGCCCTTATTATCATCATTGTTGCTAAAGTTCACGTCTTTGAGTTCACAATGAGATTGTGTCAAGCTTCAACCGGTGAACATGATGATGCGACGAGATCGTTTTAGAAAGTTGATGTTGGCTAAAGTTCAATTATCGAGTCCACAATGAGATTGAGTCGAACTTCCACAGGTGAACACGATATGGCGACAAAACCGTTTTAGAAAGGTGATGTTGCTAGTGTGTTCTGGTTAGATTGATACATTCTATTGAGAGATTGCACAATTGAATCGATGTCTTTATTCACCAACTTTCTCACCTTTGTCTCGCTCTTTACGCCATTGCAAACTTGATGGAAGAGATTGTTGTTACTTTGGGGCGGTTCAAGAAAACTGCAATTGGGAACTCACTGACCTGGATCCCTCATGTTGCAACCTCACAATGTGTATCAGTTTGCTATGACAAGCTTGTTGGTATTGTTGGCAACTAAACTTTATTTTGATCTCTTATAGTTGTCTTGCCTTTTACCACGACAAGCTGGTTACTATTGTTGGAAACTCTACTTTATTTTGATCTCTTATGGTTGTCTTGCCTTGTATACTGCTATAACAGAATTAGTTGTATCCTTGTATCGGCATGCATCGTCCGAACTATATGTCCCGCAAGCTTGCTTAGAGAGCTCATCCAAATTCAAGGTGGTTCCACAAATATATTGCAAGTGCTTATATGACAAGAAAATCGGGTTCAGTCAACGATATGTTAGATTAATACAAGAATGATCTAGTTGCTGACATTTTCATGAAGCCATTTAAGTAAAGAGACGTTCATGAAGCTACAAAGATTACTCGGGATGACCGGGATGTGTTCCATAGATGTTTGGATTGAGGGAGGATGTAGGAATAATAATCCAATCCCATCGGTAGGAGTATTAATTTTAGTTTACCAATAATTATGTTTCTTTAGTAGTATTGATTGCTAAGGAAAGTAGGTATCTGCGCAGGTCGATTAGCAATGATATATGGTAGGTCAGTGGGTAATGTCGATTTGCTTGTATTATATGAAAAAAATGTTTGAATAAAAACTCTACTAACAAAACTCTCTACTATTAAATACATACTTCTCTCTCTTATTTAACTCACTCTCCAACTATATCTATTCAGTTAGCTATATTCTTACTTCTCTATCCATGTTTCAATTACATAGGCATAAGTCTTTATGTAATACAAGCAAATTGACCTGACCCACAGACTTACCATATTATCACTGTTAACCGAACTCGGGACATACCTACTTTCCTTAACCATCAATGCTCTACTAAATTAGCACAATTAAAGGTAAAAGTATAATTAGTACTCCTACCCTAATGGGATGGGATAATTATTCCAACAAGTGCATTGTTGCATGCTTCTAGGCTTGATCAGGTGGTCGTTGTGATCTTGTAATCGCAATGATGAATAGGGAAGAGGGATCATGGATGTATCATCTTGTTTGAGGAAGGGGATGTGTTGAGCTCACAGTAAAGAAATTATGCAACTTTTAATCTAACTAATAATTCAAAGATTCATTCTAATTTTCGATCATCTTGTTTGAGGAAGGACCTATATCTATTTTCTCGTCTTTTTATATTACTTATTCACACCAAATCACACACATATTCTCACCAGACTACACATACATATTTTATTTGCAAAACGTAAGTGTATTGGATTTCAAAAATATATGGTCAATTACAACCATTAAGTCATTTCAGGTGGACATTCCTTTTGTTAGTCTCTCTCTCTCTCTCTCTCTCTCTCTCTCTCTCTCTCTCTCTCTCTCCCTCTCTCTCCCCCGACTGATACCTTTCTTGATCTAATGATTTTGCATGATGATTATGATGTCCTCCTGACAAGTAGACCTCGTGAGACTTTTCATTTTCATATTGTCTTCTATTCCTCTCCTTTCATATGTGCCCTAGAACCATCTTTACTAGATAATATCTCATGTTAATGGTTGTGTGACGGCTAAATATTTGTAGTATTGCAACACGGTCTGCAGATTGAAGGTCCATTTTATGGGCTTAGAGTTGGATTAATGTGGTCGTGTTATTTTTTTTTAAAGTTCTTTTAAAATGTGTGGTATAAGTATTTGACCATATGTTTCGATTTAGAGAACAATTGGAAATTACAGCCTGAGATTGGCCCAACCACTCTCTCGCTCACTATTTTTGCTCCCTCATCTAGGTTCTCCCTTTTCCCCTTTCTTCTCATGACCATGATTTGTCTATGACTCTTATCTCGTCGGTTAGAGATAAATCTTGTCAATTCAACTTGATTAAATAAATTTGCATGATAATCATGATTTCTTCCTTACAAGTAGACTTTTGACTTTTGAGCCTTTCATTTTAATAGTGTGCTTTGTTCCTCTCCTTCCATATGCGTCTTACAACCTTTACCATATAATATCTTTTATTAATAGTTGTGTGAGGGTTAAATATTCATATTATTCCAATACGGCCCACAAGGCTGTTTTATGGGTTGAGCTATATTCACGCCCAGTACATTGTTTTTAAATCCTCCTAAAGTGAGCTCCAGGGGTATTTGAAGATCGTCGCTCTCATACCATGTTAAAAGACCTTGCCACCACATCAAACCTATATATATATATATATATATATATATATATATATATATATATATATATATATAAGGTGGGATCGGATTCATCCCTATTTTTTTCACCCCCATTATCATCCCTATCTCCTCCGTCCGATTAGATTTAAAACTAAAGTTTAGATCAAATCTCTACATGACAAATAGAAACTCAAAATCTTCCTAATCTTCCAAATGCTATATTAATATATAAGAGAGAAATTGAGAAGAAGGAAAAAAAATCTACGCTTCAAATGGCCGGATCTCGTTTAATTTAGAGAATAAGAAAAATTAAATGACCGTTTTTTTACAAAGAAACTAAATTAGGTTTCAAATGACCAGAATTTTTTTTTAGAGAATTTTTTTTAAAAGAAATTAAATTAGGCTTCAAAATTTAAATGACCGGTTCTTTTTAAAGAAAATAAATTTTGTAGAGAATAAAAAATTTAATAGATTCAAATTAGGTTTCAAATTTTTTTACGGAATATCAAAATTTTAAATGACCAATTTTTTTAAAAATTAAACAAAGTTGGCTTAAAATTAAATGACCGGACAAATTTAAATGAAACAATTTTTTTAAAGAACATCGTTTAAATGATTTAAATAGGCCTCAAAATATTTTACATAATAAATGACCGATTTTTTTAAAAATAACTAAATTAGTTTTCAAATGAAAGAAATTTTTGGAGAATATTTTTTAAAAGAAACTAAATTAGGTTTCAAATGAACGCTTTAGAGAATATTTTTTAAAAGAAACTAAATTACGCTTTAAAATTTAAATGACCAAAAATATTAGAAACTAAATTTTGTAGAGACTATCGAAAATTTACTCGATTTAAATTAGGTTTCATTTTTTTAGAGAATTCAAAAATTTAAATCACTGGTTTTTTTTAACATAACTAAATTAGGCTTTGTTCTCGAGTTTATTTCGATGTTCTTTAAAAAAAAAATTGTTTCATTTAAGTTTGCCTGACCATTTAAATTTTGAAGCCAAATTTATTTAATTTTGTTAACAGAAATGGTCATTTAAATTTTTGATATTCCGTAAAAAAAATTGAAACCAAATTTAGCAAAAAATTGGTCATTTATTTTTTCTATATTCTCTAAATTAAACGAGCGGAGGGTTTTTTTCTTTCTTTCTCAATTTTTCTCTCTTGTATATTAATGTAGCATACGAAAGATTAGAAAGATTTGGTGTTTCTATTTTTGGATGTAGAGATTTGATCTAAACCTTAATTTTAAATCCAATCCTATTTTCATCACCCCATTAGCATCCGTATCTCAAAATTAAGGTTTAGATCAAATCTCTACATCAAAAAATAGAAACACCAAGTCTTTTTAATCTTCCGTATGCTACATTAATGTACAAGAGAGAGAAATTGAGAAAGAAAAAAAATTCCTGCTCGTTTAATTTAGAAAATATTGAAAAATTTAATGACCAATTTTTTTTCTAATTTTGGTTTCCAATTTTTTCAAAAATTTAAATGACCATTTTTTTAACAAAATTAAATAAATTTGGCTTCAAAATTTAAATGGTTGGGCAAATTTAAATGAAACATTTTTTTAAAGAACATCAAAATCAACTCAAGAAGGAACATCGAAACAAACTCAAGAACAAAGTCTAATTTAGTTTATGTTAAAAAAAATTTAGTGATTTAAACTTTTGATATTCTCTAAAAAAAATTGAAATCTAATTTAAATCGACTAAATTTTCGATATTCTCTACAAAATTTAGTTTCTATTAAATATTTTTCGGTTATTTAAATTTTGAAGCCTAATTTAGTTTCTTTTAAAAAATATTCTCTAAAAATTATGTTCATTTGAAACCTAATTTAGTTTCTTTTAAAAAAATAGGTCATTTAAATTTTTGATATTATCTAAAATATTTTGAGGCCTATTTTAAATCTTTTAAATTTTCGGTGTTGTTTAAAAAAAATTGTTTCAATTAAAATTGCCCGGTCATTTAAATTTTGAGCCGACTTTTTTTAATTTTTAACAAAATTTGGTCATTTAAAATTTTGATATTCCGTAAAAAAAAATTGAAGCCTAATTTAGTATTCTCTACAAAATTTATTTTCTTTAAAAAGAACCGGTCATTTAAATTTTGAAGCCTAATTTAGTTTCTTGTAAAAAATATTCTCTTAAAATATTCTGGTCATTTGAAACCTAATTTAGCATTCGAAATATTAGGAAGATTTGGAGTTTCTATTGTTGATGTAGAGATTTGATCTAAATCTTAGTTTTAAATCTAATCCGACGGAGGAGATAGGGATGATAATGGGGGTGAAAAAATAGGGGGTGAATCCGATCCCACCTCTATATATAAATATATATATATATATATATATATATATATATATATATATATATATATATATATATATATATATATATATATATATTTCGATGCCTGGCGATTCGGCTGCGCGTGCGAACCCTAGGTTGATCCTGGCGCCTCCTCCCCGGTCGCCGGACCCTCTCGTTGAGGGGAGGAGGACGATGGTGAGGAAGGGAGGGGGCTGGCGCCCCCCCCCGGCGGGCGGCAGAGGTGCCCCCCCCGGGCGGGGGGGGGGCCTGGCGGACCTGTCCCGAGGCAGGCGGAGCAGCGGGAGGGGCCGATGACGGCCGGGGGGGGGGGGCGACCCCTCCCAGGCGGTGGTGGCGGACAGGGCGGCGGCGGCCCGGGGACATCCGTCTCCGGCGGGGGTGGATTCCGGGTCGGATTCACCTATTTTTGAATTCGGATCCAGCTCCGGGACTAGGGATGGCCGGATTGATGATGAAGGTTGGACGACGGTGGTGAGACGACGTCCGGGAGGGGGAAGAAGGGCTCAAACTCAGGGTATGAGCCGGACGGGTCCTGGAAGGAGCGGGAGCAGGTCTACCATTGGCCTTGGTAACGCACGACGACAGGGAGGAGGTCCGGGACGCACTACGACGGGATGGCGTCCAAAGGCGACGACAGCGGAGAAAGGAAAAAGTATTGCTGGAGATGTTGGGAGTCAGAGGCCTCCGTCTGCTCCTCCCCGGACGGGCACAGACAGGCCTCGACCCAAATCCTGGAAGGATGTGTGTATGTCGGGTGGGAACAAGAGTCCGGTGTCGATGGAGTATGTGCCACCGATGAAGGTTGGAGGAGGACTTCGGGCATATTTTCCGGCAGAAGAGATAGCGGAGGTCACGGACTTCTGGAAGAACACTCTGGTGATGTATGTGTTGGGGAGTAAACCGTTCTATGGTCAAATACGGGGTTATGCTGAGAGGGTGTGGCGGCCCAAGGGGAGTATGGAGTTCTTCTCACGAGAGAATGGATTTTACTACGTGAAATTCGACTTGGAGGAAGATGTGTCCAGAATTATTCAAGGAGGGCCCTGGTCCTTTGACGGGCGGCTTATTATCCTGAAGGAGTGGACACCGAAGCTGAGATGTGAGAAGGAAGTGTTGAACGCGATTCCCGTCTGGATTTGCTTTCCTGAGTTCCCGGTGAAATACTGGAGCATCCCTCTGCTTATGCGATTGGCTAGCTTGGTCGGTAAGCCGATCAAAGCGGATGAGGCTACGGCTTTCCGTACCAGATTGATGTACGCCAGAGTATTTGTGGAGATAAAGGCCAGGATGGAGCTTCCGAGGATTCTTGAGTATCAGGTGGCATCCGGGGAGGTACTGACTCAGGCTGTGGAGTATGATTGGGTCCCCCCAATGTGTTCTTTCTGTGAGTGCTTTGGTCACTCGTCTAGTGCTTGTCGGACTCGAGGGACGGAAACAGCTAGGTCCTCGATAGCGCAGATGGAGGTAGTGGAGCCAGAGGTGACACCCAGTCCCATCATAGGAGTGGCGGAGATAGTCATACCGATGGAGGAGGTTTCCCTGATGGAGGGGGCCAGGAGGTCCACGACTGACACCCCGCAGAGACAGGAGGGTTCTCAGGACGCGATAGTCCCGTTCAGGCCCCAGAGGAGTATGGTGACCAGGGATATGAGTTTCCTGGATAGCAGACAGGATGGGATGGAGACTTCTATGGTGGCACAGGTCTATAGCAGGAAAAGGCATGCCCCGTCCCCTCGGAAAGAGGAGCACCAGTCAGGGGGGCTTGATGATCAGACCGAGGCCAGCCCAGATTGGACCTTGACTCTCGCCAGGATTCAGGCCCATCTTGCACCTTCCTCGGGGACAGGGATGGGGGAGGATATAGATCTGACGGACAAGACACTTCCCTCGGGTGTTAGTCCAGACGGTGTCCAGGGGGTCCTCACATTAAGTAATTAATGTCGGTCCTTGCCTGGAACATTCGTGGTGGTTGTTCCATTGGGAGATGGAGGGAGATTAGTGGAGTCCTGAAGAAGGAGAATAGTGACATTACTATTCTTCTCGAGACAAAGATTAGAGGGGAGACTTTGTTATCTCACAGGACGCCTGCGAACTGGGCTCATATCCACAACCTGGATCTTTGTGATATGGCTCGGATCTGGGTTCGCTGGAACAGAGACAGTTGGGAGGGGGAACAGGTCCTGATGACAGAGCAGCTTATTGGCATTTCTTTTACCAACAAGAGAGGCTTCCACTTCATTCTTGGAGCAGTTTATGGGCACAATGACAGGCGGCTTAGGGAGACCTTGTGGGCGGACATCGTGCGAGTAGGTCGTATGGCGGAGCACCTACAACTTCCCCTGCTGCTTATGGGAGACTTCAATGCCATGCTACATCGACAAGAGAAGATGGGAGGTCGTCCAGTGCCGGATTCGATCTTATACGACTTCCAGAGGTGTCTGCTCTTGTCTGGGCTGAGGGGACTGGAGAGAGCCGGACACATTTGGACCTAGCACAACAAGGCGGTCCACAACAGGATTGCCTGTCAGCTGGATCGGGCTTTGGGAAATAGTGAATGGTTTCGCTACTTCCCGAATTCCATGGCGGAAGGGCTAGCGGCAGGGACCAGCGATCACTCCTCTATCCGGGTGGGTCTATCTGAGAGGTCCACTTGGAAGGCCCGACCATTCCGGTACAACAATGGCTGGTACCTTTCTGCGGGATATAAGGAGGCTGTTATGGGAGGGTTGCACTATACTCGGGAGGGCACGGCTCAGTTTCATATGGCTCACAAACTCAAACAAGTCAAGAGAGCTATTCGGGATTGGGTGAAGAGAATGCCGCGGTCTTCCCTGGAGGATAAGGAGACCGAGCTTCGTGAGGTTCAGGAGGCTTTGCAGGCTGACATGCTGAGCGGTGAGTTGGCGGCTAGGGAGCGGGACCTGATTGCGAAGGTCAACATCATGAGGCTTCAGCAAGAGATTAGTGCGGCCCAGAGGGCCAAGTGTTCTTAGCTCAAGGATGGGGATCGGTGCACCAAGTTCTTCTATGATGTGATCCGGCCAGACAGTACCGTAACAGCATCCCCAGGCTGCTTAATGGTGAGGGCAGGCTTGTTGGTGACCCGATGGAGATTCAGGAGGAGGCAGTCAGGTTCTATTCTGACCTATATCAGTAAACTGATTATCCCACCACGTTCTCAGGTCTTGTCACGAAGAGGCTGGTGACGCACCATGGGAATAGCTTGCTGTTGGCCCCTGTGAGATTGGAGGAGGTGGAGGATATTGTGCTGAAAGCATATCCTAATAAGGCTCCGGGGCCTGATGGCTTCTCTTCTGGGTTCTTTAGACGTCATTGGGGGGTGCTAAAGTTTCCAGTTCTAGAGGCGGTGCAGGAGTTTTTCTTGGAAGGAAAGTTGCTGAAGGAGCTGAATCACACCTTCTTGACCCTGGTTCCGAAGAAGGATGGTGCTACCTCCCTCGCCGACTTCAGGCCTATTGCGTGTTGTAATTATCTATACAAGATAATTACGCACCTCATGTGTCGGCGTATGGAGGGGATTATGCAAGGCTTGGTGTCTCGGAATCAAGCGACTTTTATCAAGAGGTGCTCGATTGCCGAACACAGTCTTCTTGCTCATGAGATGGTGAGAAATTTTAACAAACCGGGGGGATGAAGGCATGTGTTAAATTGCGGAAAGCCTATGACACGGTCAACTGGGACTTTCTCTGCCACCTTATGCTTGCTATGGGCTTTGATGAGAGATGGGTGGCTAGGGTGAGAGAGTACATATGCTCCCGCACATTTTTGGTCCTCATTCAGGGTACTCCATATGGATGCTTCTCGAGCAACAAGGGACTGCGGCAGGGGGATCCTCTCTCTCCATACATGTTCACTCTGGTGATGGAGTACTTCACTTGTATGATGGACCTGGCGGTGCATAGTAGGAAGATAGTTCTCCTTTTCAGGCAGGTCAAGCCGGTAGTGTCTCACTTGATATATGCTGACGACCTCTTGGTATTCCTGCATCCATCTATGAGGGAATTGAGGGCGCTTTCAGATATTATGGAGGAGTTTGGACGGTTGTCCGGCCTGCAGCTGAATAGGGAGAAGAGTAGGGTCTATTTCAGCTCTATGTGCACACTCAAGGAGGAACGGGCTCTTGTCCTGGGAGTGGAGAAAGGAGAGTTACCAGTGAAGTATCTGGGGGTACCATTGACGGTCAATTATGCCAGGGATCAGGATTGTCTCAGCCTGGTGGATTTTGCCCAAAGAGAGTAGAAGCTTGGCAGACAGCTGGTCTGTCCTTTGGTGGCCGTATTGAGCTGGTCAGGTCTGTTATCTCTGGCATTGCTATGTTCTGGTTGCAGTCGATTCAGATCCCAGTAGCTACCATTAGGAAGGTGGAGTCTATTTGTGCTAATTTCATCTGGATGGGAGGTCTGTATGCGATTGCTTGGGAACAACTTTGCCGGACCCGGGAGGAAGGAGGAGTGGGGTTGCGACCTCTTCGGACGGTTAGGGAGGCATCGGGGGTGCGGATGGCGTGGCAATTCATCAAAGGAGGTTCCCTTTGGGCAGAGTGGCTGGCTAGCAGATATGTGCGGCGAATGAATTTCTGGACTTGTAGGATTGATAACAATTTTTGGGTCTCATTTAAGGCTATTCTTAGGTGCAAACCGATCCTTCAGTCTGCTATCTGCAGGATTATGAGAGATGGGGCGAATACTGATCTCTGGCTAGACCCGTGGATGGAAAATGGCTCCCTTCTGGAGATCTTGGGGGCTCAGATGGACAGAGAGGCGAGCAGGGGAGTGAAATGTAGTCGGATTATCAGGGATGGGAACTGGAGGTCGGAGGAGTATCCATACACAGCTCAGTTTGGGGAGGAGATTCGTCGGATCACTATCGATACTAGCCTGACTGAGGACTCCTGGTGCTGGGTTGATCCTGGTTCGGTTGGTGGGTCTGCGATATTCAATTTTAAAAGTTACTATAATCTGGTTCGGACCCCACACGACAGGATTGCGGAGTATGACTTTATTTGGGCGAAGGGGATTGCTCGCAAAATGCAGCTTTGTTCATACAGACTCAGGTTGATGACTCGAGACAGACTTATTAGGTTTGGAATGCAGATTACAGACCCGAAGTGTGTTCTCTGTACCGGTGACGCGGAGTCTATGGGCCACCTATTCTTTGAGTGCCCATGGTCTTAGCATATATGGGAGGAGCAGTGCATGCGATCGACGGGAGGAGTTGGCAGTGCCAGAGATATCCGGGAGATCCTCAGCTGGATCAAAGACCGCCGAGGCATGAACCCTGGTTGGGCCAAGATGGCGAGAGTTAGACTTGCTGCATCAGTTTGGCATATCTGGAGGGAGCGCAACAGGCGTATCTTTGAGGGACTGGCTACTCCGCCAGTCGGAATTCTTCATAATATAGAATTCGATGTATCTGTAATGGCCCCTTAACTGGAGATGGAGATGTGAGAATAGTGTATTATAATACCTTTATTGTGATTTGCGTGGAATAAAATTTACCCTTATTCCAATATATATATATATATATATATATATATATATATATATATATATACAACACATGTGCACACACACACTTGTATATGATATAGGCACATCAATCACTCCCGATCCCACTAATTGGTCCGGATCAACAATCATGAATTACGCCGAAACTGCCCCGGCCTCTCCCTCTCACTATCTCTGCTCCTCATGTGGGCTCTCCCTTTCCCCATTACTTCTCTTTCCCGGGATATGTCAATTGCCTCTTACCCAGTCGGACAGAGACAAATCTGGTAGAGAGAAATGTGGGGAGCGGCCTCGGGGAGGGAACCTTAATGTGCCTTGCTCATTGCAGTTGTTGATTGCCTGATCCACCTCTATGATCCCCTTCGTGTGAAGAGATGGATCAAGAGGGTGAGAGAGAGAGAGGTGGTCGGGGGGAATCACTGCCGGGGTCTCTCTCAGTTCTGGTGTTGGTAGACAGAGGAACGGCTGGTTTGGGGTAGAGGTCAAGCTGGGTAGGAATGGTGGTGCAATAAATTTCGTTTACTTCCAAAGACTTGATCAGCAATATTGTTATTTATGTTCAGCTTGTCAAGAATTTTATATATGTTGAATTGTAAAGTGAAAATCTTGGGATTTGTTACATAGAATATTGGATCTTACAAAGATATTTTGTAAACTCATTTATTCCCTCCTTTTACAAAATATTTTTTGAACTCATTTATTCCCTCCGTTTACCGCCATTCGATTTCCCACTTTGTGTTGTTTATTGGCAAAGAAATAATTTCTTGAACTTTTAGCTATTGTCTTGACAATGTCAGTAGAGACTTTCTCGATTACTCCTGTCTTATTTGATGAGATATTCAAGTTTTGTGATAATTTAATGTATATATCACAGGCCACTATTTGCAACTAGTTTGCTGACCATCATACAGACTCTCTTGGACCAAACAAGGCAGGATGAAATGGGCATTCTAGGATGCCATACACTATTCGACTTTGTCAACAGTCAGGTAATTTTCTTACTGGTTTATCAGGTACACTATTTGATGAAATGGGCATTCTAGGATGCCATTGCCATGCACTATAACGTTCCATATTTATATTGTGCTGTTGTATGTGTCAGATGGATGGTACGTACATGTTCAATTTGGAAGGATTTATTCCGAAACTTTCTCAGCTAGCTCAAGAAATGGGCACAGATGAGAGGGCGCAACATCTTCGTGCAGCAGGGCTTCAGGCCCTTGCCTCAATGGTAGTTTTCCAATAGTCTTTTTGTTTTGTATCACCATTTTCGCTCATTTTCTAGATTTTTTTTTTCTTCTTTTTTCTTTTTTTTTATTTTTATAAAAACCAAAGCCGGTGGACGACTCCACCCGACCTTGGCCCGGAGGCCGTGGCCACCGCCACCCGGCCACCTCCGTGGGAGAGAGGACTCGAACCCGGCCCTCCCTCCGGTGCACGGTGGTGTTACCAGTACACCACAACTCGATGTGCACTCATTTTCTAGATTTGTTTTATAGTAATAAAATATTTAACATATTTGCTCAAAATAGCATTCTACGTCTTTCCCGAATGACATGATATGTAGATACTTTAACCAGAAGTGATTGGGATACTTATCATGGTTGTATTTTGTTCTAGTGGCCTTTGGTTCTCAATCATTTGGAGTCGGGACAACGACACATATTAATGGAGACCCTGAGTAACTTTTTTAACAGGAAAGAAATAGATTGAATGGAACTCCTATTTCGTACTTTGCCAGTTATTGAAGAGGTTAAGTAGTACAATTAGGCGGTTACATGTTGTATGGTTGTATATTCTAGAGGTATCATGTGCAACTACTGCAGTAAATGTGAAGTGTTACTCATTGAAGCACAAGCTCCTTATAGATCCATTTGTTGCTTCTGTAGGGAACAATCCCTCTGCATCTACCTCTTCAGCATGGAGTAAAAACTGAACCGTTGACTGTGTAAATCCACTAAATTGGAGATTGAGCCATTTAGATCCCCTTATTGTGGTAACAAAGAACATAATAATGTATTATCCAGTCTCCATCATTCAGCTGCCACAGGACCGGAGTGGACTTCTGCCATAACTCTTGAGTTGGGTGGATGACCATGGTTTGATACAGAGGGAACCCAGTGTATGATGTGGTGAGACACTACACTGTGGGGTTTTGGGGGATCTTTCAATGTGGAATGGTCCAGGAAGACTACTCGAGATAATATTTTCAGCGAAAATTAGATTGAAATAAGGCCTGGTTTGGCATTGCTGCTGAGCACAAGCAGCTTTTAAAAGCAACCTCCCACGTGCTTTTAAAAGCTACCAAAAAATTGAAGTAACTTTTCAAACTTTCTTTGATAAGCTGTTGTTACCAAACAACTTTTGGGACTGCTTTTCAATTTCAACACAAAAAAGCAGTAGCAACCATAATAAGCAACAATACCAAACCCAACCTAAGTGTTCTGGCATGGCTGGAGCAATGGAATCACGCACAAGAATGGATATAGACCGTCTCGGCAATGGAATCACGCGAGGCTAAGCAGCAGGACATGACATCCGTATACTATCTCCCAATTCATAAATCCATTACAAGAGAATTACAGTGTTGGTTGCATTTATAATCTTATATCTAAGAGTTCAGATTCAAATATAGAACTACAATAAAGGTAAATCATATCCAAATTAGGATTCAAATTAAAATACAAAAGAATTCAGATTTAAATTCTTATTTGAATATAGCTAAATTCATATTTAATATTTGAAACTAATCTAAAAAAGTAACCCAATATGCGTTTGTGTCCAGTATTGTGGCCTTGGGAGAGCCCATTACAAGTCTAACAGTCAAAAGCCTGAAAAGGAGGGGTTTGAGCTAGGGGATTTAAGAAGTGAGAGAAGGTTGCAATGAAGCAGTCGACAAGGAACGAGAAGTCCAATATACGACAACGTCTTCGAAGGAGGGACAACAAGATCTACTACAAAGATTGGTTACTTAAATCCAACAAAGATAAAGAAAAACGCGTACACCCAGGAGGGAGAAACTTTAATCTGCAAGAGCACGCGGAAAAAGCTAGCAAATGCAACTCCAAAGGCATAGAGACGGATGAAGTTTCGCTTGAGAGTTAGTCTTTCGGGAAGAATTTAGGTCTATCGAAGGAGGGAGCACTTAGTCATTGTACTATGAAGCCGTCTTCCATCTCTACAAGATATGTAGGCAATAGCTCCTCGAGCCACACGCTGCATAATTGGATTACTACATAAGAGTGGCTCGGACCTGGAGTATCCTTTATCCAACAAGGGCATTCAATGGGATGCATACAAATTAATGAAGTGATAGAGTTTGGTCCTAGATGAGTATCTAGCAGAAATTACAATCCAATACCTATGGGACCAACTGATTCATGAATTGAAGAGAAGGGGAATTACGTTGAGAGGGTCTATGCATTGGAAGGGATGTCAGGGTGTGCAGATGGACGAGGGAATTAGACACACTAATGATGAAAAGTGAAAACTAGGGATAGATGGACAAGAGGCCTAATACGTTCAGAAGGGGGTGGGGTTAGGAAGGGGTGGTGGGGTGGGGTCACGGAGTGTGGACTATCAAAAGTCCTAAACACAAATTGGGTATGGAAATGAGAGGCATCTCTGCTTTCAATTTAGTGGGTGACCAACATGGGAGCGACAGGGGAGGAAGGGGATTTGTGTTTACTAGAGGCGCAATGGTTGTGAGGGTCATCGTACAATAACAGATAGCATACCATGGGGATGGGAATCTTGGGCGCTTTTGATCAGTTTGAATAAACGAGGTTCATCGTCGGGTAATAGGGGATTTGTGGCCATGAAGGTCGTTGAGGGGAGAGGGAATTTCCATCTACGTAAGCTCAAGATGTTGGAAATAATCTCAGATTTGGTCAACGGAATCATTGGACTCTAGCTTAGGCAAGCTGTGACTAGCCGACTGACTGTTTCGTCTTTGATTTGGTTTGAGTTTGTTTCTTGTATTTTTTTAATTTTAATTTTATTTAATTTTATTTTTTTGCATTTTGGGGAATCTTGTACTTTGATCTTTGTTCCGTTAATTATCATTAATGGAGCGCGTGGAATTTTATTCCCACCATTTACTCTTCAAAAAATTGCATTGTCATGTATCAGCCTTGTTTGCCTGGTTCCTGCCCATACTATACACATTGTTGGATACTTCCCTTTCTTTAATATTTAGTGCCCCATAATCATAGTAGGAATGTGTAGCATAATTTTATTATTATTTAAGGTTTCATAATGCTGTCAGTAACATTATAGTCCCTCATCTTGTTTAGGTTTTCTCATTTATAAGCTGATTTCATCCTTTTGAATAAGTTGTTTTTTGTCCTTTCTTCTTTGATAGTGCCAAGTTCCTCCTGCAAAGAGTTGTACTATATGCCTATCAACTAATGTTTAGTTTTTCGATTGTTAGGTTTGGTTTATGGGGGAACACTCTCATATCTCAGCAGAATTTGACAATGTAAGAATTGGGTTTCCTAATTTTTATTAGTGCAATGTTATCTTGAAATTTATACTCGCATCAACTTTGACCTCTATTTGTATTTCAATTTTTTTAGTCTTTAATATTCAGTCAAATAAATGATCTAATTATGATGCCTATTGGAATAATCTAACTATTTAACTCTATTTGTTATAGTTCCTTGTTCTTGCGGTCGGTGCTCATTTGCGCATGCATTAACACCCCTGAATTAAGGAAATGATGCCTCTGTCAAGGCATCCGAGAATTATTCGAACCATATGAAGGGAAACTCCCACATACAAATTTTTTTCCGGTTTTTTGGGGGTTGGGGGGGGGGGGGGGGGGGGGGGGGGGGGGGGGGGGGGGGGGGGGGGGGGGGGGGGGGGGGGGGGGGGGGGGGGGGGGGGGGGGGGGGGGGGGGGGGGGGGGGGGGGGGGGGGGGGGGGGGGGGGGGGGGGGGGGGGGGGGGCACGACTCTGGAGTTTTGTTGTTGTGGTAGGGACTTTGACAATGTTGCAACCCATGTTCAAACTCCTCCAGCACATTTTAAGCGGATAATTGAAAATTTATACCGTTTCGTGAATCCAGCTCTCAGACCAAAATGGATATTTAAACTGTGGGGGCATGTTGGGATAAAGCAAATATTTAATCTTGAACCCTTACCACACTGGAGTTTTGTTGTAGTCAGGGACTTTAACAATGCAAATTGTTTTCAGAAGGTTGAAACTTGAAAGATAAGGGTAAATTGTAATTACCCCCCTCAAGTACTAGGGTCTGATCACTTAAACCACAACACTATGTAACTCAAGAAAAAAAACTGTTGCGAAGTATTTTTTTATGGTATGAGCCCCCCTGAAAAATTACGAAAGAAAGTGCCTTAAAATGTTTATCCATCTTATTAATGTATCCTGATGTAGTACTGATCGGATCTGATTATATATTTCATGCATCATATTTATGACCTCACAAGTTAGATCTAGGCTAATAATAGCACCACAGGACAGTTTTGGATCCATGCAAAAGGTGAATAAAAAAAGCACTACATACTCCCAAATATAGATTTAAGTTGGTGTGGAATTCTTATTGGCTTTGGAATATAGTAATGAGAACTACTTGTGGTTTCATGTCTCTTCTTTAATTTATTTGACCGAGTTATATTATCTCAGCAACTTTTGATGCAAAGAATCTATTATTATCTCTCTTAAAAAATAGATTATCTTGGCATAAACTGTGATAGTCAGGAAATAATTAATGAAACGATGGCCCAAGTACAAGTAGGTGATAACTAGAAAATTATACAATGTACAAACTCAAATCTAACAAGAAACAAAATGATCCGTTAGCTATTAGGGAGCTTGTTGTAGCTAGAATCCTTCTGTGTTCCTTGAGACGATTGTCTCAAACTTGAGCATCCTCTTTTCTTGATAACAACCCCGCTCCGAAGGCCCTATATATCCTTGACCTCAACCCCATAACAGTTCTATTATCCATTAGATAATCTCTCTTCATCACTATTGTTCACTAGATAATCCTCATCTTCATTGTTATTATCCGCAAGATCATAAGTAGAGGCATGAGCTCCATATGTTGAGTTTTCCTTTGAGCAATCCTTTGACATTTTCTTGCTTCGGTGAGTGCCCCTTGTTTGCGTGTCTTTCTCCACGTGCTTGTTGGATGTCCTGTATGCTCTTGAAGCCTTGAAGGTTGAAATTCCTCCCTCCCTCCCTGTTTGTTTTTCAGTCGTGGGCTTATCATTGGAGCAAGTACCTCGAACTCTTACGTCCATGTTGTTTTCTGAGCCCAACCCACTATAATTTAGTTCTTATTAGATCCTTACTAAAATCATGTTTTGCCTTGAATCTCACATCATTTAGAAGCCCAAGTTCCATTTCTTGAGAAGGGGTACTGTAGAAATATAAATATCAGTGTGCAAAACGTCTTCAATGTTCATCCTCGTGGACGTGGTTTCCTAATGGCTGGCAAGGCACGTGCATTAGCATTAAATGTCATCTCTTACACGAGTTGCCTATCCTCTGGAAAGACTGTCAATCGCTTGACACATCGCCTTCATCAGGAACCATTGCCTCTCCATCATTTTCATTACTTTTCTTGTCATCTCGCTGAACAATAGACCTCGCTTGATCAAAAAAGTCATAAACTAGCTTCACGGTCGTCTCTTCATTGTGGGTGTCAAACACCAGGTGAGCTGGTTTGCTCAGAACCAGAAGCGCAACCAGTTCATTTTGGGAGAGAATAGTCCCATCATTTGATGCTTTCTCTATGGATAAGCCCCCATCTGGTCTTTCTTTGCATGGCTTCATTCTTTCCTCTAAACCATTTTTTCCTCTCTTCCCACATCTTTAAAGCCTAGTTCTGCAGGTAATAAAACCTTGTTGATCTCCGCTTTCAAACAAACGCCACTCCTCACCTTCTCATGAAACTCTTCAATGACTAGCACCACTCTAGGCCACCTCCCTCGGAAGCAAACCCCCTTGTCTTTGGAATGTCTCTCTATTGCCTGGAATCCTATTCCAAGACGTATCCTGCCTTAAACCACTTGATAGTCTTATGGTCTAATCCCATCTTATGGTCTAATCCCATCGGAGATCAAAATGTTGGAATTATTCAACTATTAGGGGCCACACATGTAAAATTAATTGTTGGGTTATCTAAATAATTAAGCAAAATTAAAGTGGTCTAATAGAAAATAGGCATAAGGGTATAATTGTCATGGAATTAGTGTGTAGATATCGGAGATAAATCCAATTTGATGAGGGGCTAAATTAGAAACATCTAAAACCTAGAATGTATATGTATTCATTAGGGGTTTTGATCCCCAACTTGGCCGCTAAAGAGAGGGTTTTCTCTTTTGCATTCCCATCAATAGGGAGAGGAACAAAGAATACATCTTTGTTATTAAGGATCGTAATTGGAAGATCGAACCGCGTAAAGAGACGATCGCGACACGATCCATCAAGCAAAGCAATGGATTCAGGTACGCTTCCGCAATTATTTATGTTCTTCATCTCATGAATCAACGGATAAAATTTATAACAATTGGTATCAGAGCCAGCCTTGTTTGACTCATAAGTTTGAAGTTTCGGATTCAATTTTTGTTGTTGTTTAGGAACCCTAGATCGTTCGGTCTAATTTAATTTAGAGAGCATATTTGCTATCCTCTTATTTCCATAATTTATGTTGCTAGAAGTTTATTCAATGACATGTTTATAACTTCTCTCGGGTATTTGTTTGACATGAAGGAACATGTACGGTCAATGTTCTTTAAAAAACAAGCCTAGTGTTTCGATTGGTCCAAATATAGGGGTTTTGCTATCTGGAATCGGTGACAGTGGGGACTCTGAGATGTTAGGATTGGACTGCGTGTGCTTCAGAGGATCGGGATTTGGGATGGTTGCTCGTTCAGGATATGGAGCATCTGTTGTGCTCAGAAGAACTATAAAGTTTGGTTCTTGGATCAAAATTTACTTGCTTTAGTTGCTAAAGGTTAGTGGATTAGGAAAACAAAAAAATGTTCCAAGAAAGGATAAAGTTGAGGCCTTGGGTGAATGAAAGTTGGGATTTTGTTACGTATTCCCAGTCTTACATTTACTGAATAACTTCATTTATTATGTTACACTCCAAAATTTAGTTCTTCAAGTGGATAAGGGACAGAAAAAAGTTTTTTTTAATTCAACGATTATTAACAAAGTCAACGTGGGTTATGAGAAAATAATCAGCTTGAGTTGAAAGTTCTTTTTTTTTTTATCAATTTAGTTTCCGACAAGTTCATGCTTTAAGTCATGCAAAGAGATTCACATGCTTATGATTATTCTATTTGAGTTATAATTTTGAAATATGCATCTATATAAGAATCCAGTCATGATTCATCATGTTAAAGTTGTCAACATTCATATTTTTGGTGCTTCTTTATGACTAGCAATAGTTGTCTAATATTCTATCTGGACTCATTGAAACAAGATGTCGCCAAAGTGACCTCTCTTGCATAGATAGTCTACGAGGATGACGGATGTTTGTGTGTATACATTCATGCGAGTAGTAGCCGGCCAAAAGGAAGGTTAATACTTGGCCAAATTGCACGCATACTGTGATGATAAATGCGTGACAATTGTAATGTTTACATGTGAATAATAATTCGATCCAAAGATGGACTTATTATTTGACATGAATTATTGTCAATGTTTTATCATTACACGAAGAGTACCACTTACAGTTAATATTATTGTTCAATGATTTGATATTAAAGCTGTACTAGGTGTCTTGAGATGTGGTTCACCTTTATCTGAATTTATTTGACTATTAATTTTGGTTATTAATTAGAACATGTTTGTTTATTCTGTTGTTTTGGTCTCTTTACAGCTAATGTTACTACGATATATGCCAATATGAATTTAATTCTCATGTTTAATAGGACAAACTTTAAGACAAAAAGAAAAAGAATACAAAAGTTGCTAAGGGTCCATCCCAAAAGAAACAATAATATAAAACTAAGGTTTGTTTTTTATGACAAGCCAAGACACATAAAGAAAACAATGTACAAAGTACCACACATGACGTGTAAGTGTTTCTTTTGGTATGTTCTGAGATTAATTTAGCTTAAGTATCTAGAAACACATGGTGGTTATATTCTAGTGCTACTATCCGTATTAGTATTTCTAGACAAGATTGTCTGAGCTACCGAAAGTCAAGTGATGGTGAAAGACACATCTGTGTAGGTGATAACAAGTCGGTATAAGTGGAAGCAATATGACTTTTTAGGTTATTATTAGGAACAAATTATTATCTGGATTTGATAAACACTTTTACTGTATCGTCTTTTAGACGGAATTAGTTTTAGTTTACTTATTGGACAAATTTGGTTATCATTATTCATTTGGAAACAATAAATCTTTAAATTCAAATATTCTTGGTAACGGTTCCCTTAATGTTTATGATAACCTATATTCACTTGAAACAATTGAATTTTATAATGAAACTTTGCATGTGGAGTCACGTAGTACTAACACAAAATTAACAATAAAAATTCAGCCTCATTATGGAATAAGTGATTAGGTCACATCTCTGGAAATAGAGTTAAAGACTTATGTCTCATGGGATTTTGGCTTCCCGTAACTGAACAGGCTTTAATGTCTGTGTTTAATGTGTTAGGGAAAAATAGACCAACACAAAGAGATTAGGTGTCAGTAGGTCTACATAAGTCTTAGAATTGGTACATATCGATATTTGTGGACCATTCCCTTCCGCTTCTTGGAATGGTCAAGAATATTTATATCATTCATAGACGTCTATTCTAGATGTGGCTACCTATATCTCATTTATGAAAAATTACAGTCTTTGGATGTGTTCAAATTATTTAAAGTTGAAGTTGAGAACCAACTCAAAAAAAATAAAAGTTGTCAGGTCTGACTGCGGTGGAGAATACTACGATAGATCTGATGGATCGGGTGAACAACGTCCAGAACCGTTTGCTAAATTCCTAGAGGAATGGGGAATCGTCCTACAGCCAGGATCACCTAGAATGAATGGTGTAGCTGAAAGACGAAATAGGACTCTTAAGGATTTGGTGAGGAGTATGATTAGTCATTCTACCTTACCAGAGTCATTCTAGGGTGAAGCACATAAAAACAACATCTTACATTCTGAGTACCAACTAGAGCGGCTGTAAAAAACTTATGAGTTTTGGACAGGCAAAAAGTCTAGTTTGAAGCATTTACATGTTTGGGGTTGTCTAGCTAAGACAAGGCATTATAGGCCATATGAAAAGAAACTGGATCCCAAAACTATAAGCAGCTACTTTATTGGCTATACTGAGAGATCAAGAGGTTATAAATGTTACGATCCCACACAAAGGATAATTTTTAGACGAGAACTGTAATATTTTTTGAAGATGTGTTTGGAGGGAGAAATAAAGTTAGGAACATTGTTTTTGAGGAGGAATCGTTTCCGATTCCTACTATCACTTTTGACGATGTGCATGTTTCTATACCTGTCATTGATCAAGAAGTGAATCCGAAATCTCAACAAGACAATGTCGAATTACCTCTACAAGTTGATGTTGAGCTACCTCAATAAGACAACATAGAGGTACCCCCCATTCAAGATGAGGTAATTTTCCTGAGAAACAAACTCAACAACCTCAAGAACCGGTTCCATTAAGACGGTCCACTAAGGGTGCGTTTGGTAGGAGAGAAAAGTGGGAGAAAGAAAAATATATGAGGGAAAAGTGGGAGGAAAGAAACATTTTCTCTTGTTTGGTATGAGGAGAAAAGTGGATGGAAGGAAAAGTGGAGGAATTGGTTTTCCCTCATAACCTAAGAAAATCAATCATCCCCAAAGCGGGAGGAAAAGTGGAAAGAAATGTGCATACCCATCTTAATTTACAATTATACCCTATAGAAATTATATTATTTTAAAGTAGTTCAATAAAGTCAAATGGTAAATAAATGTTGTTAGTTGAGGATATAATTGGTAAATGCTATATTTTTTTATTTTCCTTCCTTCCACTTTTCTTTCCATATCAAACAAAAAAAAGTATATCACTTCCATTTTCCTTCCATCCTACCAAACACAAAAGAAAGAAATAGTCTTTCATTTCCATATGGATGGAAAATAAATCTTTCTGATTTTCCTTCCACTTTTCCATCCTTCCTACCAAACACAGGGTAAAGAAAGGAGAAATGCAATTTCGGATGATTTTTCTATATTTCTCCAGGAACATGAGGACAACTATGAAATATTGGAAGATGATTAATCAACTTCCGTCAGACAATAGAAAGTTCCAATTCTCAAAAGTGGATTGATGCAATGTATGAGGAGTATAAGTCTATGCAAGACAATAAAGTTTAAAAATTTGTCTCATTACCAAAAGATGCGAAGTCCGTTGGTTGTAAATGGATATTTAAAACCAAGAAGAATTCGAAGGGTAATGTGGAGGGGTATAAAGCATGTCTTGTAGCTAAAGGCTTTACTCAAAAGAAAGCGATTGATTTTAAAGATACTCTCTCCGATTTTTTTGAAAGACTTTTCGAACAATCATGACAGTTGTTGCACATTTTGATCTTGAGTTACATCAAATGGATGTCAAAAATGTGTTTCTCAATGGTAACATTGATGAAACAATTTATATAGTGTATGCAAAAAATTGTGTCGGAAGATCCAAAGAATATGG
The DNA here is from genome assembly GCA_029216955.1 of Iris pallida. Taxonomy (NCBI): domain Eukaryota; kingdom Viridiplantae; phylum Streptophyta; class Magnoliopsida; order Asparagales; family Iridaceae; genus Iris; species Iris pallida. The sequence continues at coordinate 4,813,856 of JANAVB010030820.1, forward strand.
TTTGCAAATTGACAAAATCCATTTATGGACTCAAACAAGCTTCTCGTTAATAGTACTACAAATTTCACCAAGTGGTTATCTGTTTAGTTTTGAGGTAAACATATATTTGTGTTTCACAAATTCAATAGAGTAAACATATTTTTTTAGTTTTGTATGTTGATGGCATACTCCTTGCCACAAATGATATAGACATGTTGTACGACACTAAGAAATTTCTATCAAGTAACTTTCAGTTGAAAGATCTTGGTGACGCTTCTTTTGTATTAGGAATCTAGATACATCGAGATCGTTATCGAGGTATTCTTAGATTATCACAAATAAGCTATATCGATTAAGTGCTTAAAAAACTTTGACATTCAGGAATGTAAACCAGGTGATACCCCTGTCGCTAAAGAAGACAAGTTTAGTCCCATTCGGTGCCCTAAGAATAGACTTGAAATTAAGGAAATACAATCGATTCCCTATTCATCAGCTGTAGGGAGTCTAATATATGCTCAGGTATGTACGCGTCCGGATATTGCGTACATAGTTGAGATTCTAGGCAGATATTTAAGCAAACCTGAGATGGATCATTGCAAAGCAGCCAAACGGGTCATGAGATATTTTGACATTGTATTACATATAATTCTGGAGACTAATAGACAATGAACTGTTGGCCTGATAACAAAATTCATATTAAAGTAATTGCACCTGTAGAACATTGAACTTTTGACTTTTTTTGTTGTTGGTATTTTGTCAGTATTGTTCTATACTCTTGTGATGTTTAATTCATAAGATATAGGGTACTTAATCATGATACAGATTGGTCATGCTTTACTGATCTATTTTTGATTTTTATGGTTGCAGAAGAGTCATATATGTAAGCCTCTTTTAGTATTCTCTGCCTGTTAAGTCATGTGATCGTTTTCTATTATGGGTCTTCCCTCACCTTAGCAATGATCCAACATTAAAACAACATCATCCTAGTGAAACATCATAAAAAATCTAAGATAGGCCACAAGACATGCAAACCAGACATATCATATTAGAAGCCGAATACTCAAAATTTAAAATAAAACTTACACAAAAGAATGGTAGGAAAACTATAATTAATCTTTCCTCAAATAATGATCGGTAAATAAACAAACAAGCAAACTCATTTTGCATGATTTTTCAAATCAAAAGTATTTATAGATCCGAAACCGAAAATAATTGTAGAACTTTAGTTATTACTCGATTTCCTTTGGATCCATCTACACCAATAGTAGGCTCCTCATTTATGAAGGAATAAAGTACCTTAATATCGAATTGTGACTACTAAATAATCCCTTAAGCAAAAATGTTTCAGCACGTGTCCTAGCCCAATATACACATCTTTAGTAGCCAAAGAATAATGTAAGCTAAACCCAAAAAACCAAATGTAGTTAATGGTCGAAACTTTTCAATATCATCACGTTAAGAGATATTGACTTATACAAAGTTTATGAGCAATTTTTTGGATGGGGTCGTGTCAAATCCAATAAGATTATTCTGACTCATATCACAATCAACCAATTTTATGAAAATATAATATATATATTATAAGTTTATAGACCCACAAGCAATTTCTTTGTAGAAAATAAGAGTGATGTGAATATGGGATAGACTTAGTTTTCCACCCTTTCGAGTTTGAAACTAAATCTGAGTGCAAACAAATCTAAACACAAGACGCTAATCAAAGCCAAAGAATTTAAAACTGAATTTTATATTTCTCCACTCAAATAAGAAAGAAAGGTAGAGCTTAGAAACACAAATCTTTACAACTCATGGTTCACAAATCCTTTACATACACATAGTTCAAAACAATTAAACAAATGAGAAAGAAAACAAAGTTTGACAATGAAAATAAACCCACGTACATTTCAAACTAGTAAAAATGAACATGAAAACAAAATGTAGACATAATATGGGTAAGTACTTTCAAAGGTCGTACAAGCCTAGAAACAAAATTTCGAATGAAAAGTTGAAGCAAACTCTAAGAATGCAACTAAATAGTGAGTCCATTCTTACTTTGGCAAATATAGCATACTTGGTGATCGATTTCCAAGTATGTATTATAACAAATACAATCAGTTGCTGGATGCCAAGACATCAGAAGATCCACATCAGGTTATGTTTACCTGTTAACTGGTAGAGCTATATCTTAGAAGAGTGTCAAACAGACACTCATAGCATCTTCTGTCACGTCCCGATCGGAAAATCGCTCGTCCTCTAGATTTCATCCGAATCATCGTCCTCCTGGGACGTGATGCCGCACGAGCCTGAAGTTGCGCTCGTACAAGGCAAGATAACAGGTTCGCGTAAGTTTATCGCAAATTGATAACATAAGCAGCGAAAGGAAACATAGTATACAATAAGAATCTCTTTTATTAATAGTGAACTGAGATTACAAGGCTTTGAATAGCCCAACTAAATATGCCAACTGGCTACAATGCTCATAATCTCTCTAGCTCATGAAAGATTACATTGTTCCATACATTATGCCTCTTTATAGCCAACAAGTAGTCTTCGGCGAACATCTTCATGTTGTAAGTCCGAACGCCAATGTGATAGCTCGTCTCGAAACGCTACGGACTCCATGCCTCGGTGCGTCCAAGCCAAGTCTCGTCTCGAGCCGAACATATCCTGAATCTGCAAGCAAACTAGTTGGGGATTAGTGCTTTCGTCCTCGCTGCACTGATCAAGACCCAGTCGCACCCAAACCGACACTAAGTAAATTGAGTGAAGCATGCAGATTATTTGGTGATCTTTCTATTTGGCCTTAGGATCAGTTTCATGGCAATATCCAAGCATTAAAGGAATTATCGATAGCAACTGAATTATAAATGTGTCCAATGTCGTGTCCCTTCAACAGATACAGTTAGACATAATATGGACATAATTATAGTGATCGTGCATGTCTCCCTTTTGTTTCGTTTTAGCCTGCAATCGTTAGGAATTCACATAATCAACGACAAATCACGCGACCAACCAATCAAACTTAGACATATGCATAAGGGTAGCAGGCTCTGCGCCTGCACCCGATTCTAGTCTCAGCCTACCGGTCCTATCTATATGAAGGTCACGACGTTCCGTGTCGTTATAGACTGGTATCTTAACTTGTAAGCCGGCGATCGCTTTGGCACGGGTTGCTAGCCCATTACTCAAAGGATCCCAAACTTACTGGTATTGTGGTTTATCACATCAATAGGAGGGCGCAACCCGTCTGAATGAAGTGCACCACCAATATCCCTTAATTTCTCTGCGGTCGAACGGTCCCGGCGTCCCGACGATCCTACGTTCGAGGGAAGCATACCCGTGCATGGGCCATACATCCAAGTCCATTGACCATATGCAACGCGTTCTGATTTTCATACAACCAAACAAGTTTGCCTATCTCTATTCCATTGGCACGATGCCCCGACTCAATATTCTTTAACATATCGACCCGAAGGTCCCAACCATCTCAAAGGCACCGTGCCACATTCGATATTTCCGTCACAACATTCGTACCACAACTGTTCTCTTCGTAACGAAGCCATCTTTTATGAGTCCCGTGCACCTACATATACTTTGACACATATATCCTTTTTCCTTCGAGTCGTGCATTCGATGCACGTCTCGATACCGTAATTTCTATGTTCTAAGCGTTAGTGTTCAATGTTCTTCCGAGTCGTGCACTTGATGCACATCTCGATATTGTCTTTCAATGTTCTAGTATCAATGTCCTATTGCGACTCGTGCACTTGATGCACGTCCTCAATTGTTTAATGTTCAATGTTCTATCTTAATTCGACACACTAAGACATTTACTCGATTCGAGCCATGCTCATTAACTTGATAGCAACTGACGCATACAATGATACTTTTATTATGCGTGAAAAAGTAGGGGAGAAAAGTCATGAACCCGCCCACCTTAAGCCAATACGCCTTGTCGTCTCGCCGAGCTGATGCGGCTCGATTCCATAACTTGTTTGTGCGGCTAACTCTCCTGACTTAGCCATTCCGTTGAACTATTCGACTGATTCGGCCTACCATGCCCATGCTATAATCCGTTGCAAGGCGATGATTTGGTTTTGCGGACACCTTCGAATAAGGCAAAATGTCGACAGCTTATGATTCAGCGTAAAAGCGTAGCCTGCACACCAAATCAAGTAAAATCGGCACTTGCTCAAACGGGACTTATCCTTTGCATCGTTTAATTTATAGATTCGAATCGACTGAAGGCTCTTTTTCGGGCCAACGTAACTCTTGCATCGATATTTCATCGGGTCAACGCAACTCTTCGAGTCAACGACTCATCGTAATGCACCATGCGGAACGGGACATTGCATAATATACCACTCAAAATAAGGTTCGTCCTCGAGCCGAAATCAACACTCAATCCAAGTGTTTCTTTAGATTGTTTTACGATCTCGTGCCACTATCGTTTGAATCATACAACTTAGTTTGGATCATACACATATTTTAGGCGTCCCACCAATATATGCATTTTAACCAAGCTTAGTTGTAGGATAATGGGACAAAGCTAATAGGCAACTTCTCATCCTCGATTACTTGCCATCTCATACACTCGATCGGACTTGATCTCTAGTGCTTGTTCTTAGAAATTCTATCGCATATGCATATTCGATGCATATGTGATTATCCGACAAAAGTCACGGCACACGATGTGATTCACAAATCGCATATCACACTTCGTAGGTTTCGTGTGGGCCATCAATTCTATACGTCGTGTTAAGTCGTCGCGCATCCGATCGCAACAATTCCTGAGGTCCCATCTCAATGGCATGAACTAAGTTCAACATGCCCAAGTCTCGTCATGACCATATAATTTCGCAACTCGCAACTCTTTACGTTCTCAAAGCTATCCACATATCGCGTCTGGGCTACCCCCGTTAGGTAACTTGTCAGACATCGTGCTTAATCTCTCCCGACACAAGAGGTCAACTTGAGTCTACGATGCTCAAAGGCAACAATCTTTCCGACCCAAGATCTCTTACGTACGTTTATCTCCGATTCTCGATCAAGTACGAATTCCTTACTCAATTTTTGAATCAATTCTACTAGTTTGCACATAGATTGTTTACTTAACGTGCGCGACTCTAGTCGTTACTTGAGTCAAGCTTTATGACACAACCTCCAGGGTCGCTCCCCTATTCATTGCACTCATACGTAGCACAATTTCTCCCAACTGTCCAGCCGCATTGCTATGCTAAGTATCCGATCGTCGACCGACCAAGTCTACTTACGTACTTATTCGATCGATCAGTAAATCTCTGACCATATCGATCTAGTCGAAGGCTACTCGCTAACTTCCGAAATACGATAATCAATCGCTTAGACTTATCCTCAACATGCACTATATCATTATTCATCATCGACGCAATTTCTTATGCGACTTCATTAGGGTCATCCTACAGTCTCCGACATTTACTTTGATTTGGCGGTCAAGTCTTCTAGGGTCAGCTGCCCCGAAGCTATGCTCGATAATTGAAGATCATCAACGAGGAACCATAGTATATCCTATCTCGAAGCCAAATCAATTATCGACAATTCCTATGGGACTTTATCCAATTCGACAAAATTTATCAATCCACAATTTATCTGTCCACCCGCACAACTAATACGTAGTTACTACTCGAATCACTCATGCACTACCATGAACAATATCGCTAACCGAGCAATATTTGTTCGCCTTGGGTACGAGTCTACCTACCTACGATCGATATCGGATACACTCTATGCTTGTCGCAACAATCATCGAATTCACCTTCGCATCAAACCACAAGTCGAAGCATACAAATTGTCACGTTCTGATTTTTCGAGTTCGATCATTCCCGCGACATGAATCACCATGTCAGCGCTTACGCGGAACGATCACCTCAAATTCGACATGATTCATGTGCGAGGCTGGTGTTGCGCTCGCGCAAGACAAGAACGTCGACATTGTGGCTATCGTCGAAGAAATCAAGACACTTTCGTTTTCATCTAAGTAATATCCATCTATTCTTAGATTCCTCAACGCATTTCACTGTTACCATCCGAACTTACATCAACTTAACTTGCATCTTATTCATCCAACAACAATGCACAATATTTTTTTTGTTCATTCAATCAGAGTATTCCCAAGTTAGCGCATATCGTCTTTGATACGCCTCAATACCATCATCGATGTGCGTAACGTGAACATCCTCCTTTCTCGTAAACTCAAATTCATTGCATTCACTGTTATTATTCGAACTCGAATACGAATCAAGTCTCGCACACGTCAAGATCCATTCAGTCGTACTTAGCTGACTTTCCTCGTCAAGTGACACAATTTTCCAATTCCTTATACCCACTCATATTCCTAACTCGCACTTCCAGATCGTGCTTCCGACTCTTCGCGCTAACTTGAATTCGTTTGCATGATTACTTCGTACCTACTCAACTCGTTCCAAACAGTTTTCGCACCGACTTGACTCAATTCCGACTGAGTCAACTATTTCCTCAACATAACATTCTCTCGCTATGCACGGCCTATCTTTCGGCTTACACTCAACGAATTCTCGTCCGACGTATTATCCAAGGATACGACTTCGTGCATAATCGTTCAACTCAATTCATCGAAGCATACTTGCATCGACTTCTATCGAGTCATTTCCACTCGAGTCTCGGCACTATTTCGTCCGTTGAGAACAAACTTATCGTAACGACACAATCGTCTCAACGCAATCTATTACAAGTCACCAAACGGTTCCACGTAGCTATCGCCAAGTGGTATTGTATATATCACTCAGAAGTCGAGCCTATCATTATCGATATAATGCTTTACTGCACTGATCGCACAAGTGGTATTGCATATACCACTCGAAATCGAGTCACTACTCGACATTACACTCCGCATAGGTCCAATGTTTATTACAAATCAACTATCCCGTGTGGCTATCTTTCCCGATCCCAGCTCTAGCGTTCTCTTACTCGAGTTGGTACAACAATTTGGCCAACGCACACTATCGTTCGCTCAAGTTCGACATTCATTCGGGGCTAACCGTGCCTTAGTGATCATATCGATCACAACGTAACATTCGCTAACTCAAGGCTCAACGCGACGTACGGCCAACATAAACGTTCGCCTACTTCGAAATTCGATTCAACTCGACCAACTTACAAGTTCGCCTACTCAAACTCGACTTAGCGACTAACTCGACTCGTTCAAATTGCTCCGCGATTTCTCAATCCTATCGTTGCAAATCGTACGACGATTCCTTTTCAATACTCAAAGTCATTACTCAAATCGTTCAACATATCACTACCCTTTCGCATAGCCACATAGCATGCATCGTCTCATATATCGACTCGTTGAACTGATGCAACGAACGACTCACGACTTGTAGCACTCCGTGCAACCAACAACACGTAACTCTTTGCACTTCGTGCGACCAATAATATGTATCTCATTGCACTTCATGCAACTAACATCCCTTTATTCGTTGCACTTCGTGCAACCAACGACTCACAACTTGTTGCACTTCGAAAAACCAACATTTCGTAACTCGTTGCAGTCCGTGCAACCAATATTCTCCGATTGCACTCGGAGGATAGCGTGATAGTCACAATATACTTGTAGCAGACGTACGCATTTAATATAGAGTATTGTATGGAACATCTAATATAGCATCGAGCAGATCCATGAGCTATGCGGTTGCGGAAACAACTTAGAGTCAACTGATTTCAATAGCGAAGCAACTGAGTGTCAAAGAGACTCGTTCACGGTGTAGAGGATGGAACCGCTCTGATACCAACTTGTTACGTCCCGATCCGGAAAATCGCTCGTCCTCGCTAGATTTTAACCGAATTATCGTCCTCGCTGGGGCGTGATGCCGCACAAGCCTAGAGTTGCGCTCGTTCAAGGCAAGATAATAGGTTCGCGTTAGTTTATCTCAAATTGATAATATAAGCAGCGGAAGAAAACAGAGTATACAATAAGAATCTTTTTATTAATAATAAACTGAGATTACAAGGCTTTGAATAGCCGAACTAAATATGCCAACTGGCTACAATGCTCATGATCTCTCTAGCTCACAAAGGATTATTGTTCCATACATTATGCCTCTTTATAGCCAACAAGTAGTCTTCGGCCGAACATCTTCATGTTGCAAGTCCGAACGCCAATGCGATAGCTTGTCTCGAAATGCTAAGGACCATGTCTCGGTGCGTCCAAGCCAAGCCTCGCCCCGAGCCGAACATATCCTGAATCTGCAAGCAAACTAGTTGGGGATTAGTGCTTTCGTTCTCGCTGCACTGATCAAGACCCAGTCGCACCCAAACTGACACTAAGTAAATTTAGTGAAACATGCAGATTATTTGGTGATCTTTCTATTTGGCCTTAGGATCAGTTTCATGGCAATATCCAAGCATTAAAGGAATTATCGATAGCAACTGAATTATAAATGTGTCCAATGTCGTTTCGCCTTAGCCTACAATCGTTAGGAATTCACATAATCAACGATAAATCACGCGGCGAACTAATCAAACTTAGACATATGCATAAGGTTAGCAGGCTCTGCGCCTGCACCCGATTCTAGTCTCAGCCTATCGGTCCTATCTATATAAAGGTCACGACGTTCCGCGCCATAATGGACTGGTATCTTAACTTGTAAGCCGCGATCTCTTTGGCACGAGTTGCTAGCCCACTACTCAAAGGATCCCAAACTTACTGGTATTGTGACTTATCACATCAATAGGAGGGCGCAACCCGTATGAATGAAGTGCACCACCAATACCCCTTAATTCCCTCCGCGGTCGAACGGTCCTGCGCCCCGGCGATCCTATGTTCGAGGGAAGCACGCCCGTGCACGGGCCATACATCCAAGTCCATTGACCATATGCAACGCGTTCTGATTTTCATACAACCAAACATGTTTGCCTATCTCTATTCCATTGGCACGATGTCCCGACTCAATATTCCTCAACATATCGACCTGAAGGTCCCAACATCTCGAAGGCGTCGTGCCACATTCGACAGTTCCGTCACAACATTCGTGCAACAACTGTTCTCTTCGTAACGAAGCCATCTTTTATGAGTCCGTGCACCTACGTACACTTTGACACATATATCTTTTCCTTTCGAGTCGTGCATTCGATGCACGCCTCGATACCGTATTTTCCATGTTCTAAGTCTTAATGTTCAATGTTCTCCGAGTCGTGCACTTGATGCACATCTCGATATTGTCTTTCAATGTTCTAGCATCAATGTCCTATTGCGACTCGTGCACTTGATGTACGTTGTCTCAATTGTTCAATGTTCAATGTTCTATCTTAATGTTCGACACACACTAAGACCTTTACTCGATTCGAGCCATGCTCGTTAACTTGATAGCAATTGACGCATACAAGGATACATTTTATTAGGCGTGAAGAAGTAGGAGAGAAAAGTCATGAACCCGCCCACCTTAAGGCAATACGCTTGTCGTCTCGTCGAACTGATGCGGCTCGATTCCATAACTTGGTTGCACGGCTAACTCTCCTGACTTAGTCATTCCGTTGAACTATTTGACTGATTCGGCCTACCGTGCCCATGCCACAATCCGTTACAAGGCGATGATTTGGTTTTGCGGACATCTTCTCGAATAAGGCAAAATGCCGACCTCTTATAATTCAGTGTAAAAGCGTAGCCTGTACACGAAATCAAAAAAATCAGCATTTGCTCAAACGGGACTTATCCTTTGATTCGTTTCGATATATAGATTCGAATCAACTCAAGGTTTTCTTTCGGGCCAACGTAACTCTTGCATCGATTTGCATCGATATTTTATCGAGTCAACGCAACTCTTCGAGTCAACGACTCATCATAATGCATCGTGCGGATCGGGACATTACATCTTCCACTATGGCATCAGAGTTTATAGCATGATTTGAGACATCTAATCATGGAATATAGTTGCGAAATTTTGTCACTGGGCTGCGCATTCTTGAGAGTGTTGAAAGACGACTCAAATTGTATTGTGACAATAAATCAACACTACTATATTCTAATAACAACAAGAGCTCATATAAGTTAAAGCATATTAACATAGAGTTCCGAGTTGTGAAGGAGAGATTTCAGAATGGTGAAGTGTTCATAGAGCACATTGGGACAAATTCTATGTTAGCGGATCCGCTCACAAAAGGGGACATTGCTTATAGGGTGTTATCTTATTTGAGGATATTGCAATATAGTGGAAGTTTGTGTTTTATGTATTTTGATGTTATTTGGATTTGGACACATTTATGTATTTAAGTATTTTGGATGTTTTTCTGATAAGATATATGGAAAATTAAGTTCATTATGTTAAAGTATTGATTTCATTAAAGTAAAGGAGGATCAGTTGAAAATTGACATGTGTTGATCACATTGCGTGTAATTTTTATGCTACGCATCCATGTGTTGATCACTTCTGCCCCATCAACGGGGAGAGGAACAAATAATACATCTTTGTTATTAAGGGTCGTAACAAGTTGGAAGATCGAACTGCATAAAAAGACGATGCTACAAGATCCATCAAGCTAAGCAATAGATTCATGTATGCTTCCGTAATTATTTATGTTCGTCTCATGAATCAATGGGTAAAATTTCTAACACAAAACCCTTCTACTAATTAGTAAGACCCATTTTTGATTTGACACCACAATTACGAAAATTTTCCCTTTATGCACCACATTTTATATGATTTGTCCTACACACCTACCGTATGCGAAGGTGTAATCACAACTTTAAACTTTGGTTATCAGCGTCATCGTCAGTGTTTACAAGACCATGTCTCACCGCCTTAGGCGTTCTCCTAGCCTTTCTTATCCTCTATCCTCGCTGCCTTAGGCGTTTGCCTAGGCATTTCATTTCCTCTATCACCTGTCGCTTTAGGTAGCTGCTTTGATCTGACTTAAATTAAATGTGACATGATCTCTATTTTTTTTTGAAACTGGAATCTATCCCAAGCCCAATAATCTAAAGCTATGCATATTATTAAATATTTTAAGATATACTAAATATAGGAGGTACGCTAGTTTTTCTCATTGCCCTCTTTATCTCCTTCCCTTTTTTGTCTATCCTAACACATCAAATCTCATCTCTATTTTTGATTATGATGTTCATTACCAGGTGGCGACATATATAACTAAGTTGTATAACGAATTGTGTCGCCTACTCGGTTCATTTTTATCCTAACACATCAAATCTCATCTCTATCCGTTTTATCGGTTCATTTCTCATTGCCTACGCTGCCTAGGCACAGCCTTGGCATTTGTTACATTTTGAACATTTAGGTGCCTAGGCGATTGATACATTTTTTTACTATTTTACCACGTTTTTTTTGCATAATATGCATATTTTAAGGGTGTTCCGTGCATAACTAAGTTGTAGAACGAAGATTTATGAAGTTTTAGTTTTGTAAAAGTGAACCATAGGCCATAATGCTTACAAAACCTTTTTGGTCAAAATATCTTGTTAGGTATTGCTCCGCCTACGCCGTCACCTCCGCTTATGCCGCCAACCTCGTTGACCGCCTACCGAAAAACGGTGCGGATAGAGACTGCCTACCGCCTAGACGTCGCCTAGGCGGGCTAGGCGGCCACCATTTAGAACACTGCTCTCTCTCAGTCTCCCTCTCTTTATATCTCGTTCTCTCTCGTTATTCTTCTCCTCTCTTTCGATTTCAAGTTAGTGATACACTTAGCTATTGTTTCTTGATTAAAAACTCCATGCAGTTGTATTGAAGTCTTATACTTTTGTATTTAATATACACAACAAGATTTGCATGGATGCTTATAGTTTTTAATTATACATTTATTATAACAATTAGATCGAAATCACAATACATTAGGGCACAAACCACAAGCTTGTCTTGCCTTAGTGCATAGTACTTACCAACAATTTTAGTATTGACCCCATCGCCTAGACCTTTTAGTCCTCACCACGTTAACAAGTTTGGTCTGCCCTGATTGAAGCTCACATTGTGTTTCTTACCCATAGAGTAACAGCTGCTGACAACTTGGGGCATCATAAATTTTAGTAACTACATGTTTGTGCTAACTAACTATTGCACACCCCAATATTTTAGTCCTGAGGTCCCCTGTCTCGTCGCCTTGAGGCCTCACCTAAGCCTTTCAGGACTTTTCCTGTCTCAACACCTTAAGAAATGAACCGATAACCCATCACTGAACTTTAAAGTACGCCAATGCCGCTTTTGTTGGATTCCTACCTTAGGGAACCTGGTTTATTCGGACAATGTTATGTTTAGTTTCCATCTCGACATTGCTTCCTATGCATAACTTTGGGTCGCCCTCCTTCATTGCTCCCCACAGCTTTTTATGGACCCTGGACCCTCCTACTCTCCTCCCCCATTGTGCTATACCTTCTCGAATTCTTTCTCCCTTCCCTCTCTCTCTTCAAATGCCAAGGTCCGAGTGCACTCTCTCATAATGTGCTTGGACTGATGGAATGTGTAGCAAACTAGAGCCCAAGGGAAATTTCTCTACATATGTCCCGACTTTTGATTGTTGTAACATCTCATCTTCCTCCTGCTTCATTGTTGGCAGAACCTTTGGTGGAGGTCGCTGTCGCCGGGAGGGTGCATTGGAATGTGCCTCGCAGACCTTCTGACGCCGGTGGTATTTCTTTGCCTTTGTCAAATTAGCCCCACACTTCTCCGCCATCCCCAATATAACACTTATAAACTTGTCTCTGTTAGGACAAGATACTTCTTCTTGGTGATAGCCTGATAGGTATGGATCTTTAGGAGATCATTATGTTGTCAATTTTCATGACCCTTTCACAAAGCCTAAAATGAAGGTCAACAAGGTAATTTATTAGGGTATTCATCGTCTCCGTTGCTTGATACCATTCTATTCTCCTCATGGATTATGGTTGAGGATTCTGATATCACAATCAAGTCTGCTTCTGTTCTGCGTTATGTGACTGAGAGAGAGAGAGAGAGAGAGATAGAGAGAGGTTATGGGGTCGTTATTTTAGGGTGTCTAACTGCATTCATCTTCGTTGGAGCTAATTTATGGATATGCTAGTGAAATAACCTTACACATGCCAATCCATTCATGCCAGTCAATCAGTGAATGATCAACTGAATTTTTGTGACTGAATTCGGCCTACTTAGCTTGTTAATATTATTGACATAAAATGCATTTTGGAAAGCATTGCACAACTGGTTGTGATAATAGCCTTTTCCACATCCCATTCTTGGACCCTATTGTTAAGCTGGCTGCTAAGTATTTCCATTTCATTTTTGTTTGGAAACTACCTGGCATGCCAAGTCCGTTTCAACATTAAAGTTACAACCAGATAGAAAACAAGTTTATTGTAGGGAGCTGTGGTCCGGGCAAAATGCTTCCATCCAAGTACAATGTGTCCTACCATGTTGACAAAGTTGTGATCTCACATAATAAACCATGTCACATGCATCGGCAAAGTTAGATCAGATCTACATGCCATGTGACCTGACAACCTAGAAAGTGTAGTTTTGGCTTGAATGGGTATCTATTCATCTGACCTGCAAGCTGTCTGGGAGGGTCTCTGTCCTCCAACTTCCTTGCCAAACCAACCCATACATGTGGCAGGATTTTT